>CM053417.1:11450176-11498536 GCA_028644305.1 Xerus rutilus
GATGCTTTCTATTGAGTTTTTGATTTGGTTTATTGTTTCTTTCATTTCAAGGATTTCTGTTTGGTTCCTTTTCAGAATCTCTATCTCCTTATTGAAGTGATTTTTTACTTCCAGTATTTGCCTGTGTATCTCTTTATCGAAGTGATCTTTTACTTCCTGTATTTGCCTATGAATCTCTTTATCAAAGTGATCTATTGCTACCTGGGTTTGCTCTCTTATATCATTCTTTAAGTCATCGACCATTTTAATTACGTACTTCCTGAATTCCTGTTCTGTCATTCCTCCTCCTGTACAGCCCATGGATTCTAGGAGTGTAGTATCTTGGTTTGTTTGAGTCAGTTTCTTCCCTTGTTTTCTCATGATGTTTGTGTGTCTTTCCTTCTAGCTCTGCTGATCCAAGGTGTTACAGTTTTAACTCCTATACGGTTATAGTTTCCCTGCAGGGTTACATTACCTCTCCTCCAGTAGGTGGCGTTGTCCGTTGTTTGCTGGACTTTCCCAGCTGGTATCCTTGGTACTGGTCCCAGGCCGAGGTGAAACTCTGGGCCGCTGGTGGAGTCGTTGTTCCACCGTGGCCAAGGTTTGCTCCAAGGTGTTCACCTGCACCCCCTGGTGTGTAGGAAGTTCCGCCGTGTTAGAAAGTGGTCCACAAAGAACAATAGCTGGGGTTCCACTCAGGAGACAGTCGGTCCACAGTAGCAACTGCTAGCGGTCTCTCGTGGTTGGGTGGGCGCTGGGTCCAGGCACCCTGTGTGGAAGCAGGCCCGGCACGCCCGGGGTGAACTCCGGGATGGAGCCCTTGGCCGGATCCCCCACCACAACTGCAATCCACTGGTTGGCGCTGAAGTCACGCCTCCTGGCTACTGCTGTCTCCCGGTGGCCCTGCGCCCACACACACAAGCGAGACTCTTGCGTGGGGCATTGAGCCGCAGAGAGCTGCCAAGGAGCTGGTTGGAAAATGGCACCCCGCTACTTCCAGTCTCGGTCTCGGAGAGCCTGAGCCCTGGGCCCAGTCCCCTGGCTGCAACTGCGTTTCTCCAGCTGGCGCCAAAGTCACGCCTCCCGGCTACCGCTGTCTCCTGGTGGCCCTGTGCTCACACACGCGAGCGAGACTCTTGCGTGGGGCGGTATGCCGCAGAGTGCTGCCAAGAAACTTGTTGGAAGATGGCACCCCGCTACTTCCAGTCTCGGTCTCGAAGAGCCTGAGCCCTGTGCCAAGGCCCCCGGCTGCAACTGCTTTCTGCCAGCCGGCGCCGAAGCCACGCCTCCCGGCTACCGCTGTCTCCTGGTGGCCCTGCGCTCACACATGCGAGCGAGACTCCTGCGTGGGGCGGCAAGCCGCAGAGAGCTGGCAAGAAACTGGTTGGAGAATGGCACCCCGCTACTTCCAGTCTCGGAGAGCTGGAGCCCTGGGCCGAGGCCTGGGCTGCAACCGCGTTTCTCTGGCCGGTGCCGAAGCCACGCCTCCCAGCTACCGCTGCCTTCCGGTGATCCTGTACTCACACATACACGAGCGAAATTCCTGCGTGGGATGGTGAGCCGCAGAATCATGCCAGGAAGCTGGCTGGAAAACGGCTCCTCCACCACTTCCAGCCTTGGTCCCTGAGAGCCTAGCGCAGAGTGGACTGTCTAGGCCGCCATCTTGGAACTGCCCCCCGCAGGAAGCAATTTTTAAAAGCAAAAGTCAAATAAATAATTCCCTTGGAATAAACTGAATGAAAGATGTACAGGCCTTTAAGTAAATAATTATTAAATGTTATAGTAAATCTTGAAAAATAACTAGATAAATAAAGAGAAATATGATACTTGCAGAAACAATATCATAAGGACATCAAATCTCTGCAAATTAAGCTGTATAGTCAATGACATTTCAATCAAAATCCCAAAAGAATATTTCTTGTGGAATTTGCAGTCTTAAATCTTTGTGGAAAAATAAAGATGAAACACAAAAATTTAGGAAAAAAGTGAAGGAATTTCCCTCTAAGCCTTAACTTTCATTATTAAACTGTAAAAGATAAGAACATCTTCTACTGACACAGGAGTACACAAAGTAATAGAAAAACTAAAAATAATGTCCCCCCACATACATGTGTATATAAAAACTGATATGATATGATAGAGATGGCATTGAATATCATTGGAAAAGCATGGACTATTTACTAGTAAGCAATGCTAGAATAATTTGTTTCTCATATTGAAAAATCCATATATAAAAGGAAAAGCTTTATAACTTATAGTAGAAAGCATAGGAGATGACTTTTGTGACCTCAGAGTAAGGGAATAATTTTTGAACTATGCACACTTGCACACACAGATACACTGACACAAACACACTAACCATAAAGACAACACTGAAAAATTTAGCTGTTTTAAAGTTTATAATTTCTCATCATCAAAATAGACATAAGAAAATTGAAAAGGGGAAGCATAGACTGAAAAAATATTTCATTATGATCCAAAACATATAATGAATAAGAAAATCAATGATTTTGTAAAAATCAAAAATAAGTAATTTTTTAAATGAGCAAAAACTGAACAGACATTCCACAAAAGAATGAGCATGGCCAATAATCATGGAAGACACTCAGTATAATCAGTAACTATGGAAATGCAAATTAATGTTGAAATGAGATAGCTTTTTATCCCAATAGTATGAGGACAAATTTAAGTCTGACAAAACCAATTACTGGGCAAGATGTGAAATAAGAGGAAGTAATACAACACTGGTAGAAGTAATAAATGGAAAACAATATGGTATTACTTTATAAAGCTAAACATGCTCATAGACTGTAATCTAGCAATTCTATTCCTAAGTATACAGCCTGGAAAACTCTATAGCATCAGTATGCTAAACAAGAAGACACATATCTAAGAAGGTTCAAAGCAAAAAAAGAAAGGAAAAAAGAAAGAAAGATGAAAGACAAGGAAAGGAAAAACAACCTGGAAATTACCCAAATATCTACCAATAATAAAATGCGCATAAATTGTAAAATATGCCACAACAAACTTTTATACAGCAGTGAAAATCTATTGCTCTGGTTATATCATCAACATAGAAACATCCTACAAACACAATGCTGAGGATTTTTTTAAAACAAGTAGCATCAAGAATATGCATAGAGTTTGCTATTTTTATGAAGCTTAAAAGCAAAGAAATCTATGTATTACTTGAAGATTTTGTATATATGTTAGGTCTAATGCAAAAAAGAGAAAAGGCATGATAAAAACAAAATTTAAAATAGTGATGTGGGGATGGGAAAAGAAAAGGCATCAGGGCGAAATGCACAGGTAACAAAACAACAAAGGATATTGGTCCTCCTCTAGTTCCCAAATTGGTTCACAGATTCAAAAATATTCATTATTTGTTTTATTATAATGTTCCCTAACTTACATGTTACATAATTTTTACATATATTCATAAATGTAAGTTAAATTTTAAAAATATGTGTGTGTTTATATGCATATATATGTGTGTATATGTATATTTGGATCATGCCATGCCCCTACCTGAAACTTTTCAATGGCATCCCTTTTTGGTATATAGCTCTGAACTATCCAGCTATCTAGCTCTCTCTTACATCTGTGCCTTTATTTCATTCCTCCTCCATCCTTTTAATTTGTATTTTTAATTGACAAATAATAACTATGTATTTATGGGGTACAATATGAGATACTGATCTACATAGACATTTTAGAAAGGTTCAGTTAAGCCAGTTAACACATCCATCTTTTCCTTATATAATTATTTTTAAAAAATTTTTTTAGTTGTTGATGGATTTTTATTTTATTTATTTATTATTTATATGTGGTGCTGAGGATCAAACTCAGTGTCTCACGCATGCTAAGCAAGCGCTCTACCACTGAGCTACAGCCCCAGCCCCCATAATTACTTTTTGTACTGAGAATTTAAAAACTATTCTTTGAGTAATTTTGAAATATATAATATATTATTAACTATGATCACCATGTTGTGCAATAAAACTCAATTCCTATTCTTCCTAACTGAAACTTTGACCAACATCTCCCTATTCTCCAACCTAAGCCTTTGGTGACCACCATTTTGTTCTCTACTTCTCTGAGTTAAAGTTTTTTAGATTCCACACTCGTGATTTTACTACACAATACCCACAGAGGCCTTCTTCTGTGTCTTGAAAAGGTAAGCTCTTTCCTGCCTCCATGCCTTTGTGCTAGTGTTCCCTCTATGTGGAAAACTCTTCCTCTCCATCCACCTACTTCATTTTAAAGTTTTAACTTGAACTTCTTTTTCTCAAAGTCAAGAGGTCTTGCCTGGACAGGTCCTTCTGTCCCACCATTTGGATTTATGTTAAGTCCTTTGTTATTCTCTCTTGTGAGGTTGAACTCATATGTTTATGTAATACTTTCCTTAATGTTGGTTAGCCTCCTCCATCAGACCCCAAGCTCCATGAGAAAAATAACCACAGTAATTTTTGTTCATCATTGTTTCTCTAGCAAATAATACTATATTTAGTCTAGAGCAAGCACACACCAAAAAATGGTTGGATAAAAGAAACAAATGAATGATTTAATATGAATAAACAGCATGAATGCTCTTTTGTAAAATAGGAGAAAGACAGAATAAACCTCTTATATGTGGGTGTGTGCACATATATGTAGCTTCACTAAAGTGAGTATTGAATGGTGAACTTTAGGTAAAAGGAAAATGATCACAGAAGGCCAGAGATGTGAAAAGATAAAGTAAACTAATTGTAAGACACGAGATCAACCCAAACACATATTATAAACTAACAATTATAATAATGACTAAATTCATAGAGCAAATAAAAAGGTTGAAACAAGTACAAAATACTGATACTTAATAACATGGAAGTTCATATTGTGCATACAAAATAAAAAGGTAAATATGAGCTTGATTTTTGTTAACTTGTCAAAGTCATTAAATTTATTGCATGTTAGTGCTATGGTTTGAATGTCCCCTCCAAATCTCATGTTAAAATTTGATTGTCATTGTGATAACATTAAGTGGTGGGACCTTTAAGAGGTGATTAGATGATTATTTCAGGAGTAGATTAGTTATCCAGGGAGCAGGTTCCTAATCAGATAATCAGTTTGGCCTTATTTCCTCTGTCTCTCACATTCTCTCACCAAGAGATGCTCTTCTGCCATGTTATGGCACAGCACAAAGGCCCTCACCAGATGCCAGAGCCATCCATGTTCTTGGACATCCTGTCCTCCAGAACCATTAGTCAAATAAATTTCTTTGTTCATAACTGACCCAGCCTGTAGAATTCTTTAGAGCAGCAGAAAATGGACTAAGACATGTAGCTTGTTTGTCTATAAGCACTCAAAAAACAATAAATATAAAAAATTAACCTATAAAAAAGAGAAAACAGTCTTTTTCAGGTCTAAAGTTCTATGCTGTCTTAAATGAGATCATATTGCTGGAAATGCTTGCCTCTTGGACAACCAGCCTCAAGGACATATTCAACTCTTTTTTACAGCAAAAATTGTTTTCCAATATTCTTTACTCCGAGAATATATAAAAAACATGAAAAGGAGCCTGTAGGAGAAACAAAAATGTAGAAAAACAATAGAGTGAGAAATGGAAAAACACAGTAGATGATAGAGCATCACATTTTTCAACTTATAATCTGTCCAAATTTTAAAAGCATTTTTTTTCCATCTTTAAGGAATTACCCAATTCTTCCCTTTGTATACAGAGTGGTAGTCCCTGGATATTTGTGTCTACTGCATTGCTTACTGGCAACCATTCCTTCCCCACTTCATTTTCTATGGCTGGACATTAAGCAAGCATATCACCAGTGTGGAAGACTCAGAAAAGCTTCACAAACTCACACACACATACACACACATTCTGAGTCAGGGTTGACCTGCTACCCGCAAGACATGGCCATCTTTCATAATTACCAATTCTTGTGACCAATCTGTGAGAAGCATCAATGTTTACTTCCCAGGCAGCCCTGGCCTTGGCAGAAGCAGACAACTTTTGTTTTGCATAATTTACTTTCTGTTTTCTTCATTTAAAGACTATTATACTGTTTTTGTGCCTGACAAATATAACCCAGCAGGTATCATGACACTGCTTGGAAATGAACATTTTTGAAGGATTTATGTCATAAGAAAATACACTAATAAATATAGATGAACAGATGGATCCTGATCATGGATTCAGAAAGGTTGAACACAGCAAGTAGGGAAGATTGATACCTACTTACAAAGCAGCAATCTGGGCGCAGAGAACAGCAGGCTGCCATAGATATTTGGCATATTTATTGAAGCATTAAAAGACTTTTCACATTCCTCCTAATTATTATATCTACCTCTGGTTACATAGACTAGTATGTACTGAGTTTTCTACTGATTTATTTAACTCTTAAATACCATAAACTTCGAAGCAGTACCTATGCTCATGCAGAGGCAATACATTTGCTGCCATGGTATTAAACATTGTTTGCACTTTAGAAATGTCAGTGATATTTGCAGTTCTAAACACCGTGCTTCATGCCATTTCAAAGGTGTAGTTGTTAGAGCCAAAAATATTCATGTTTTAAAAGCCTCCATCATATAAATGGCTCAGGGTCAAAAGACATGAAAAAAAATATCTCTGTTTCATCTTTAGACTGTTCAAATGCATCATATTAAAGAATGTCAGGTAGAAAATAAGTCCAGGAAGACTTGCCTGGTTTGTGAAATGAAAGGAAGCTTTAGATTCATCTCAGTTCCCATTTGTAGTTTATAAATGTCTTTCTTGACTAACAAGTTTGAACACATCAGAAAATCCCTCCATTCCATCTACTTAGCTAAACACTGAAGATGACATTATGTTTTTGATTGATGGCAACAGAAAAAAGTCCTCCTCCTTGGAAACAGAAGATGTCACATTTTATATATGCTAAGACTCGTGCTTACCTCAAGTCCTTGCCTTTCACCTAAATCCAATGACCTTTAAAAAACTCACTGAAAATTCAAACTGTTCAGCAAGTCTAAGAATCCATTTTGTTAACAAGAAGCCCCACTGCCCACACTCATGAATTCAAAAGCTGCCACAGCACCAGAGCCTGGCCTCTCATTAATGCTTACTGTATTTCACTAACTAGAATAATTTAGAAACTATTGTTGCCATATTTAATATTGGTTGAGCAAATGCTCAATGTCAAATACAGCCTTAAACACTGGAAACAAAGCTATGATACAAAGGGCAAGTTTCCAGTATCCTAAGAAATCACAGTCTGCTAGTTAAAACAAGAATTAAACCAAAATGTTAAGTGAGGTGTGGATTAAAAGAGAAATCAAGATTACTTTGGGAGTCTATAATAGGGAGACTTGGCCTGGCCTGAGGGGTAATGGAAGGCTGCCTCAGTGACACAGCATTTAAATGGTAAGCTCAAGAAAGAACAGGAGTCGACCACATTTAGAGAAGCCACTGGCCTCAGTGTCATATACCCTCCTCTATGTCTTCTGTGAGGAACATATGTAAAGGTAACCCAAGAGATAGAAACAGAGCATCTAGACAACTGCCGCCACATTCCACTGCTCCAGAAGTGGAACTAAAGTACATTCAGAACTGGGCGCTGTGGCACATGCCTGTAATCTCAGCACTTTGGGAGGCTGAGACAGGAGGATCGCAAGTTCAAAGCCAGCCTCAGCAATGGCGAGGCACTAAGCAACTCAGTGAGACCCTGTCTCTACATAAAACACAAAACAGGGCTGGGGATGTGGCTCAGTGGTCAAGTGCCCCTGAGTTCAATCCCCAGTACCAAAAAAAATAAATAAATAAAGTACATTCAGGACCCTTCTGGCTATAGGGAAGGATGGGGTGTAATATGTCTCCAGGGTATCTCAAGAGAAAAATAACCCAAATGCCAAGAAGCAGACCACAAACATGCTCACCCAGAAGCTTTCTTGCTTCCTCCACCTCGTGCTCCCCACCATCATGTTCTGCCTTGCCATAGGGCAGAAGACAATGGGGTCAAGATATGATGGACAGAAACCTCTGAGATCATGAGCCAAAATATAACCTTCCTCCTTATAACTTGATTATTTCAGTTATTTTGTCACAGTAATGGAAAGCTGACTAGCACCACTCCTAACATCTGTACCCTATGATAACTTCTTCCCTTGCCCAGAAGTAACCACTCTACTAAAGTTGGTCACTGTTTTCTTGCTGTTTGAAAATTAGTTTTACCATTTCTGCATGCATTCCTAAACAATATAGCTTACTTACACATGTTGAAGTTTATCTTAATGGAAACAGACTACATATATTTATGTTTTCTTTTATTTAATGTTGTGGTAGAGCCATCTATACTGTTAATAGACATGCCAATTTTCATTGCTGTGTGAAAATACCAAAATTTCATTGCATAGAAATAATACAATAAAAATACATTAACCAGAGAGAGAGACGGGGGTGGGGAAGACTTATTTCAAGGCTCAAATCATTATTTGGCCAGCCATGGTACCTTACCAGAGGATCAAAGAATTCCTATTACTTTCCCTTCTAAACAGGCCTTGATTTAATAGCTGGAGCACCTCTAAGCTAAATGTTATCTTCAGTGTTGTGTTAGAGAGGAAAGGCAAATATTTGTCATTATTCTTCACAGAATTAAGGTTGAGGTGAGGAAGAATAGCAAGTCTTGGAGAGTTTATGAATATTCTTGCAATTTTGTAGTACCAGAGTTGCCACAGGTACCCAGGGGACATAAAATTTGGCAGAGAGTTACCAGGTGTGCTTATTGTCCCACGGCTATGATGAAACAACAAGCAACAAAGGATTCAGTGGTAAAAAATAGCCCCACCCACTTCACCACCCAAGACTCCCTTTCCTGAAAAAGGTGAAAATATACTTGCATACTGACCATCGGCCAGAGTGGTACTTGTCTTTACTGGTTGTGATCACAGAGACAACAGTATAAGAGGCATGCAGAATCCAAATAGATGTCATTATTCTATTTATAAGAAGAGGAAATATAAATAGAATCTTGAATTCACTCAGGTAATAGAAATTAACTCAAAGAAGTTAGCTATGAATTTGAGGCACTGGTGCTTTCAAGCTTTCCATGTATCCAAATTAAATAATGATGATGGAAGAATGATGTAAGGGTGCAACTTGAACTTACAAGAAAACAATGCCAGCTGAAGGGTATGAACCTAGTTTCCTGTTGCCATAGTAACAGAGAGAAAGAGAGAGAGAGAGAGAGAAATCTCAGTTTTTATATCTGTACACAAATAGAATCTCCCTGGATTACTGTTGCCTCTGTTACCACATCCCACTCTCAAATTTCTGGTTCATAAGTGATCTCAGTTCACTTGTAGCAACAGTAGTGCCTGGCCTGAGGCCATGCACCACTCCTTTGGGACTAAGTGTCCTTAAAATTTTATGGAGATTTGTAATAAAATGTCACAAAATGAAGTGAAGCAAACCCATAATATTAATACCAATATGTGAAGTTTAGAAAAATGTGCATGCAGTTGGTATTCAATATGCTTGTGATGTATAAAAGAATGCTGCATATTTCAGAAACAGTTTAAACAGAACAAATTCCAATTTAAAATATTTCATTAATTTGCAATTTTTCGTTAATGGATGCAACACATTGACTACATCTCTATTTGTAAATATACTGGAATGTTTAAAACAACTAGAGAGTCCTTATATTTACAAGTTTAAGTTATTAAATGTATAAAAATTGTTCAAGCAATTAATAAAGGTTTGCTTGTTGAGATCCTAAGTTTGCCTGTTCAGGTCCTTGAAGTGCCTAAAAAGAAGATCGGATACATTAGACTTAAAAATGTACTTTGAAATGCTGAAGAGAATTGAAGAATCTAAGTTTACAAATAGGAATTCATTTAATTAAGCAGAATTTAGTTTATTCAGCTTGATTAGATCTAACATTAATCAAAAGCTGCCTTGCGAGTGATTGACAAAATATGCTAGATTTATGGAATAAACTAAGATTCTTAAATTGAATTTAAAGGCCAGAATAAAACCACTTTTTAGCTTGTAGTTTTGTTAATTTAAAACTTTAGAACTGCAAATAGCATTTCCTCTGCACAAAGTGTCCCCTCACATATTAAGAAATTCACAATGGGGCTGGGATTGTAGCTCAGTGGTAGAGCGCTTGCCTCGCATGCGTGAGGCCCTGGGTTCGATCCTCAGCACCACATACAAACCAATAAAATAAAGACATTGTGTCCATCTACAACTAAAAAAAAATTTTAAAAAATTCACAATGATGAAGCCAAATCATTCTCCCACAGAACATTTCAGCCACAGACTCAGAGAGCACTATACCTTTCCTATATAAAGAACCAGACTAATCATAGCAGAAACTGAAGACTGGCCACTCAAGATGCCATTCCCAACTCTATCTCCTTGCCTGTCTCCCACTACGGAGGGTGAACAACCTTGACTTCTTCACAGAAACCGATGGCCAGTGACACAGCACTGTCCAAGAAGACCTAACTGGAAGTTTTTGAGGTCCTCTTAATTCCCTTATAAAAGAGGTGTATATAAGAGGAGAGCTGTTGATGGGGATTCTTCCCTCTTATTTTTGCCTTAGAAAGATTATATTGTGCAAGCCACAGAGCAGCCATTTTGTGACATGAGACAAGAAGCACAAAATTGAAAAACTAATATGCAAAGAATGGTAAAGTAGAAAGATAGTGAAATGCCTGGGCCAATGAATTGCCAGACCAATCAAGAGGCCACCTGTGTTTGGATTTTCTTATTACTACATAATAAATACCCTCATGTTTTAAAGCACTGTTAGTTGTTACTTTCAGGCAAAAGCCTTCTTAATAGGGAACCAGAGTGGTAAGAGGAGGATAAAAGGGGAATCGAAACAGAGCAAATTATATTATATGCATTGATGAATATATCAAAATGAATCCCACACTTATAACTATATGGCATTAATAACATTTTTAAAAGGCCTTCCTAATGGATTCATCAGAGAAGATCAACTTAAGTAGGAGAAAAAAGACAGATGAGAATCAGGAAAAGAGCTTTTGAAACTCTCCTTCCAAAAATACCATATAGCAGCTTCATAAGCAAGTCCCAACATTATCACCATGCTCAGAAGCCTAAAAGAACTGCAAAGAGATGGAGGAGAGAGAGAACATAACAATGTTTGTGTTAGTCAGTTCCGCATTACTGTGATCAAAATATCTGACACGAACACTTTAGAAAAGAAAAAGGTTATTTTAGCTCCTAGTTTCAGAGGTTCAGTTCATGGTTGGTTGGTTCCATTTCTCTGGGCCCAAGATAAGGCAGAGCATCATGGCCAAAGAGTGCAGTGGAAGAAGAATGCTCAGCTCATGGCAACTAGGAAGTAGAAAGAGTGGAAGAGGAAAGGGGTGCAGAAAAGCTGCAGCTTTCCAGGACATGCACTCCCCACCACCCTGCCCTCATGAAACACCTCCTCCAGCCACGCCCCACCTGCCTACAGTTACCACCCAGTTAGTCCATTCAAGCCAGGATGGACTAACTAGCTTACAGCTCTCACAGTCCAAACACTTTACCTCTGGACATTCCTGCATTAACACAAGAGCTTTTGGGGGACATCTCATATCCAAACCATAACAATGTTTTTAAGCTGAATGTGGATAAATTATTAACCCATTAATCCCCAAGTTTATATTCTGTGAATATTTCAAAGAAATTGACACAAGTCCATCAAAATAGGTTGGAAGTCATAATCTAGAGCTTATATATCCTTTATATATATTTTCATATAATTTGTAAATATATATTTTCAAATGCTCTAATCATTCATCTACTACTTTCCTCAAAAGACTAGAACTCTAAAAACATAATATTTATTTCAAAATTTACTATAAGTGGTAATTTGTTGCTCAATTTTTTATACATGTTCCACATCTGGGATGATGGGACTTAACTGATTAATTTGCATTGTGTAAAACATCAGAGATTTGGATTGAAGTTTTCCTGGAAGCAGCTAAATTAAGGTTTTTATTACCATTTTGATGGTTGTGGTGGTTGTTATTGTTTTGTGTTGCTATAAGGTAGACTAGGCATTTGAAAAGAAAATTAATTCACTGACAGAAAAAGTAAGTTGTTTTTGCATATTTGAGACTGTGACTCTGAACTTCACACATCTGTATTTCCTCTTTAGATGCTTACATCTTAGAAGGGTGCCTGACAGAAAACAGAGGTGAATTAGCAGATTAATATGCTTACAGAAGTTATCAACCTGGGGCTGGGGTTGTGGCTCAGTGGTAGAGCACTCACCTAGTGCGGGTGAGGCACTGGGTTCAATCCTCAGCACCACATACAAATTAATAAATAAAAATAAAGTTATGATAAAAAAGTCAACCTTTAAAAAAAAAGAAGTTATCAACCATCTCTCAGTAAATTAATACATACTGATTCTCAACTATGTGTCTAACTCTTCTCATGCTTTCTTTTTCTTTTTTCTTTTTTTTTTTAGCTTGGCACCTTTTAATATTTGAACTAGGTAGTCAACTTTGCAAGCCTGGTGATACAAGCCACAAAAGGTAAATGTGAGTTTGAACTAGAGAAGCCAATTTTCCAAGGCTAAAAATCTCTGAAAAGCAGTCAAGCTCTGGTCTAAAAGGTGGATAGTAGCTGTTCTCTTTCCTCTCTTTTACATTACTAGAATTGTAAAGGTTTTAACTCATTGCATATTGGTCTCTCCTATGATTCATTAAATGCCTAAAGAAATTAAATGTTTTTTCTTGTGATCCATCTAAACCCAATGAGCTTTTCTGCCTATGTTCTGTGACGCATTCTTGGAATATGAGAAAACACAACGTGTAGAAAAGGTATTTCCAATGCTGTGGTAGTGGAATGCAAGGAAAACCATCCCAACCAAACGTGGTTGACCAAAATGGAGAGGAAGATGGAGGCCCACAACATCAAGGCCAGTGAAGCTTTATTGTTTTAAAATTCAGATAAAAGCAAAGCCTCTTGTTTAATCCTTCTCATTGATATCAACTGAAAAGAAAGCATGACAGTTGATTGATTTTGCTTTGACTTTGTAATTAAAGTGCACACTCTTTTTATTTAAGAATTTCCAAAACTATGGAATAAGCAGAGTGGAATTTACACTATATTACATTTGGATTCAGTTCATTCATTAACTTTGATAAGAGCACATCATATTTTTGATTCTGCCAGAAATTCATTCAAGAAAAGGTCAATATATAGAGCAGACAGAGCAATGAACATCATTGTAAAAATACAGAAATGGCTATTTCCAATTTTTGTCAAGTACTTTGCATAGCCCAACAGGGGTTAAGTCACATTTTAATCATTAACTCTTGCCACTTGAATGTCCCCTTACCACATATCACCTGGTCCATGTTGCCCATCTTTCACTGTATTTCATCTATACTTCTCAACTATTCCTCAGTTAACACATGGTCTACTTTCTCTTTTATTTTTTAACTATTATTATTATTGTTGTTGTTATTTATTATTATTATTTGGTATGAGAGCTTGAACCCAAGGCAGCTTAACCACTGATCCACATTTCCAGCCCTTTTTATTTTTATTTTTATTTTGAGACACTTTATTGCTAAATTGCTTAGGGCCTTAATAAGTTGCTTATTAAGGCTTTGAACTCTCGATCCTCCTACCTCAGCCTCCAGAGCCACTGGGATTACAGGTGTGCGCCACCACACACACAGACCTTCTCTCTCATGGGACAGGAGGTTGTCTTGGTTTCACTCCTCAGCCTTATATGTGCACTGAACTAATTTTCAGTCAAACTGCACCAATAACTCCTTGAGGTGACTCTCAGTATCTGTAAAGCTCTCAGGAGAAAGATGTGTGTTCTGAAAGGGAAGAAAGTCTATTTGATAAATATCCCCTTTCAACTGTCTTGAAATAATTTTCCCTATATGATGTTCATCTTTCAAATTAGTCTTTAGTATGTTAAAGTATGTATAAATTATAAAGCAAACTCACCTTTAATCCTAGGAAATAAAAGGTCTAAAGTTGGAAGAGTTTGCTTATATTAAATATATATTTCACATATGGATAGAAATATATAGATATATCTCACATCATATATATCAATAAACAGATTTAGATAGGCTGAGAAAAATAACTAAAATTAATTTATTAACTAAAATTAATAAAGATCTATACTACTTTATATCTTATAAATATTTTTCTTACCTATAATCCATTCACTTACTCAAAAAATATTTATTGATAATCTGCTATATGTCAGGCACTGTCATTAGCTCATGAGATAAGTAAATGGCAAAGCACTCAAAAACCCCTATCTCTGTGAAACCCAGCAAGGGAGGACATGCTATATTTTTTTTAATATCATGAATTACAAAGTCCCAGTTTATACTTACTGTTCTGGTATAGTTTAATAGCATCCTCTCCCACTCTCAAAAATGTCCCAGTTGAGGGATGGGTGCAGTGGCACACACCTATAGTCAGAAGGCTGAGGCAGGAGGATCACAAGTTTGAGGCCAGCCTCAGCAACTTAGTGAAGCCTAAGAAATTTAGTGAAACCCCATCTCAAAAATAGAAATAAAAAGGACTGGGGATGTGACTTAGTGGTAAATAGCCCCAGGGTTTAATCCCCTTTTTTGCCTCAAAAAAGTCCCAGTTGAGGCAAAAGTCTTATGCTTACCCTATAAATAAGTAAACTATGTATTATGTTCAATAATGCTATAGAACAGAAAAGAAAAAAGTGCATCATGGTAAGGGGGTCTGAAATGTAGAGAAGGGTGGATGTCATTTAAAATAGACTGGTCACCATAAGCTTCACTGAGGTCACATTTAAGCAGAGACTTGAAGGAAGTATGGGTGTTAGCCATGCAGCTCTCTACATGACAGGTGTTCCTGGCAAAAGGAAGAAAGCCAAAGTCTCTAAGGTGAGATTGTGCAGAGTGTGCCTGAGGAACACCAGAGAAATTCATGAGGCTGGAGCAGAGGGAAGAAAGAAATTGGAGGAGATTAGGTCAGAGTGGTAATGTGGCAGGCACATCACAGGGAGACTTGTAGGCAATATTAGGACTTTGGCTTTAATTTCAAATAAATAAATGAACCACTGACAGACCTGGAACAGAGCAGAAAGTTCCACTAAGATCCGACTTTTACCAGATCACCATGGTAAAAGGTGATTCAGAATGGAGTTTGGCGGTGGCACAGCAAAGGTGGAAAATGGAGATCAGTTGGGCTGCTATTGCAATAATTCAGTAATGAAATGTTGATGGCTGGACCAGGGTAGTAGAAATGAGGATGGTGAGAAATATCTGGAAGCTAGGGCATATTTTGAAGGTAGAGACAACATTTTAATTGGATAGTCACAACTCTTGAGAAGTAGACAAGAAAAATCATATTAACATTCCCATTTTACAGATGAAGAAAGTGAAACGGAGAGAGGTTGTAACTTGCCTAAGTTTACACAACGAATCAAATGGAAGGAAGTACACAGAACCCAAGTCTCCTATTTTTCTGGAATTTTCTCTGTGTTACACAATGATTTCCAAGCATACCAAAAGACTATATGCTATTCAGGGGTCCTCCTCATACCAGGTTCCAAAGGAGTCTTCTCAAGCAGAAAAAGGTCAGAAGGGTTTTGTCAGCATTAGCTTGGGGTTCTATCCAGGACATACACTAAGGATTATGTCCACTCTCAGATGTGACATTTTGACTAAAATGATCTAATGACTTGTTCGTGTGGACATGGTTTAATATTTTCTTTTTTTTAAAAAAACAATTTTTATTTTATTTATGTATGTATTTTGTATGTGGTGCTGAGGATCGAACCCAGTGCCTCACGCGTGCAAGGCAAGCGCTCTACCACTGAGTCACAACCCCAGCCCCGGTTTAATACTTTCTAATGAGGCACTATTGTCTAGTGGAAAGAGGGAAGGCAGAGATATACTTGAGTTTCCATTCTACCCTGACGTACATACACCATGAACTTAGCACAAGTTATGTAGTATATGACTCTTTAGTTTGTTTGGAGACATTACATAAAATACAGTCTAATAAACACTCAACACATGTTCTTACAGGCCGATCTCATTGTCTAGATTCTTCTCCCACAGGTCTGTACCTGACTGGTTCCTTCACATCACTCAATATTTATTCATATGGCATCTCCCAAGACAGGCCCTCACAGACCACCCAGATTCATTTTCTTCAGAGCACTTATTACTGTAACAAATCAAATTAATATCTGCTTATGCATTTAGAGTCTCTCTCACCAACTCGAAAATAAGCTCCATGAGGGCAGGGGATTTTTTTTCATTATTATATCCATAGTATGTAGAAAAGTGCCTTTTACACAGAAGTCTCCCCATTTATTTGATGAGTAAATAAGTCTCTCTCTCTTGCTCACTCCCTAGGTCAGAACGTTTTGGTCTATTTTCACTTTTCCATCTTTGAATCTGGAGTTTTCTCCACCTGGCATTTTCTGACTTTCACTCTTTGTCTAGTGAACCTCTACTCATTTTTCTAGTCTAGCCCAAATAATCACTTCCTTAGAGATGTCTTCCCCATCCCACACCAGCTCGTTTCTCCCTACTGCAAGCTCTAAGAGCACAATGTACTTTTCCTTCACAGTACTTACCATAGTGTGTAATTATTTATTTATCAGAGTGATTAATTATTTAAGATCCGCCACTTCCACTGGAGTGTAAGCTCTCTGAGTTCTCTGCTGTTTATATATCCGACATCAACCACAGGACCTTCGATAAATATTTACTAAATGGATAAAAGAAGAAATGCAAGCAAGCCAAGCGCGGTGGCACAAGCCTGTAATCCCAGCACTTTGGGAGGCTGAGACAGGAGAATCGCGAGTTCAAAGCCAGCCTCAGCAACCGCGAGGTGCTAAGCAACTCAGTGAGACCCTGTCTCTACATAAAACACAAAATAGGGCTGGGGATGTGGCTCAGTGGTCGAGTGCCCCTGAGTTCAATCCCTAGTATCAAAAAAAAAAATCTAGTGTTTTTATACAAAATTTTAAAAATAACTTTCATGTGTCTTTAACTCCAGTACCAAAAAAAAGAAAGAAATAAAGAAAGAAATGCAAGCATATGCAGGAAACCTGGAACATATTATAGAACCCCTGTCTGTTTATTAAGAACCCATCATAATTGAGTTTGGAGAAAAAAGGATACATTTTCAGAAAAATGCAAATTGTGAAAATACAAACCAGGAACATGCCTTCCCTTGTACAAGCAGGAAGGGTTTACTGATGACAAGACAAAGGTGCTCCAGTCACGTGAGTGAGTAGGTAATTCAAAGGTCATTTCAAAATATTGCCCAATGGGCATGCAAGCAATTTCCTCTGAAATTATTTTTCTTGTTGATCCTATTTTCTTTCAAAGAATTCACCAAGAGGGCTTGCACTATCTATGTAACTTCTTATAAACAAGTATGTGGTTCATTGACTCCAACTCTGAAAACACTTCCAATTTCATTGTAAAGCTGCAGAGTGAATATAATAGCTAACTAGATAGCTATGCCTCCAGCACAAGAACAAACTCCATTAAGCATCAGAATCCTTGAGTCATGGGTCTTCGGAATGGTGCCTTCTGCACTTTGGTAGGTGAGGATATGAGGAACTACATACTTTACTTGACATTTATACGTGCAATTGACATTTGTAAGTCTACTTGACATTTAAGATTAAATTCTGGCCCTTGGCACTAAAATGACTTAAATATGAGAGATCTTGAGAGAGAAGAGCATCTTCCTAAGTTAGGACAGAGTCACCACAATTAGACTTTATAACAAAAAGAGAAAAGAACCTAGTATATGCTAGTGTCTGTTGTCTGTGCCCAATGGTGATTGAGGGAACATCTATCCATTTTGTCTGGGTTAGGTAACATGTTGTTCTTTGTTAGAGGATAAAAATCAAACCTTTGAATGATTCATACCAATGTCCATAAGGTATAAGTTGTGCCAAATCAAACTCTTTCCAAGCATCTCAGGTACCCTAATTTATGCCCTCCACCAAAAAACTCTATCCCTTTCTCATAATTTTTCTTATGGCATGCTAGCAAAGTAGAGGAAAGAAACAAAATAAAGACCTTAAGAGCACTAGGATGTTTGAAAACAGAGGACACGATGGTTTGGGTAGCTGAGTTCCCATCTTACCAGATTAGATGACTGACCTTATTCATTGTTCTAATATTTACAGCTCATTATAAAAATTGAAATGGTCAATTGGGGTGTTTTTTGTCCCTTAGATGAGGAGTCAACAAAGGACAGATGATAGGCCAAATCTGGCCTTCTGTTTGTTTTTGTCTATTAAGTTTATTGGAATACAGCCACACCCATTTATTTAAACAATGTCTATTGCTGCTTTTATGCTAAATAGTAGGGTTGAGTAGTTATAATGGAGACTACTCGTTCTACAAAACTCAAAATATTTACTATCTAGCCCTTTTCAGAAAAAGTTTATGGGCCCCAATCTTAGGCTATGGTTACCTGACAACTGAAAAGATAGCAGGACAACTTAAAATATTAAATGATTTTTATAAACATAATATAGTAAATTCTTTCCTGTGTTGGTTGGTCTTTCAACAAAAAAACCTTCTCTGAACTTTGGGCAAAGTATTGTTTTGAGTTTTGCTTCAAATCTTTACAAAATTTAGCCAGGTTGCATTCACTCCACTGGATGCTGAGCATAATTTAATAATGTAGTATAACAAAATATGCCTGGTCTTTGGAGTCCATTCAGAGTCTTAAGAGGACTTGTGCTCCATTAACAAATAAGCCAATGGGCATTTAGATAAGTCTTATGATCTTCAAAGGCTGTTGGATATTTGCTATTTGTATTCCTCTGTTTTGAACAATCGCTGTGTTCTCAAGAACTTTTAAACTCTGGGTTCTCTCTGCTAACAGAAAAATTGAGGTCACATCCTCCATCTGGTGGCAATTTACTCACCTAACCCGCTGACCTTTCCTTGTGTTCACCAGCACTGTTTTAATCTAGATCAAACTTCTGAACATCTAATAAAAGTCAATCCGCATGGACACTAGAAGTATTGCCTCTGCCCTGAACAATAGGAGACCAGAAACAGAGTCACAGGGAACATTACAAAGAACTAAATAGTCATTATACATTGACAGCAGAATTTTTACCAAATTTACTTAACCGTGTCTGGTAATGACTCTCTGCATATTCATGAAACATCTAGAGTGTGGCTATTTACTGTAGGACCTGGAAGGGTCAAGAGATAGAGCTTTATCTGTTTTCTTAGCTTTGTTTGGGAACAGGGGGTAGCACAAATTGTGGTAAGGGTACATCTGTGCTGATCTGAGTATTTAGAAGATATCTGATTATTCTGTTATCTGTGGAAACCCCAGTGAAAATATAAGATATGCTAGCAATTTCTTGGCTTTCCTGGAAAATGTTCTTCTGCAGAAAGGTGGCGTCAGTTGGCTCTATTGTTACTGTGATTATATTCCTCACCTACACAGCCACAAGACTCAGGGTTCCCTGCCTCATAGACTGGACAGGAAACTGTTCCTTTGAAACTTCACACCGAGCTTCCCATCATATGGAATGCAGTTTTCCCATTTCCTCAAAAACACTCAGAGTTATCTGGAAGAGTCAGTCCTGCTTGAGTTATGAAAGCCTACTAGAAACCATGTTGGTGTGGTCCTGATGAAAACTTGGAATTGCCAACCTGACGAGTCTGCCCCATTCTCCAACAGAGGGACTCCTTTGGGAAAATAGCTACCCTCTCATCTCCTGTGGAACTAGTTTATATATTTATATAGAAGCCAGCACCACACTGTTTTCTAGAAGCTGAACCTCAAACAAGTTTGACTATACCATCTCCCACCTCCCTTGCGAAGGGTATGTGCAGTGACTGTCTTTAGGCCAGTGGGTTCTGGAACAAAATCCTCAAGTTATATCACTTCAGGGAATACTATTCAAATTGCAATCTGTGTAAATGGTGTCCCCTGGGAATGGTTCTATATATAATTTGTGTAACCACACTGTGGTAAGCAAAGTAATAGCCTCCAAAGATGTTCACATACTAGTCTATTAGATTATATAGCAAGGAAAATTTATGGTTACTGATGGAAATCAGGCTGCTAATTCACTGACCTTGAGATAGATTCATTTTAATTAACTATTAATGGTTAATTTTTTAGATCAACATTGATGGACCATGGTACCTATGTATTTGGACCAAAAAACTCCACATTTTCTGGGTGTTTCTACAAGAGTATTTTTTAATGGGATTAACATACAAATCAGTGGACTTTGAGTAAAGCAGATTGTCCTCCATAATCTTGATAGGCCTCATCCAACCAGTTGAAGGCCTAAGGAAGGATTTCTCTAGCAGATGGATTTAGACTTGAACTACAACATCAACTCTTCCCTGGGTCTCCATGTTGCTGGCCTACCCTTCAGATTTTGGACTTCACAGCTTCCATTACGGAGGGAAATGGACATTAGGCCCCAGGGGACTTCCCTTACTGTTCCCCTACCCGCCCTCCTGCCCTGCCCTAAATGACCACACCACCAAAACTCCTTCCAAGACCTGGCCCTGCTAAAACCCTATAAAACTCAGACCCTTGCTGCAGCCTGCATGCCCCTTTGTTGCTTAATAAAGCATCGTTGGTCTGTTGAAGTCTGCCTCCATTTTCTTTTTCTTTTTCTATTCTCTTTTATGTGCTTTCAATTATCATCTAAGCCAATTCCTTAAATCATTCCTCTTCCCCCACATATAGAGACTGACTGTTTTTCTGTAGAACTCTGACTAATACATCCTGCACAATCTGAGTGAGTCCAGTGTAATTACAAAGGCCCTTTAAATATGGAAGAGGTGGCAGAAGAGGAGTCAGAGTGACTGAGAGGACCTAGTCTTCCACTGCTGGCTTTAAAGATGGAAAAAGGGGTCACAAGCCAAGGAATGCAGACTGCCTCCTCTAGAAGCTGAAAAGAGGAAAAAAATGAATTCTGCCCCAAAGTCCCCAGAGGGAATGCAGACCTGCTGACATACTGATTTTATCTCAGTGCAACTCCTTTGGGATTTCTGATCCCCAGAACTAGAAGATAAAATTTGCTTTCATTAAACTGCTAAATTTATGGTAACTAGATCAGGCAGCAATAGAAAACTAATACAGCAAGCAGCAGCTCTTCTCTGGAGTCTGATCTACCTGATTCTCACTAGGCTTTACAACATACCATAGGCCTGCAATCCTTAGTGGAAATTCTAAAATCCAAAAAGGCTTTGATAAATAAAGATGCTTTTTAACTTATTTGGCAGCAAAACCTGATTTGACCTGAATTAAATATGGAGCTATTTATACTGTATTTCTCACAGTATGTGAATATTCATATATTTCAATTCATAAATATTAATGCATTTGATTACATAGTGTTACCACCCACCCTGCTGATATTATATAATATATGGTACATTAATCATATCTCTTTCTAAAATCCAACAATTTCTGAATTCTGAAACTTACCAATACCCAAGGGCTTCAGATAAGATTTTATGGACATTCTGGGTACAGTGGCAAGTGTAATAACAGCAACTGCTGAGGCTGAGGTAGGAAGATCACAAGTTCCAGGCCAGCTTCAGCAATTTAGCAAAACTCTATCTCAAAATGAAAATTTAAAAAGGCTGGGATATAGCTCAGGGATAAAGCACCTCTAGGTTCAATCCCTAGTACTAAAAAAAAAAGATTGTGGATCTATCAATTACATGGATAATTTACTGCTTGCTAACGCTGTACTCAAATTTTGATCCTCCTGCCTGGGCCTCCCAGTGACCGAGATTATAGGTATACCACCAGCCTGGCTCCCACTTCTGTTTTTGTAGTTCCTCTTTTCCTTCTGCCTGTATTTGCATCCTACATGCAGGTAATACAGTCCATAAATATTTGCGTTTCTACTCTGTACCATGCACCTGGCTCCCTCTCTCCTCTATTCAAGTGTTTGTATTGAAATAAATCTCTCATGATTAAACATAAAAACCCTGGCCAAAATAGTCTGCAACAGACACTCTCTGAAGCCAAAAGACAAATGGCATTAAAGAATATACTAGTGAAAGAGCAGAGAAGGAAAAACGAAGTTGTTTGTTGAGTAGAAGCAAACAAAAGCTTTTCCTCTATACATTCTGTAGAGCTGAGAACAAAATCATAGAAACATGGTTCCTGGTTATAGGAGCTTATAAGACTACTTGACTTACAATAGGGCAGAGAAATCACAATGACTTTAGAATGTCACCTTTTAAGTGCCAGGACTTTCCCAAACATCATTTCATTTAATCCTCATATTGATATTGTAAAGATTAGACGACCAGGAGGAGATGAATTAAGCCACTCAGCAAGGCTTTATTGGAATACATGCTCTCGGGCCAAATCCTCCCATCCATCAGAGTGTGTCGGGAGGAATGGCGCTGGGGCTTCCGTGCACAGAGAATTCGAAAGGGCCCAGCCAGGAAGGGGAGAGCTTGCGGGCAGGAAGAGAAGGCCAGAGTCCTTCCTGGATAGGTCAGGAAAACCCGCTGATTGACAGGAGGTGTGTCTACTGGTGGCATCAGCATCTGGCTTGCAGCTCTGCTTTGCAGCTGCTGACCAGTCCCCCTAATTGGACATTTTGGACCCTGACCCGAGCTAACAGATATGACATAGCTTTTACTATGCCAATATTTCATTGATGAGAAACTGATGTTCAGAGAGGTGGCATAGTGGCAGTCAGGCTTTGAGCACGTGTCTATCTAATCTAGCTCCTGTGTTCTTTACATTGCCTACACTGTGCTGGTACTTTGTGTTTAAAAAAAAAAGCTTCTCGATTTAGACAAATTGACTGAGATAGTCAATGTAAGAAGACAAAGAATTCTACAGGAGGGATCAGGGAAAAGCTCAAAACATTTTAAAATTTTTTTGATTTTCCGAAGTCTTTCTATGGCATGTTTTACATAGCTAAAGTTACAGATTCTTCCCCTTAAATTTAAAAATAAAATGTTTATCTTTCAATTCTTAGAAAGAAACCCCTCACTATCCTTAGACCAAAATACACATTGTTAGGAGAATTTTTTTAACCTCTGAGCACAGCTGAAAAATGTACACAAGCTCCTTTTCTTTGAGGATCCCCTCACACCTCTTTACACATGCAGATCACATTCCTTTGAGATGCTGATCTTTTCCCAGCATGCACTCTGCTGACAGAAAGACAAGCTTACTGCACAGAAATGCCAGTTGAGTTGACAAGCAAATTCCATCAGTATGCAATATTTACACAGTACAGTTTAGTAACAGCAGTTCACACAGTCTGCTGTCTTGGATCAGAATTCTAATTAAGCCTTAAATCTTCTGAGTTGAGATTAATTCTTATCACTGAGGTCTTAGATTTTTTGTTGTAGAAATCTGAAGCTTTGTTTGTCTGCAAAGAAGACAGAATATAATCCATTACAGGCTTGGTCCAGGTGGTTGTTTATAAACATCTTGGTATAAATGAATGTGATTCTTTTGGGTACATCTAGGGATTTTTTACCATTAATTACTAGCTTCAGTGGTTGTTGGGGATCAGAGAACTCTACTTTTCTGGAGTTGCCTATCCTCCAACTGACACACAAAATAAGTGGGTTTGTGAAACAAACTTTGGTTGTTGATAATAGCTATTGAGCTCAAGTAGCAAGCATCTTTATAGCACATTTTTTAACAGGCTGTATTGGTAAGCTTAGAGAAAATAGTATCTAAATTTAAATATAGTTTCTACCTATTAAAGATTCTAAAGTACACTTTAAAAGAGACAGCTGGAAAGCCAAGTGCCAATTCCATTTCTTTGAGCTTTTATCTCTGATAAATTTCACCATCTCTGTCACAAAAGCGCAAATGAAGCTTATGAAGTACCAATTACTGTAGAGCAGCCCCACTGAAATCACTGTTTTCTCCCCTCTTAGTTCAGACTTTATATCATCAGCATTATCACCTAAGATGCGTTACTGGAAATTAAAAAGAAATGATTAGCACTAATCCTTTTCCAGAATTAGAAGTGGCAGAAACACATTTTAGAACTTCATTCTTAAGCGATTTGATTCCTACTGCTCTCGCCTCCCATGCACTAGTGACAGTTCAAAAGGCATGGGATGGAGAAAAGGGAGGGTCAAGCTTGCAAAAGTCTTATGATCCTCTCTGATACAAAAAAGGATGGATTCCAAAGATTCCCCCAATCCACAGGACTTGGATCCTGGTATTATCAGAGACACCTTATCCAGGAATTTTACAGGGCCAGCGGGACATTCTATAATCTGAGGTTACTGTTAGAGAAAAAAGTATCTAAAAGGGGCAAGGATTGCTGCCCAGCACACAGAAACCAACAGTATGGCACCCACGTTTTGGCAAAAGAAAAAGCTTTATTGTGCAGCCAACCAGGAAGAAGGCCAGGAGCTATATCTCAAATCTGCCTCCCTCCATCAGATGGGAGCAAGGGTATTCACAGGAAAGGAGAAGTTGCTTTCTGATTGGATGTATGCTTCTTCACAGAGCTGAAGTGTGGACAGGATTACACCAGGTATTTTAAGAGTTATGGACTTGGAGCTACTTGCATACCTCAGGTAAGAGATGGGGAAAGAGTTTCCTAGGATTAAGGTCATGAGCCATGAGCCATGAGGGATCACTGCCCCTCCCAAAGGGCCTAGCACAGGTCATGGCTCATACCAGGAACTCACTAAACATCTGGCATATTGAAGTGAAGGTTCTCTGTCAGGCAAGTGAAGTAATGAGAAGTAGCTTCAGGAAAACCAACCTGGTAGTACTCTGTGGTATGACTTTGATCTGCAAGAAAATGGAGAAGGAGAGAAGAGTCAAGAGGTAGAATGATAGAGAATGGAAAATAAAATAAAAAATAAAGCAGATTGACCTTATTAATAATCAGGACAATACTAATTAAAACAACAATGAGATCATGTTTCCCTGTCAAATTTGTATTGATTAAGAAGTCTACCCAGGGGGCTGGGGACATAGCTCAGTTGGTAGAGTGCTTGCTTCGCATGCATAAGGCCCTGGGTTCATTCAATTTGCAGTATCACAAAAAAAAGAAGAAAGAAGAAAGAAGAAAGAAGAAAGAAGAAAGAAGAAGAAGAAGAAGAAGAAGAAGAAGAAGAAGAAGAAGAAGAAGAAAGAAGAAAGAAGAAAGAAGGAAGAAGGAAGAAGGAAGAAGGAAGAAGGAAGAAGGAAGAAGGAAGAAGGAAGAAGGCTACTAAGCAGCTCCAGAGGCTAAGGCAGGAGGATGGCAAGTTCAAAGCCAGCCTCAGCAACTTAGTGGGGCCCTAAGCAACTCAGTGAGACCCTGTCTTTAAATAAAATACAAGCCAGTTGCAGTGGCACACACTTGTAATCCCAGCACTTCGGGAGGCTGAGACAAGAGAATTCCGAGTTCAAAGCCAGCCTCAGCAAGGGAAAGGCAATAAGCAACTCAGTGAGACCCTGTCTCTAAATAAAACACAAAATAGGGGACGTGGCTCAGTGGTCAAGTACCCCTGAGTTCAATCCCTGGTAAGAAAAATAAAAAAAAAATACAAAAAAGGGCTGGGAATGTGGCTCGGTGGTTAAGTGTCCTTGAGTTCAATCTCCAGTATCAAAAAAAAGGAAAAGAAAATAAAAGAAACAAAGAAGCCTAGCAATACCTAGTATTGGCAAGGACTTGAGAAAAGACATGTTTTGGAGAATAGTTTGACAATATCTCTTGAGATTTAAAAGGATCACATTTTTGACCCAGAAATTTCACCCATAGAAATAATATCACTTATGCACAAAGAGGAAAATATATAGGATATCTGCTACAATCTGATTGAAAATAAGTATAACAATAACCAGCATCATCCTGGGAAGCCAACTGAAATCTCCATCAGTGAAGGTCTGGCAAAACAACATGGCACATGTTAGCAATAAAGAATAGTTTAAAAGAATGAGGAAGACCTACATGTATTGAGGTGAAATGATCTTTACAATGCACTAATAAGCAGGAAAACAAATTAACAGAATAATGTATATAGCATGATATCATTTATTAAAAAAAAACAAAACAACCAAATACGTACATATGTATAGAAAAGGGCCTAGAAGGATACATGCCAGATGTTCATGAATTGAAGCTACCACTGTTTTTTTTTAACTTACTGATCTATAAATATGCCTAAGGCATACTTTTAAGTGAAAAAGCATGTGGTAGCAAATTGTGTATAGTATGATCCTATGTCTAAAAGTCTGTATAAGTACATAGCTATATTTGTATTTAAACAGGAAATGGTCTGTAGGACACATGCCATGATACTAAGTAGGTGTCAGTGATTCCCTCTGGGCAAGAAAGTAGGATGTGGTAGGGGTACGGTTCATGGGACCAGTTGATGAAGTGACATATTCAGTGTTTACTACATATATTTTTGTGTTAGTTATATATATTTTAAATGGGCCCATAAAAATTTGCAAAATTCTGCTTGTGTTGGAAAAATATATCAAAAAGAGCAACTCCAGGTTTGTAGAGTTTCCATTCTGGACCCAATCTGTGGACCACCTGGGAGCCATCTCGAGCTAGTCAGATTAAATCACCAATTTAAAGACAGGTTGGCTCACCTGCCCAGGGGCCATGTCTACTCAATGAGGAAGTCATCGAGGCCATTTGATGCTCTCACATATGAAGACTCCAAGGGCAGATGCAGTAGGCTTCAGTGATACCGCTCACCCCTCCCTCCATCCCACCCCTCATACACTGCAGTGGTTTTCTTGGAACTCTGGAAATTATTGCACAAAATCACTATGGTATAAGGTTTTGGTGCTTTCACTTGCTGATGCTCTGGATGACTAGATAAACTGCAAATCGGTCTGCCCTCATTTAAGTACATCCCTAGGCAACGTCTTGCTACAATACACACCGTAGATCAAATGGCACACTGCTTACAGAGAGAGCTAAGGCACAAGGTATGGTTGCCTTCAAACAACTGTAATTTATACCTCTTCTTCCTAAATAAAGAGCCTGTACATTTCCTATAGGCACACAATTCTTTCAAACTGGGCATACTTCTTTCGGAGCTGTCCATATTTGGGGCACTCGGTGTCTCCTGGGGATAATTGTAAGTCAGCAATTTGTACTGAGTGAAGATGGCTTTAGCACCACTGTTGGCTGCAGTTGTTTTATGATGTGTCACACTTTCAGACAATGCAGTTCTAGAGAATCGGTATAAACAAAGTAAAAGTTACAATAAATAGAGCCATGACTTTTTAAAAGGATACCTAGGAGGCTTCTGTTAGGATCTTTCTGGAGTTTTGGTTTTGTCATTTTGTTACATCGTTTCAAGGCAGAAAATTAAATCACTTGATCATTTGATCACAAGGCATTCATTCATTCAATCATTTGATACTTCATTAATTCATTTAATTATTTCATGAGTACCATTTGCTTAATCTAATGAAACCTACTATGGGTCAGGAACTCTACCAGGTACTGAAATACAGTATTCTCTGTGGCCATTAGTACTGGTGACAGATGCTATGAGGGTGGGAAAAGCATCTTGTATGCCTTCATTGCCATCAGAGATGGCACCTGACTGGCTTGGTTCATTCCATTTATGCACAAACACAAATATATACTAAGTGCTAGGCACTGAGTTAAGCACTTGGGACATAACTGTAAACAAAAGCAAAATCCCAGCCTTGAAGTCTGTCTAGAGAATATAAAATTGCAACTGTGCCAAGTGTCCTGAGATGTCCTTTTTGTCCCTCATCCCTGCCTCTATTTTTATAAAGGGCAAACAGCAGGTGCACTTCTATCTCTTATGTATTGAACTTCCAGGTAAGATTAATTAAGGGGAAAAATGAGGTTTGACTTTTAAAAGTTGGAAAACCACTACTGCACAGATTGGCGTTTAACTTTGTGTTATTACATTGGCTGTGAATTTTCATTCTACTGAATCTTTACAATTGTGTGTCTGAAATCTGAGATGTGCCTTTTAAAATTTATTTCCTAATCTTGTTCATGGGTCCTTATTTCTATAGCATCTCAAATTCTGTCCTCTTATAATCATTTCCTTCAAGATTTTCTTCTATCTTTACATCTCAAGTGAATTCTCATCAGTAAACAAAAACCACCAAGAAAAGAATTGCTCTTGTTGACTATTTCCTACATGGGGAGATTATTAATGCAATTCATTCTTGATGATGGAAATAATCTACAAAATTGATGTAAGAGCACACGATACTCCATAATCACCCCAGCTAGGAACAAACCTATCTTGGTGTGTTGAACAGAAATGTTCTTTTTTTAAATTTTTTTTTTTATTTTTAGATGGATACAAATATCTTTATTTTATTCATTTATTTTTTTATGTGGTGCTAAGGATCAAACCCACTGCCTCACACATGCGAGGCAAGTGCTTTACCACTGAGCTACAGCCCCAGCCCTAGAAATGTTCTACTTGGACAGCATTTTTGATAGTGGCTCAGAATGATATTGCACTTGTTCCTATTCCCTTTACAAACAGTAACAGTAATTCCTTCATAGTATCCTACACTGCAATTTATAAAGAGCTTCAAATGCAGAACCTCACTGCTTCCAAAACAACTCAGTAACTTCGAAATAGTATTTGGAAATGTCACCACCCACCTAGCCAACATTTGCAATGCTTTACTTTTTAGTTTGGGGATGACTGTTTTACAGTGGTATTACCCATGTTTATAAAGTTCTGAATTACTAGCAGGTAAGAAATAAGAAAGAGCACTTGTGTATTTTCTATTTTGTAAGATTTCAGTGGTACCCTGACATCCAATTTCCCACTTATTAGACTGTCAAGAGAAAGGATTGGGGCTGGGATTGTAGCTCAGTGGTATAGCGCTTGCCTCGCATGCGTGGGGCCCTGGGTTCCATCCTCAGCACCACATACAAAGCAATAAAATAAAGACATTGTGTCCATCTACAACTAAAAAAAGAGAGAGAGAGAAAGGATTAAGCTGGGTGCAGTGGCGCACGCCTGTAATCCCAGCACTTTGGGAGGCTGAGACAGGAGAATCACGAGTTCAAAGCCAGCCTCAGCAATGGTGAGGTGCTAAGCAACTCAGTGAGACCGTCTCTACATAAAACACAAAATAGGGCTGGGGATGTGGCTCAGTGGTCGAGTACCCCTGAGTTTAATCCACAGTACCAAATAAATTGAAAAAGAGAGAGAAGGGATTAGGTCTGGGGATATAGCTCAGTTGGTAAAGTGCTTGCCTCACATGCACAAGGCCTTGGGTTCAATCCCTAGCACCACACACAGAAAAGGGAGGGATTATACTGGTTATAGGCAAACCTTAAAAACATGGATGCTGATTGGTTAAACATTGTATGTTGGCCAAATATACTCTCTTAGCTAACCAAACTACATTTATAACTTCATTATGCAAATAAGGTATTGACATAATTCCACGCTCCTCCTAATTGTTTTATTGTTTCTAAGCAGATGGATGAGCACAAATTCCAGAAAAGGAAACTGTAGCATGTTGAGTGGTGACCCTCTAAAAAGATATGTCTACATGCAAATACCTGGAACATGTGCATGATATTTTATTTGGAAAAAGAGGTCTTTGCAGATGTAATTAAGTTAAAGGTCTCAAGATGACATCATCCTGTATTATTTAGGTGGGCCCCAAATCCAATGTCCTTATAAAAAAGAAGAGCAAAAGACAAACATATGTAGAGGAGAAGGTGATGGTGAAGACAGGGGCAGAGTGACACTCTCACAAGCCAAGGGATGCCTTTAACCACAAGAAGTTGGAAAATGCAAGGAACAAACTTCCCTATAACCTCCAGAGGGCATGTGGCCTTGCCCATACCTGGATTTCAGACTTCTGATTTCCAGAGTTGTGAGAGAAGAAATTTCTGTTGTTGTGTGTGGTCATTTTTTACAGCAGCCACTGTGACCTAATACAATAACCAAGTGAAGCTTTCAAGACATTACTTGTGGTCATTTTTCATGTCAAAGTCTGGACATTCACTCTGTTCTCAGTCAGAATCTTTGGAAGGCTAACGAGCTCTCATCATTATTGAACAAGAGGCAACTTTTATCATTTTTAAAGTTGAAAATCTACTCCAGAAACCTTTTAAAAATTAATCAATAATTTTAAATTCAAGGGAAATAAAGCTGAATTTCCAATTATCAAATCGCCACAAAGAAATCACTTCTTTCAGAACACTTCAGCCTTGTTGTTTTGGTTTGTTGTTGTATAAACATGCAATATGCCATTCCATAAATATCTAAAGAAGAAAAAGCATCCAAAATCATCCCATTAATTCTTAATGCAATATGATTTGTGTGCACTTCTGTGGTAGTCTATTTAATCTGACTAGGTTTTATTGCTACAGTGTTTTATGTTTGGGTAACGTGTGTGTGTGTGTGTGTGTGTGTGTGTGTGCATGTGTGGTGTATTTGGGGGTGGGGGAGCTGAGGCTGTTTCAGTCGACCACTCACTTGTTCAGCTCTAGCTGGCTTCACACATAATATTACTTGCTGTGGTTTTTATACATCAGGTAAAACAGCCATGCAAAGATAAAAATGGTTTTTACTGAGCATTGCTAGCATAAACTTGGAAAAAGTCAGCAAATCTAGGAAAGTTCACTAATTATTTAATCTTTTCACCTATTTGTACTATAATACGTGTATGACAAGGAAAGTAACCTCTTTTTACATAGTTATTGCAAGCCAGACAACATTTGTCATTCTGGGAGGAACTATGAGTATACATTTTATTTGCATAAAAAGATTAATGTATTATTTCACTTCAAAATGTACATAAGATATTATGTGACTATTTTTACTTTGAAAAGATCTAACAGATTTATTTTAATTCTTATTCATTATTTTGATCTTTCTTGGCCTTGACCATCTAGGGTAGTAGAAAGACCAGTGGACCTAATGTTAGAAGACTTGCATGCCATTCCTGTGTGAGCTCAGCCTCTGCAAACCTCCGATTCTGTTTTGTTGTTTTTTAGTTTACATTTTGTTTGAGGTACCAGGGATTGAACCCAGGAGTATTCATCCACTGAGCCATATCCTCAGCACTTTTGGATACAGGGTCTTACCAAGTTGCTGAGGCTGGCTTTGAAGTTGTGATCCTCCTGCCTCAGCCTCCCAAACCACTGGGATTACAGGAGTATGCCATCATGCCCGGCAAAACTTCAGATTCTTAATCCAACAATAGAAGAGTAAAAACTTCTTTACCTCCTGTCTCCAACAGTTATCAGCACCTCTTCTTATTGAAAACCCAGGCTTCAGTGGTAAGACCATCACATCTCCTTATAAACCAATGTTCTCATGGCTGCACACTGGAATAACCTGGGAAGCTAAGGCCACCCCCATAGATCCTCACTTGCCTGCTTTAGGTGGGGCTAGGCTATTAGAACAGGCTTTAAGCCTCCCAAATGATTTTAATGTATAACCAACATTTAGAACCACTGCTGTAAAGATGTTTAATCCATGGCAGCAGAACTCATCTCTATCTTGTTGATCATTTTATTTCTTGATAATTGAGGTATAAATGACAATCACAAAGCTGGAGGCATCACAGTTCCTGGTTTCAAAATATCTTACAAAAATTATAGTAATCAAGACAATATAATACCAGCATAAAGAAGGACAGATAGGACAATGGAATAGTGTAGACAGTCCAGAAATAGATCCATGCATTATGGTTAACTGATCTGCAAGAAGTATACCAAGAACATCCGATGGAGAAAGGACCATCCCTTCAACAACAGATGTTGCTAAAACTGGAGATGCGTATACAGAATAAATTTACACCACCCACAAAAAATCAACTCAAAATAGATTAAAAATATAAACATAATAAACACCTGAAATTGTAATACTAGAAGAATTAGTATACAGAAACTGGGAAAACTTCTCAACACTCCTAACCTAATCAATCTGTTTAACTGAATTGCTCAACACACTGAAGAAGGTATGAAGTGCCCTCAGAAAATTCACAGTTAATACTTTGCCCTCTGAAAATATCAATAACTAAGTTTATGCAAGGTACCATTCCACACACTCTACAAGTACTGATTCATGTAATACTGCAAAAATATTCCACCCCTCATTTTATCAATGAAAACACTGGGGCACAGAGAAGTTATGTAAATTACCCATAATCACACAGCCTGCAAATGGCTAGGCAGAAATTTGAACCCAAGTGATCACTAGGAAACACTGTCCATAGTAGACTGACTGCTTAGATCTGATTTAACAAAGTTTCATGTTTGTGGAAAATTAGATCCATTTGTTTCCAAACTGTTTATGTTGATTGTATTATAATTGCATAATTTAGTTAAATATTATATAAACACACACACCCCCAAAAAAGAAAGAAGTGCTGTTTCTATGACAACTGAGACAATTCCCTTAGAAGCTTAACACTAAAAAAAATTGCTATCAAATTATATGTGGGTGAGACAACTATGACTTGTGAAAAATCTAAAAATTTAGGATTCTGTGCCCTGATTACTTTGCAAATATAATTTAATTTTTTTTGTGGCACCAGGGATTTAACTCAGGGGTACTTGACCACTGAGCCACATTTCCAGCCCCATTTTATGTTTTGTTTAGAGATAGGGTCTCACTGAGTTGCTTAGTGCCTCACCATAGCTGAGGCTGGCTTTAAACTTACGATTCTCCTGTCTCAGCCTTCCAAAGTGCTGGGATTACAGGCATGCACCACTGTGCCCAGTTAATAATTTAATTTTTTTCCCAGTTAAATGAAACTGACATGGTAAATCATAAGCAAAACAATCTGAATGTGCTTATACAAGAAAAAGGAGGGAAACTTCCCTCAACAGACTCACAATAAAAAACAAGGCCTTATCATCATATCAAAAGATGAGCTACTATGTACATTTATTTTTTTTAAATATTTATTTTTTAGTTGTAGGTGGACACAATATCTTTATTATATTTTTATGTGGTGCTGAGGATCGAACCCAGTGCCTCCCGCGTGCTAGGCGAGCACGCTACCACTGCGCCATAATCCCAGCCCCTACTATGTACATTTATATATTCAAATTAACTAAAATTGTTTCTTGGGTATGTGATTTTTTAAATCATTCCTCAAATTAATCAAGTTTATAAATTAACTGACCAACTACTAGTACACATCACAAATGTCTAAAGAACTAAAATAACCTTTATTGTTTCATATTATCATTGTCTTTTGTGTTAGTCAGATTTGCATTACTATAACAAAACATCTGAGACAATCAACTTAAAATGAAGAATGACTTATTTTGGCTCACAGTTTTGAAGATTTCCATCCATGGTCCCTTGGCCCTATTGCTTTTGGACTAGTGGCAAAATAGCACATCATGGTGGGAGAGTGAGTTGGAAGAAGCTGCTTACCTCATAGCAGCCAGGAAGACATCAAGAGATACGAAGGGGCTGGGTGCACATAGCCTCTTTAGAAGGTACACCTACAAGGACCTAAGACCTCCACTAGGCCATGCCTCTTAAAGTTTCTACCACCTCCCGATAGCACCAAGCTGGGGACTAAGCCTTTACCACATGGGCCTTGGGGGACATTTATCCCAAACATAGCATTTACTTACAAGTTTGTCTTCCTCACTTCATTATAAGTGCCTTGAGCACAGGGATCTTATCTCATTCATTGTTCTATGTTCAGGCCTATAACAGTGTGTGGTACAGTATAGAAATGCAAAAATCATGAAAATTTAAAGCTTGTGGGTGAAAGTACTCTGAAGCTATGCAGTACTGGGGAACTATGGGCTGTGCTTGAATGAGCCTGGTTTCTGGAGGCAGAAAATCAATAATATAACCACTTCCAGGGTTAATCAGCAACGTTAGTAGAGCCTGGTGGTTCCAAGAGCGGGTCATAGAGTTAGAGAGATCTTGGCTTTATAACTTACTAGCTGGTTGCCCTTGGGCAAAATGACTACCTGCTCCTCAGTTTCCCCATGTGTGAAGTAGAGACCATTACAAAAATACCAAAGGCAAAACATATAAAATTCAGTCATTTGGATGTTGATATGGAATAAGCTCCCAGCTATATTATTAAGTGAAAAAAGTAAGTAGCTAAAAAGTACAGTATGATTTCATTATTATTAAAAACAAAAACAAACAAAAGTATCAAGAGAAACTTGGTAAGAAATTTCTAGAGGAATATGAAAGAAACTGTTAAAATTGACTATATATGCAGAATGCCCCAGAGAGCTGTTAAAATTTAAAGAGGGAAAGGGGGGATGCACAAGAGATTTGATAGCAAAAAGCTCTATTGCATAAAGAAATAACAAAAAGGAAATCCATAGCAGCCATCTTGGGTCAGCATGTTGTTTGAATTCTAAGGTTAGAAGCAAAGCCAAGCTGAGCCTTACATCAGTGATGTCAAATTCAGAGCATGCAGATACTTCTTCCTCCAAAGCATATGAATTGGCACATTCTTCACCACTGAGCCTGGACAAGGCATCAAAAGGCTTCTCAGGTCAATGCTGTAGGTGGCCACCAACAATAGAACAAAAGGGGGGAGGTAATAAGTTGAGAAGTTTCTAAGAAAAAGGGTATTTGGAATATAGTTACTGAGTCTGAAGGGAATTAACGGCTACAAAGAAAATGAGATGCTCTTAAACAGAAGGTAGGAGATGCTCAGTAGTAAAAGATTAGTCTCAGAGCATCTTCTGGCCTCTTATTCCAAAGAAATCAAGAGTTACAGCCCCAGTCTTTCCTATCTAAAATTAAAATCTCCACAGGAAGAGCCACTATAATGAACATGTTCACTTAACAAACATGGAATTTCTATAACACTTTTACAGTCACCACATTTTCACATCAATCACGATTGTGGCTTTGGTTTGCTCTGCTCTCTCCACCCTATGAGCTAGATGGCGCAGATGTTATTAGACACCATTGCGTTGATAAACACTCCTGTTTGCTAAGCAATTAAAGCGCTTGTCTGGGATCACATAACAGGTCAGTGGTAGAGTTGGACTAGAATCCAGGGTTCCCGATAACCAACCCCAGTCTCTTTCCTTGAATGTTAATTTCAAGGAAAGCTTATTACAGTGAATGCGGCCTGTTTTGTATGCATGGGCTGAAGGGTTCTGGAGACAATTTAAGCTATCCTAGCATTTGGCATGAACTCTGAAGCCAGGCAATAGTGAGCACTTCATATTTATTGTTTCACTGAAGCTTCCTATTGCGCAGGCAACACACTGTGGAATTTTCTCAGTCCTACGTTTTCTGTGTCTTATACCCATCTAGTCTGTCAGAAGTCCTGTTTGCTCTACTATCAAAATGTACCCTGGTTGTGCCATTTTTCACCTCCTTCAATACTATTGAGACGAGAAGATAGAACACCCATATGCCACCAGGAAAAGGGTCTCAGAGAAGGAAAAGAAGAAGAAAGCATTGGAAAACCAAGCTTCTGATCCCAGCTGGATCTATTCACAAGAACAGTTCCTTAACCACCCTACACATGACTAACTGCAAAAGGTACTTCCTCTTGAACCAACAGACCCTCACCCCTATCCTTATGCTAATAAGGAAATCACTTTTCTCTAGATTTGCTGAATACAACAAAATAGAGAGTTGATTAGCCATGTTTCTGAATACTATACTTGTGTCATTCCATCATTTACCTATAGGGACAGGTCAAGCCCATGAAAACCTCCAGACAACAGACACCCATTGGCAACCCTCTCTCCCTTGGACCTCCCCACCTTCAGGAACTCAGCGGTCCATTACTCTAATAAGTCCATCTCTCGGCTGTTCTCCAACAATCTCTGTAGTCTTTCTCATTTCGCTCAGGTCTCTGCTGAAATATCTCCTGGCCAGAGAAGTCTTCCCTGACCACTCCATTTAAAATGGCGTCCTCCCTCACCCTCGCCCAGTACTCCTTAATCCTTCCTGCTGTTTTTGCACAACACTGATCTCCATCTGATACATTGCTCTGTATGTTTCCTTGCAAAACTGTAGCACCAGGAGGATTGTTTTCTCTCTCTCTCAACTGGGGATAGAACCCAGGGCTGCTTTACTACTGGGCTACTTTTCCAGCCCCTTTTTATTTTGAGACAGGGTCATGCTCAGTGGCTCAGACTGGTCTTGAACTTGCAATCCTCCTGCCTCAGTCTCCTAAGCTGTTGAAATCACAGGTGTTATACTGCCAAACCTTGAGGGAAATTTCTCAAGAAGTGCTTGTTGATTAATAAAGTTTTGTGAAATGAGTGCCATTATTATTCCCATTTTGCAGAGGAGAAAATGTAAGGTCATAGACTAAGTGCTTTGTTTAGAGTAACTTACCTAATAAAAGAAGAGAAATCAGGACTTTAATGCAGACTTCCCTGCTTCTGTGGAAATAACATTCTCTCTTCTCCCTTTCTCTCTCTCCTTCCTTCTGTACCCAGGTAAAGCATTCTGCAACATTCTACAAATTTTCTTGGGGTAATTATAATCAAATTCCTTTAAAAAATAGAAAAGGGTAGGATATGGCAGCACATGCCCCTAATCCTAGCAACTTGGGAAACTAAGGCAGGAGGATGGCAAGTTCAAGGTCAGTGTTATGGTTTGAATGTGAGGTGTCACCCAAAAGATCACATATGAAACAATGCAAGAAGGTTTGGAAAAGAAATGATTTGGTTATAGCCTTAACACAATCAGTGGATTAACCACTGATGGGGTTAACTAAGTGGTAACTGGAGGCAGGTGGGGTGTGGCTGGAGGAAGTGGTTCATTGGGGGCGTGGCTATGGGGTATGCATTTTGTATCTGGAGAGTGAAGTCTCTCTCTGCTCCCTGATCAACATGTGAGCTGCTTTCCTCTGGTACACTCTTCTGCCATAATGTTCTGCCTTATCTGGAGCCCTGAGGAATAGAGACAGCCTTCTATAGCCTAAGACCTCTGAAATTGTAAGTCTCCAAATAAACTTTTCTACCTCTACAATTGTTCTGGTCAGATCTTTTAGTCACAGTGGTGCAAAAGCTGACTAAAACAGTCAGCCAAGACACTTAGAAAAATGCTATCTCGAAATAAAAAATAAAAAGGGCTGGGGAGGTAGCTCAATGATACAATGCTCCTGGGTTCAATCCCCAGTACCAATACTACTACTACTACTACTGCTACTACTACTAGCAAAACACGAACTGAAATAAGATTCATCAGCTGAAGGAAAAGAAAGACTTCAAGCAAAAAAAGATGTTAATGGGGAGGAAAAAGCATGCAGTACAAAAGAATCCAGGAGGTTCTAAAGGGTAGGGACAATCTTGTTCATCTACTTGTGGAAAAATATTTTGTTGAGATATTATTGTGAGTTTTGTTTCTGTATTAAAAAGTAATTAGAAAGAATGAAAGAGTTTTCCTTCCTTCTTCCTTAAAGCCCTGTCCTCAGAAGCTCCCTGTGCTTTGTTTAATGCTCTGCTGTCATTGTCATGAAATTCTTAATAATTTTATCTTTGGATTTATGATTTGTAAGTGAGGTCCGATGAGACATGAGAACATTTGTATAAGCCCAGGGGATTCCCAGGTGGTAGTATGCACATAGAAGTTGGTCCAAAGTACCATGAACACCTGAGGTATTCTAGGGCACTGTGGGTCTCCAAAAGGATGGCTGTGGCTAGGACCTGGGCCAACATAGGTTGAGTCAATGATGGTACAAACAGCAGAAGCAGCAGTTGTGGTGGCAGTGGCTACAACCCTGAGAGAGAGAGAAAGCACTTCACTTTCAAGTGGCAGCTCATTTGCCTGTCCTTCCCTCAAACCCATTCTTGACACATCTACATGAATAGCGATTCTCTGGCTTGAATGCTGGGACACAAAACTGTGCATAGAGTAGCAGTAAATGTTGCCAGTAAATTAGTGAAATATATATCGCACATTGCAATAACATGGAAAATTATTAGGATTCTTCAAGGAGTTTAGATCTTCTGAGTTTGAGAGCTGCTATAATCTTGCAAAGCAAATATCCACAGCCTTAGAAAAAAACAATTTTAAAGAGCATCCCATTTAACAGAAAATAATATTTTCATATCAAGCTTTGGATGAACCAACTATTAAAAATAAAGAAAAGTGGAAAGTTAATGCTTTTATATAATTGAAACAAAGCAAGAGAATTAATAAACAATGTGGGTGTGGTGGCGCACTCTTGTAATCCCAGCAGTTTGGGAGGCTGAGACAGGAGAATCGTGAGTTCAAAGCCAGCCTCAGCAACAAAGAGGCACTAAGCAACTCAGTGAGACCCTGTCTCTACATAAAACACAAAATAGGGCTGGGGATGTGGCTCAGTGGTCGAGTACCCCTGAGTTCAATCCCCAGTACCAACAAAAAAGAGATATAGAATTCATAAATAAGTATTTTGAATTGTACACTAATAGTGAAGACACTTTTGATTTATTTTATAAGCTCTACAAGAAACATTAAAATGTCATTGTTTTAATTTACATTTAAAATTAAATTCTGACTTGCACAAAACTGGTTTGTATGAAGAGTTAAATATTTTAGATAAATTGTTTCATAAGAATCATCAACTCTTGATGTATTAAAATTCATATTTTGAAATAATTTTATTAAAAATTAACCCAATTTTATCATATCCTATAAAATACTCTTAATTGCCACAGTGCTAACAGTTGTCTCAGCAGGAAAATCCTAATCAAAAATTTAAGATATCAAGTTATTTGTAATCTTGTATTTTCCAGAAGTGACTGATGGAGCTTTCAATTATACTGATTGAAAACAAAGTTGCTGAAAGTATACATTTTAATGATATAATAAATGAATTTGCAGAAAAGTGAGCCAGATGTATCTTGTGATCAATCAAGCTACCACATTTATAAATTATCGTTATATTGCATTTATAAAAATTATGATAGCAAAATATTTTTCTTTGTATTTTGTAAGATTGTTTTAACTCACATATCATTATTACTCCATCATGTTTTATAAGTAATAAAACATTTTTAAAAGAGACACTTTTGTTTTATAACTTTAATATTATTCTTTCTGCTTTTTCAATAAGCGGTACATTTTCATCTTGCTCTGAGCTTCAGAAATTATGTAGCTAAAGCCAGGCACAGTGGCGCACGCCTGTAATCCCAGCACTTTGGGAGGCTGAGACAGGAGAATCGTGAGTTCAAAGCCAGCCTCAGCAATGGCGAGGTGCTAAGCAACTCAGTGAGACCCTGTCTCTACATAAAACACAAAATAGGGCTGGGGATGTGGCTCAGTGGTCAAGAACCCCTGAGATCAATCCCCAGTACCAAAAAGATTCCATTCTGTAGAGCTGTGCCGGATGACATTTGCACAAGAGTTTTACTACATGCCATGAGAATATAAAAATTAAATTGACATCAAATGCAAATTCAAATACAAAATACAAATAGAAAGACATAAGCTTTCCAAAGCACAGACTGCCAATTCAAGGAATGTCAGTAAATAAATCAGTTTGACTGAGTCCTAAATCACCTGATAAAGTATGTATACTCTTCTTTCCCTTCTATTATCAGGTAGCCACTTAGCTTTTATGCACCAGATTGTCCCTCAGCCCGGGATGCTCTATTCCAACTCCCATCATCAAAGATTTGTCAAATTCTGGGGTGCTCTTCAGTCCTTTCTAGAGCTAGGAATGAACTATCAACTTGGTTGCAAAACAATACTGCTTTACAAATCACTGCTGCACCAAGTGCTTGCCCTAGTTTTAAAATTCATTCTATCACACAAAGACAACTGATTTTACTAAAGTCCACTAGCTTTTTCTTCAAAAATGGTGGTTTACTTTGTCATAAATAAATATACAATATTAATAATCAAGGAAGCAGTTTTGGATTTATAGGTCCATAGGCAAAAGAAATATCTGGAAAGAAAGAACAGCCAGATAAGGTATTTCCCCCTCTGAGTATGATAAATAACTATTTTAACAAAAGCTTATGAAGTGAAATTGCTGCATGAATGAGACAGTTTATGTCAAGTCCAGCCAGTAGCTGACAACACTTTCAACATAACATTACCAATTTGAAATATATTGGAATGATTTTATAAATTAATACTGTAGCTATGAAAAGCTCAACCCCATAATCATTCTCCTCTGGAAAAACTCCTTTCCATCTTATTTTTATAAGCACTTTATATGGAAATATGATATGTTTCTCCTGTTAAGCAAACGACTTTAGGACGCAATAAGTGGATTTATTCAATAATTAGCATGCAGATAGAGGAAAGCTATGTGCCTTGCAAAAGATCTAATATTGTTATTGGGAGCAAAGTGATATTCATATTTCTTAAATGGTATCAGAAATTGCAGATGCCAAGCACATTCACAATAATGGTACAATTCAGTCATGGATTAGATATGGACATGGTGTTAGCATTTTAGTGTGCGAATAATTTTGGTAATATAAATGTGAGCAAACCTATGAGATTTAGAAAGGCCAGATAAGGCATAAAACATATCCTGGCAGTGGCAGGGTAAGAAAGTCATTCTAGGAAGAGGATATATAATGTAGATTATTCATGACCTAAGAAAAGACTTAGTGATACACAGAAGGCTCTTACTAGTAAAAATGGAGCTGATGATACACACATTTATTAAATGCCCAGAGGGTAGCAAATATGATATTGGACATATAAAAAGGCCAAGTTCTTCTTTCAGATATAAAAAAGAAATATCATTTTGTCCCTAAAGATAGATAAAACATAAGGCAGTGAATTTTGTTTTAATAAAAGATGTGCCTGGCAGAAAATGGAAACTAATGACCAAATAACTTAGTGACCAAATTGACTCCTCCGCTATTACCACAGACACTCTCCATCTCTTTGTCAAAGTAAAAGAGACAAAGAGGAAATCCTAGAGGTTTAGGGTGACAGCCAAATTATTCTTTGCTTCTACATTCCTTAGAAACCCATGAGGGAGAAAATGTGAAAATATGGCAATAATCTGATTTTAGAGATGAAAGGAGGTAATCTTAAAGTGCTTTGTAGGTAATAAAGAGCTATATGGAAGATATTTATGGTTGTGACACAAGCCTAAGACTTCCAAAGTGTGTTCAGATTCCTGCTCTCATTGGAACCAGATGTTTTCATGCATCCATTATCTCTTGTAATATTCAAAATGTTAATTATTCCCAGGAGAAAAAAGATTCTAAGGGCATCAGTGATTTGTATCTATCTGGTCAGAAAAACCAGTCGGTGGTTGGAACTGGGAGTCAAACTCAGATGCCCTGACTCCTTAACTATTGAAGTCTATGTCGTTCCTGATCAATCTCTCTTCTCACTGAGAAGGCCCCCATTTGTTCAAGTAGGAGGCCACCTCATGCCACTATTCTCCCCACAGCATAGACACTGGCTGGAGCAGCATCTTTTAATCTTCCTTTAACCAATCATTCTTCCTCATTTAATTACATTTTTGACCTTATTCCAAACAGTCCAAATCCTTGTCTAGCAAAAACAATTACCCAATGACATCCGTTAAACTTCTGGCTAGAAAATCCAGCATTATTTCAACCAATAGAGCAGAGAGCAGCTACTTGACTTATGAGGCAATGTGTAGCTCCTAATGTTTTTTCCTTTGAGGATTCAGAGCTACTCAAGGTAGAAGCCAATGCAAATAAAAATGCTTTTAAAAAAAGATGCCTGACTGTAAGAAGTATATGCCAAACTAAGGAGAACTGCAACTTTAATAGCTACTACTAATCAGATCATTTCTTTAAGTAATTTAAATGCATCTGATTCTTCAACCTGCTTTTGCTATAATGTGATGTTCCAGTTTCCACATTCCATGCTCAACTTAGTTTGAAATATTTGCTATGTGCAAATGGGAAAAAAAAAGAAGTAAATTGTTATTTCAAGGCTTTTGGGTATGCCATTAAAGTTTGGAAATATGCTGATTAACACACACAAAATTTTCCCCAGTAGCTGAAGTAAGTGTCAGGTTAATAAAAAGATATTTCTTAACCCTACTGAGAGAAAAAGAGCCAGCAGAATTTCAGGATTTCCCACAGGCTGGTCTTGGCATTCAGAAATGGCCTGGGGATGATGAAGTGCCAAGCAGGCTGAGAGGGGAATTCTTCCTCCTCCTCCACTGAAAGACAGCTGAACTTTGTGAAAGTTTGCTTGTGAGTTAGTAAATTGAACGTTTATAATACCAAATCCAAATCAATGCACCCACTCTTCCTTTTTCACTGTTCATAAAAAACAACTCCACAAAAGACAGTGCGGAGAAGTGATATGCAAACTTAGTTATAGCCTTATCAGATCTTCTGGGAAAAAGAAAAAAAAGGAACAAAAAACAAATAATAAAGCATCTCATGGAATAAGCTACAAATCTCTAGCAAATACCCTATATCATTTGTGCCATATCCTGAGAGGTCATTCAAATGTTAACCTGAGCTCAAGGTGAAGGTCTTAGCTTCTTTGCCATACAGGGACATGAGGTTTTACTCACCATTCAAATCTCTGACTGTGCCTCTAATCCCAGATGACCCTCTTGCAAAGGTGAGTTGGTGGTCAAAGAGGCTGAGTGAGACTGTGAAAGGAATAGTCAAAATGAGAAAACAATCAGAAGCATAAGGTACCGTAGTTCTAGCCAAGTACCGTAGTTCTGCCTCTAGTAGGCAGAGCCTACTGAAAATTGATGGCCTCAAGTTCTGTGCTTGGATCTCTTAAAAATCAACCCCGGGGGCTGGGGCTGTAGCTCAGTGGTACAGCGCTTGCCTCACATGTGTGAGTTACTGGGTTCAATTCTCAGCATGAAAAATACATTAACAAAACAAAGATGTTTATTGAGTTGTTTGTTTCTTTTTGGTGTTAAGTTTTTTGAGTTCTTTATATATCCTGGAGATTAGTGCTCTATCTGATGTGCATGTGGAAAAAATTTGTTCCCAGAATGTTAGCTCTCTGTTCACCTCATTGATTGTTTCTTTTGCTGAGAAGAGGTGTTTTAGTTTGAATCCATCCATTTATTGATTCTTGCTTTTATTTCTTGTGCTTTAGGAGTCTTGTTAAGGAAGTTGGGGCCTAATCTGATGTGATGAAGATTTGGGCCTACTTTTTCTTCTATTAGGTGCAGGGTCTCTGGGCTAAGGAGCTGAACAGAAACTTTTCAGAAGAAGATATACAATCAATCAACAAATATATGTAGAATGTTCAACATCCCTAGCCATTAGAGAAACGCAGATCAAAACTACTCTAAGATTTCATCTCACCCCAACCAGAATGGCAGCTATCCAAAATACAAGCAACAAAAAGTACTGGCGAGGATGTGGTGAAAGCACATTGCTGGAGGGACTGCAAATTGGTGCAACCTATCTGGAAAACAGTATGAAGATTCCTTAAAAAACTTGGAATGGAACCACCATTTGACCCAGCTATCCTACTCCTAAAGACTTAAAAACAGCATACTACAGCATACTACAGTGACGCAGCCACTTCAATGTTTATAGCAGCTCAACTCACAATTGCTAAACTGTGGAAGCAACCCAGATGCCCTTCAATAGATGAATGGATAAACAAACTGTGGTATATACACACAATGGAATATTACTCAGCAATAAAAGAGAATAATTATGGCATTTGCAGGTAAATGGATGGAACTGGAGAACATCATGCTAAGTGAAGTCAGACAATCCCAAAGAACCAAAGGCCAAATGTTCTCTCTGATTAGTGGATGCTGATACATAATGAGGGTGGAGGTGGGGAGCATGGGAGAAATGTAGGAATTTTGGATGAGGTGGGGGGAAGTGGGGGAGGGGAGGGGGAATGGGAGTAGCAACAATGGTGGAATGAGATGGACATCACTACCCTAGGTACATGTATGAAGACACAAATGGTGTGACTCTCTTATTTGCCACCAGAGAGATGGAAAATTGTGCTGCATATATGTACTATGACTTGAGATGCATTTTTCTGTTTTACAAATAAATTTTTAAAAAATCAAAGATGTTGTTTGTCCATCTACAACTAAAAAAATAGAAAGAAAGAAAAAAGAAATCAACTGGAAGAGCCAGGCATGGTGGCACATGCATGTAATCCCAGCAGCATGGGAGGCTGAAACAGAAGGATCACGATTTCAAAACCAGCTTCAGGGAAGAGAAGAATCAAGATGATGGCCTAGAGGGACACTGTGTTCCTATTCTCTCCAGGACCAGGGATTAAAGCAGGGGAAATGCTGTTTCTCTATGAGTTATTAGAGGACCCTGACAACTGCCTCCACCTAGGAATTCCAGTCACATGTCTGTGTAGGTTGCCAGGCCCCAGTGTTTGCAGAGAATCTCACCCACTCATCCGAGCAGGACCCTAGCTGCTAGTCCACACAGGACCCTTGCTGATTGCCCGTGTAGGACCTACTCCCATGTAGGACCCCGGCTCCAGCACCCACATATGAAGGTATCCTAGTGGTTGCTCCCACACGGGACCCTGGCTCCCACGCAGGACCCCTGGCTGCTGCTCCTGTGTGAACCTCCATCTACCAACATGGAACTCCTCCATTTGGCTACACCTGGGGACACTGGACAGGATCTGGAGTCACCCTTCTACCTCCACACATCATGCCACAGAGGTGTATCACTAAATGCGTCACCCAATGCCACTGCCTAGCCCTACACTCTATTTCTGAAAGCAGATGCCTCCATTTGGGGACTCCTTCATCCCATCTTGGATCTGAGAGGGGGAGATACCAGTAAACAACAGATAGTGCCATCTACTGGATGAGAAGGGAAACAAGCCTTTATATTTACCTTGAGACTTTTAAAAAATTTTTTATGTTCTTCTTTTCTTTTTCTTCTCTCTCACATTTCTCCCACCCTCTCATCCCCAACATTTGTAAAACCAAGTATGTTTTATGCATTAGGTTACTGAGGACTGAGATATCTGATTAGTATATTACAGTTGTATTATATAGTCTTTTATCTTCTGTTCTTACATGTTTTATTTTTCTTAATTTTTATATTTCCTTGTTTGTTGTACTCAATATTCTTCCTACTTATTTGTCTTCCCCAAATCTCCTTCTCTCTTTTCTACTACTAGCCAACTTCTTTTGGATTCCTCTTTCATACTTTCTAGGATCTAATAACTCTATATCTCCACTACCTACCTCCCTAACATTTCATCCTACACCCCAACTCCAGTTCTCTTTAGTCCACCAGCAGAAAATGTAGACCCTTTTGCAAACCTATTGTTTATATAGTAGATACTAATAGAACTCATAATTTCTGTATATTGTGACAAAGCTGTAATATCCTACTAGGACCTACTTGGTTTCAAACTATATATTGTTTGTATTGAGATCTGTTAATATGGGTCTCTGCCTTAAAGGAGAGGTATTGGAACACTGTAGGGGATCTATAAGCATATAAGATAAAGACATAAAGATAATAAAAGAGGAGGAGACTGCTCATCACTCTGCGGCCCCCCCCATCTACCAACTGGCAGCTGTCCCTGCCTACTTCCATCTAGAGTCAACAGCCAGGACCAGGAAGGTCATCCCTGAGGTCCCTGCAGGCCTGGTTACACCAGAGGTGAGGTATTGGTAACTTGTAGGACACTAAAAGATTATAGGGTAGAAATTGTAATACCTCAGATTGGCACTGCTAGAGAGGAAGACACATGAACAACATGAAAAAACAAGTGAAGAAAATTCCCCAAACAAACAAAGATGCTAAAATAATACAATCCACTGACAACATGGTTGATTAAATGTCAGAGAAAGAGTTCAGAACATACATAAATAAATGATCTGTAAAGCACAGAATAGTATAAGAGAGCAATTAAAGGCAACAATTGATCAATCCACAAAGATATTAGAAAGCAAATACAAGGTGCAAAAGATTACTTCAAGAAAGAGATAGAGACTCTGAAGAAGGAAAAAAAAAGCAGAAAACCTTGAAATGAAACAACAAATAAAATAAAAAATTCAATAGAAAACATCTTCAACAGACTAGATAACTTAGAAGATAGAACCTCAGAAAATGAAGACAAAATACATAATCTGGAAAATAAAGTTGGCCACACAATGAAGATGGTAGGAAACCATGAACAGATCATCTAAGAATTATGGGATAACATGAAAAGGCCAAATCTAAGAATTACTGGGATAGAGGAAGGCACAGAGATACAAACCAAAGGAACACACAATCTCTTCAATTAAATGATATTGTAAAATGTCCCAAACATGAAGAATGAATTGGAAAATCAAATACAAAAGGCTTACAGGACATCAAATGTACAAAACTACAACAGATTCACACTAAGGCACATTATAATGAAAATGCCTACCATACACAATAAGGATAGAATTTTAAAAGCTGCAAGAGAGAAGGTACAGATTACATACAGGGGGAAACCAATTTGTATTTCAGGAGATTTCTGAACCCAGACCTTCAAAGCCAAGAGATCCTGGAACAACATATACCAAGCTCAAAAAGAAAATGGGTCCCAACCAAGCAAAATTAAGCTTCCAATTTGATGACAAAATAAAACCCTTCCATGATAAAAGTTAAAAGAATTTATGATGAGAAAGCCTGCACTAGAGAACATTCTCAGCAAAATATTTCATGAGGAGGAAATGAAAAACAACAATGACAATCAGCAAAGGGAGGGACTACACTAAAGGAAAAGCTGATCAAAGGAGAAACCAAATCAAGTTAAAAACCAAAAATAAACCAAAATGAATGGTAATACAAAACACATTTCAATAATAACCCTGAATGTTAATGGCCTAAACTCATCAATCAAAAGACATAGACTAGCAGATTAGATTTTTTAAAAAAGACCTAACAATATGTTGTCTTCAAGAGACTCATCTCATAGAAAAAGAAGTTTGCAGACTGAAGGTGAAAGGAAGGGAAAAAACATACCACTCAAATGGAGCATGTAAACAAGCAGGAGTCTCCATCCTCATTACAGATAAAGCAGACTTCAAACCAAAGATAGTCAGAAGGGATAAAGAAGGACATTTCATACTGCTTAAGGGAACCATACATCAAGACGACATAACAGTCATAAATATCTATGCCCCAAACAATGGAGCATCCATGTATATCAAACAAATCCTTCTCAAATTCAAGAATCAAATAAACGACAACACAATAACACTGGGTGACTTTAACACACTTCTCTCACCACTGGACAGATCTTCCAAACAAAAACTAAACAAAGAAACCACAGAAATCAATAATAGAATCAATAATTTAGAATTAACAGACATATACAGAATATTTCATCCATCAACAAGTGAATACACTTTTTTCTCAGCATATTCATCCATTCAACATATTTCATCCATCAACAAGTGAATACACTTTTTTCTCATGGATCCTTCACCAAAATAGATCATATGCCATGTCACAAAGCTAGTCTTAGTGAATACAAAAAACAGAGATACTACCCTGCATTCTATCAGACCAAGATGGAATGAAATTAGAAATCAGAGGAACTTCCACGGTTGTCCAACCAAAGGGAGACCAGGGACTGCTACCTCTAGCCACTGAGGAACCCAAATCCAGGACAAGAGTCACTTCAGAGACACTAGCATGAGGCAGCCCCACCCAAGGGCAGCCTGGGTCCACTCCAGTTCCACTCCAGAGTTCCTGGGGTCCGGCAGGAGCTACAGAGGGCCCAGATCCACCCTCAGGAAACTCCACGGGTGTCCAACTAAGGGTTGACCAGAGTCTGATTGCTACCAGCCACAGAGGAAGGGACACCCAGGGTAAGAGTGGCCTCCAGAGATCCCAGCATGAAGAGGCCCCACCCAAGTGTGCTCTGGGCCCGCCTCAGTTCCGTGAGACAGAAGGCCCAAAACCACCCTTAGGGAATGCCAGGGGTGCCCAGTTGAAGGCAGACCAGAGCCTACTAGCCTCCAGCCTCAGGGGAGCTCACATTAACTGTAAGGGTCGCACACAGACTCTCCAGCTTGTGACTCTGCCTAAGTGAGACCTGAGCCTGCCTCCAGTTCTGCTCCAGAGTTCCTGTTCACCAGCAGGAGTGCAAGAGAGGGACAAAACAGTCCTCAGGGGCCGCCTCAGAAGCCCAGCCAAGGCCGCTCCCACTGCCCTCTAGAGGTACGTCCACTACCTCCACCACCAACTTTAGTGACAGTAGTGCCCATCTGGGGACACTGGGAGAACAGAAGTAGCTCCAAAGTGAGACACAGGTAATCTGGAGTGTCAATATAAGATTATAGGATAGAAGCCGCAATACCTCAGATTGGTATTTCAAGAAAGGAAGGTACACAATCAACATGAAAAAACAAGGGAAGAAAGTGCCCCAAAGAAACCTGGATACCACTGTAACAGAATCCATTGACAACACAGTTGATGAAATGTCAGAGAAAGAATTCAGAATGTACATAATTAAAATGATCAGCAAACCAAAGAATGACATAAGTGAACAATTACAGGCAAAAATTGATCA
>CM053417.1:11499036-11516708 GCA_028644305.1 Xerus rutilus
CATCATAGCCCTAACTTTATGTATGACTGCATATATGTTGTGATTCTATACAACTTACAACTAGAGAATTGATACATTATCCTCTATCTATGTACAATGAATCAAATTGCACTCTGTTATCATGTAAGCCTAAATAGAACAAATAAATAAAATATGAAAAAAAACACACACAAAAAGGAAAGAAATTAGAAATCAATGATAAAATTAAAAATAGCAGCCACTCCATCACCTGGACACTAAATAATATGTGATTGAATGATGCATGGATAACAGAAGACATCAAGAGGAAATAAAAAAATTCTTAGAATTAAATGAGAACTCTGATACAACATATCAAAATCTCTGGGACACTATGAAGGCTGTGTTAAGAGGAAAGTTCATTGCATTGAGCTCATTTATTAAAAGAAGAAAAAGTCAACAAATAAATGACCTGACATTACATCTCAAAGCTCTAGAAAAAAAGAAGAACTAATCAACACCAAATGAAGTAGAAGACAGGAAATAATTAAAAACAGGGCTGAAATCAATGAAATTGAAACAAAGGAAACAATTCAAAAAAATTCACAAAACAAAAAGCTGGTTCTTTGAAAAATAAATAAAATTGATGAGCCCTTGGCTACCCTAACAAAAAGGAGAGAGAAAACTCAAATTAATAAAATTCAAAATGAAAAGGGAAATATCATGACTGACACTATGGAAATACAGAAGAAAACTAGAAACTGTTTTGAAAATCTTTACTCCAGTAAACTAGAAAATCTCAAAGACACTTATAAATTTCTAGAGGCATATGATCTGCTCAAACTTCAAAACTTAAACAGATCAATTTCAAGCAAGGAAATAGAAGAAGCCATCCAAAACTTACCAACCAAGAAGAGCCAGGACCAGATTGATTCTCAGTTGAGTTCTACAAGACCTTCAAAGAAGAATTAATACTAATACTCCTCAAATTATTCCATGAAATAGAAAAGGAGGTAACCCTTCCAAACTCATTCTATGAAGCTAGTATCATCCTGATTCCAAAACTAAAGAAACATCAAAGAAGAAAAACTTCAGACAAATATCCCTGATGAACATTGATGCAAAAATTCTCAATAAAATTCTGGCATATCATATACAAAAACATATTAAAAAGATAGTGCATCATGATCAAGTGGGTTTCATCCCAGGTATGCAAGGTTGGTTCAACATATGGAAATCAATAAATGTAATCCATCACATCAATAGACTTAAAGTCAAGAATCATATGATTATCTCTATAGATGCTGAGAAAACATTTGACAAAGTACAGCACCTCTTCATGTTCAAAGCACTAGAAAAACTAGGGATAGTAGGAACATATCTCAACATTGGAAAAGCTATCTGTGCAAAACCGAAAGTCAACATCATCCTCAATGGGGAAAAATCAGAAGAATTTCCCCTAAAAATGGGAACAAGACAGGGATGTCCTCTTTCACCACTTCTATTCAACAGCCCTTGAAACTCTAGCCAGAGCAGTTAGACAGACAGAATAAATTAAAGGGATAAGAATAGGAAAAGAAAAACTCAAACTACCATTATTTGCTGACGACATGATTCTTTACTTAGAGGATCCAAAAATTCCACCAGAAAACTTCTAGAATTAATAAATGAATTCAGCAAAGTAGCAGGATATAAAATCAGTGCCCATAAATCAAAAGCATTTCTATATATCAGTGATGAATTCTCTGAAAGAGAAATTAGAAAAACTACCCCACTCACAATAGCCCCCCTCCAAAATAGAATACTTGGGAATCAATTTAACAAGATCAGTGAAATACCTTTACAATGAAAACTACAGAACACTAAAGAAATAAATTGAATAAGACCTTAGAAGATGTAAGATCTTAGAAGATGTAAAGATCTCCCATGCTCATGGATAGGCAGAATCAATATCGTCAAAATGGCCATACTACCCAAAGCACTATACAGATTCAATGTGATCCCAATTAAAATCCCAACATCATTCTTTGTGGAAATTGAAAAAGCAATCATAAAATTCATTTTAAAAAATAAGAGACCCAGAATAGCTGAAACAATCCTTAGTAAGAAGAGTGAAGCAGGAGGCATCCCAATACCAGATCTTAAACTATATTACAAAGCTATAGTAACAAAAACAGCATGGTATTGGCACCAAAATGGACATGTAGATCAATGATATAGAATAGAAGATACAGAGACAAACCCACATAAATACAGTTATCTCATACTCGACACAGGTGCCAAAAACATACATTGGAGAAAAGATAGCCTCTTCAACAAATTGTGCTGGGAAAACTGGAAATCCATATTCAGGAAAATTCAACTAAACCCCAATCTCTCACCATGGGATGGATTCAAACTAAAAAGCTTCTTCTCAGCAAAAGAAACAATCAATGAGGTAAAGAGAGAGCCTACAGAATGGGAGAAAATTTTTGCCACATGCACATCAGACACAGTACTAATCTCTATCTGATTAGATATATAAAGAACTCAAAAAACTGAATACCAAAGAAACAAACAGCACAATCAATAAATGGGCTAAGGAGCTTATACTTCTCAGAAGAAGATATACAATTGATCAACAAATATATGAAGAAATGTTCAACATCTCTAGCCATTAGAGAAATGCAAGTCAAAACTACTCTAAGATTTCCTCTCACCCCAGTCAGAATGGCAGCTATCCAGAATACAAGCAACAACAAGTACTGGCAAGGATGTGGTGAAAAAGGCATACTCAAACATTGCTGGTGGAACTGCAAATTGGTGCAACTTATCTGGAAAGCAGTATGGAGATTCCTTGGGAAACTTGTAATGGAACCACCATTTGACCCAGCCATCCCACTCCTCGGTCTATACCCTAAAGATTTTAAAACAGCAGACTACAATAATGCAGACACTTCAATGTTTATAGCAGCATAATTCATAATAGCTAAACTGTGGAACCAACCTAGATGCCCTTCAGTAGATGAATAGATAAAGAAACTCTGGTATATATACACAATGAAATATTACTCAGCATTAAAAGAGAAGAAGATTATAGCCTTTGCAGTTACATGGATGGAGTTGGAGAACATCATGGTAAGAGAGTAAGCCAATCCCAAAAAACCAAAGGCCAAATGTTCTCTCTGATAAGTGGATGCTGATCCATAATGTGGGAGAGGGCATGTGAAGAATGGAGAAACTTTGGTCAAAGGGGAGGGAAGAGAGGGGAGGAGACATGGGGGCGGGAAAGATGATGGAATAAGATGGACAACAATGCCCCAGGTTCATGTCTGACTGCACATATGGTGTAACTCTATATTGTGTACAACCAGAGAAGTGAAAAGTTGTGCTCCATTTGTGTACAACGAATCAAAATGCAGTCTGTTGTCATGTAAATCTAATTAGAATAAGTAAATAAATAAAACTGCTTCAGCAATGGGGAGGTACTAAGCAACTCAGTGAGACTCTGTCTCTAAATAAAATACCAAATAGGGCTGGGAATGTGGTTCAGTGGTTGAGTGCCTCTGAGTTCAATCCCTGGTACCTATCCCCTGCCCCCCACAAAAAGAAATCAATTAGAAGAGATAACATAGATTTGCAACAATAGAGTAGAACCTCAAAATGGTCCCGGGCATAATTCCATTTCAGATAACAAAAGTTTGGGGCTTATCAGACTTGTTCCAAAAGTCTGCATGGAGGATTCATATACTTAGCTGCATTTGAAAGACTGGGTGAAAATAAATTGATTAATTTAAAAAAATCAAAGAAGGACTGGGTGAGACATAACTGGGAAAAGAAAAAAAAACGGAGTCCATTGCTTGAGTACTTATGCTGTGTCAGGCAAGGGGTTAGGTACTTTACACACATGATTACATTGGTTTCTTAGGCCTGAGAGACTTTATTACTCCCATGTTACACATCAAGAAACAGAGTCTTAGGAAGATTAAGTGGCTTTCCTAGCTCTGGATTGCCTTCAGGAGAATGTCACAGTCGTGACTTACAAGGTCTTAAACAGGTGGCCCCTGCTTGTCTCTTCAACCTCATGTGAGACCACAATTTGCTCATTCAATACACTCTAACTATGAATGAACCAACCCCTCATTGCAGGGTATTCATATTTTTGATCCCCACTGCTTACATAAATCCCCCTTCTTTGCTTACAAAACTTCTGTGCAGCAGGCAGATTTTTTTTTTTTTTTGGAAGTTACTCCTTCAAAGAGGCATTCTCTCACTGTTAACTGGGTCCCTGAGTAGATTCACTTATAGACATCTATTCATAGCACAAATCATGGTTTACATATAAATGACACATATGTTGTATTATTTAGTATTTAGGTTTCCCCAGGCTGTTAGGTTGGAAATTCAGATAAGAGTTGAAGTTGAGGACTTAAGTCTCAATTCTGCAGGCAGATGTCTGTTGTAGTTTTGAGAAGTCCTCCTTTGGTCTTAAGGCCTTCAACTAATTTTATGATACCCAAACCTGTTATGGAAGGAAATAATTTTCCCCCAAAGTTTACTAAATTAAATATTAGTCATATCTAAAAAGTATCTTCACAGCAGCATCTAGCTTGGTGTTTGAACAAACAACTGGGCATCTCAGCCAAGGCAAAATGAGCTCTTATACATGTCTATTTAAGGTGTATTCTACTTACTTAACTATAAGCTGTATGAGGATAGAGACCGAGGCCATTTTCTTTTCTTTTCTTTTTTTTTTCACAATTATATCTACACTCCCCAAAAAAGCATCTGGAATGTACTGTATTCTCAGAAATTATTTTCTGCTGAATGAAAGGAATACCTGGCAGGTCTTGATGATGATGACTGACTCACTCAGCACTGGTAGGCAACAGAAAATAGGATATAGTAACTGACTACAAGACAGTGTAGTTTTCTACCCAGTCAGATTTGATTCATTTTAACTAACAGTTATAGAATGGTTTTTGTCAGCACAAAAGTTATCCTAGGAACACAGAGGATCTCAAAATGAATAGAAAAAGATTACAATATAAAGATGTTCATTGAGGCAGTGGTTATGGCATCAAAAATTGAAAATAATCTGTATGTCCAATACTAAGGCTTTAAATGAGTAACTACTGGTGTTACAGTGAGTGCTGATAGGTAGGTTTGAAGAGTCTAGGTATGGCACACCCTTTTTAGGGATAGATAGGTAATAAACTGCTCATTTTTGTATAAAACTAGGTACCGTGAGACAGTGCTGGATTGTAATTTAGTAGACCATAATATTAGTATGCTTTGTCAGCCTAGATTCAGTTATAGAAACAGGATACTCTGAGAGAAAGGTCCGACCTTCTAATATTGAGGATTTACTATGTGCCAAGCACTGTTCTAGGTGTTGAATAGACAATGATGAACAAAACAGACATTTTTCCACATACTCCTGGAGGAGAAGACAGATAAACAAAATAGAATGTATGCTATGTTATTAGTCAACCCCAATGAGGAAAATAAAGGATGAAAGGAGAACTGAAACCTCTAAAATGGAAGGATGGTTAAAATATTAAAAACAAAAAGTGGGTTTCACAGAAAGGGTGACAATTAAAAACTTTAAATGAGTAAGCCATTTGTATGTCTGGATAAATAGAACCCTGTGCAGAGGGAACAGAAAGTGCAAAGATCTGAGATTGGAGTTGTCCTGATATTCTGGGGAAGGAACAGAGTAATCAAGAGGAAGAGCAGCTAGGCATGGTGGTGCATGCCTGTAATCCCAGCACTTTGGGAGGCTGAGACAGGAGGATCACGAGTTCAAAGCTAGCCTCAGCAATGGTGAGGCACTAAGCAACTCAGTGAGACCCTGTCTCTACATAAAACACAAAATAGGGCTGGGGATGTGGCTCAGTGGTCAAGTGCCCCTGAGTTCAACCCCTGGTACCAAAAAAAAAAAAAAAGGAAGAGCAGTAGGAGATGAGATCAAAGATGCAATGGCAGGAGTCAGGGGGACATGAGAGGGAGACATGGTATCATGGGTGAAGGTGAGAAGGAAAAAGACTTGGTAACAGATTGGAAAAAGGGTTTTTTTTCAGGTATAGGAAGGTGGAGAATGTTAAATCTAAGAGTGATTTCTTATACCCGCTGAGCACAAAGGAAGACATGGTTCCCACAAGCACAGTATCTAGAGCCTATTTGGAAGGAGAAAACAAACCCTGAAGTTCACAAATATAACATTTCTAACCAGACTGCACAGTTCTGAACACTTCTTGTAGTAACATACCATTTAAATAACCATGCCTAAACATATCCCACCAAGCACCAACACGTCTCTCTAGCTGCCCAAGTGTTGTAGGAGAAGCTATTCTTATTTGTATAAGTTCATTCAAACTAAGAAAAAATATTGATTTGGGGTTGTTGGACTGAACTGCTTTAAATGTCCAAGATCAGAAAGTCTATGTAGCCTTACTTTCCATAAAGAGTTTCCAAATTAAGAAGATACCATCAATCTTTATTAGGTCTGATCAGAATACTGGGGACAGAGCAAGAGTGGCAATACAGTCAACATGTGCCCTTCCTGATTCACACATGCAATGAAAGTCACCATAATTATATCCGATTTTCTCTCCTTTTTATAATGTGCTAGCAGGATATTTAATTGCCTGCCAATCTATGCTTCCTGGTAGATAATGGAAATGAAGAAGAGGCCATTCTCACCCATATTTAACTGGGCCAAAAGATAAACTGTTAAGAATCTCATTCACAGATTAGCTACTTCAAGAAATCCAAAATCACACAGCAAGTCCACTATACTAATAATCAAGATGAGATCCTTTTGCACAATTTGAGGGCCTGTAGCACAAAGATAGCCTGCTGACCAGCGGAAATACACTCTGCATTTAATACTAGAGCAAATAGAATTAATACCAGATAAATACTGGCATAAAATTCAGCATAGCAGCTACTTTGAGGGAAAGGCATGCAGTGACAGGAAAGGAAAAGACCATGAAGAGAGTCTATGGAGGGTTTGATATGATTGATGCATAAATTGGTATATTTGCTTTGTAAAAACTCACAGAATTGTATGCTTATGATTTGTGCACATTTCTTTATCTATGCCTACCTCAAAAAGAATTATAATTAAATAAATGTCAATGTGGAGATCAAAGGCAGAGCTGTCAAAGTGAAGGAATGATCACAATCAGCAAATGGGTATCCAGGAGCTGGTAGAGATAGTTCCAGATGTGCCCCAAGGAAACCTGGTAGAGTTAAAAGAAAGCACCTTTAACATGGCCCAAAGGAAAATCCCTTCTCAGTCCTAGAAGAGGAATGTAAGGCTTAGTGTAGGATGCACAGAGATGTGGAGAGAAGATTGAAGGTAACTGGCACCTTGGAGAAGGAAGTAGGAATCATCTCACTATGAAGGGTAGTGTGATCATTGCCAGCCAGCCATGCTGTGGTGGTAAGCAGCAACCTTCCTTCTTCAGCAACATTTATGTCCCTGTGGTATACTTCTGAATAACCAATGACAACCTGAGCAAGGTTTGGCACTACTTCTGAAGGAATGAAATCAGCTTGAAGGTGGGACATAAACCTGATATCTCTTTGGCTTGTGATGGGGTCATACATTCTCAGAAAAAAACACATTTCTAGTGGCCAGAGCTTCATGGTATGTCAAGCTCAGAGGCACGAGATGGGACACCACCATTTTTCCACATTCATAAGCACAAAGAGGGAATCTGTCCTACATCCTGCTTTTTGGAAGCTTCAAATATTTTAGCAGGGGAGAGGGTATCCATCACATGACTTCCTTCTCTAGAAAGACACACTTACCTGAAAGGCCATCAAATCTCTGCACTCACTCTCGGTGAGAACACCTCTGAATCCTGAGCCCTTGTATTCTTACACAACTACCAAATCATTGAAATAAGTACAATTTTTGAATACCTAATGTGAATATATTGCCCACCTACCCATAAGAGACCATGATGACTAGTTCCATAATGTTTAACATCTCTGTGTACCTCATTCACCTTGATCTTCCTCCCTATGCCGCTCTATGTATCACTTCACTTGACTCAGTTGCTTACCTATCTTTTCCAAACTCTCAGGGACTTGCTTCCCAATTTATCCTCCTATTCTTCTACCTCTTCCCAGAACCAACCCTCCACTTCCTCAGAGATCTGCCTACCCCATGAGGGCATGCAGCTGTCAAAAGTGAATTTTTTTTCCTCTCCTAATCCTGGAATCTCAGAACCAGGGGAAGCCTTATTCCTCACCATTACTTCAAAATCATGTCTCCTCATTTTTTTTTTTTTTGTACCAAGGATTGAACTCAGGGGCACTTGACCCCTGAGCCACATCCCCAGCCCTATTTTGTGTTTTATGTAGAGACAGGGTCTCACTGAGTTGCTTAGCACCTCGCCATTGCTGAGGCTGGCTTTGAACTCGCGATTCTCCTGTCTCAGCCTCCCAAAGTGCCAGGTGTGCGCCACTGCACTCGGCAAATATCTGTAGTTTCTTTAAAGCTCATACCATCACCTGAAACCACTTGCTACCCCTCCTAGTTGCTAACCAACTACTCACCTCCAATACACTTCCATTCATTAAGGATATTGTCTCTTGCTCTCTCACATCATATCCATTTCTGTCCCAGTCATAATTGTTTGGGGATGCTAATAATCATACATGAAATATCTAATACTCTGGATTCACAGCCTCTTTGACTTCTATAATCTTTTCTCCCTCTACCTCACCTCAGTTACCCATTCCCATGGGCACATACTCAAGCTTAGAATTACCGTAACTGCATTACTTCTGAAATCTTGATTTCAGTCTCTCATCTCCACTCCATTGACCCCTCACATTTTCAAATCCCACCACTATTTTCATTTCCTCACTTCTTTACCTAAATTATATGCCATTATCCAGCACTCTATCGTGCCCAGCAATCCTACATTCCCCTAGTAAAATTGCTTTCATTATCCCCATTTTATACCTTTCCTTCTTTCCTCAAACTTGTTAACAGCCTCACCCACACACTCTCAGCAAATGGCCTCACCTGATTCTTCTTTGAGAAAATATTATCAATTGACTTGAACTTTCTAATTGTCTCCTTAAGATAACCAATGATCCTGAATGAAAGATTTCAAAAGTGTTCACCATAGATAAATGATAAATGCTTGAGTAGATTAATATGTTTAAACTCATTTAAACATTATGCAACATATACATGGATTGAACATTATGTGGTATGTCATTTATGTCGTGCCTCATGTGGGTTCCCTCGACAAGTTGGGGCCCGCAGGACGAAGGGACCGAGGAATGGGGTCCCACGGAACGAGGTCTAGGGTCCTGGAGGACGAGGGACAATGGGGTCCCATGGAATGAGGTCAGGGGTCCTGGAGGACGAGGGACAATGAGGTCCCACAGGACGAGGGTTTATGGGGTGGATGGTCGCGGAGTCACTCACCCAGACACCGGGGGGAGGTAAAACTGCTCTGCCGGAGCGAGGAACAGACCCATTTATTTCAGTTAGTGCAACAGTTTATATAGGGTCCTCGGACCAATCATGGCCCTGAGGTTAGGTTACAGCCAATAGGGTATTGATCCATATCAGACGTGCAGCCAATCAGCATGGGATGAGAAAAGGAGAGGCACTGAAGGCAGCTAATCAGCATGGGGTAAAGAGGAGGGGAAACATTCAAAGTAACCAATCAGCATGGGGTAAAGGAAAGGGGAGGGGAGGCATTGAAGGCATGGAGAGAGCTCCTATATTTCCCCCTTTTACTTTTATTTGATAGGTCAGCAGGGCCATGCTTGCCCATAAGCAAGCATATTGGAGGGATCTGCTTTCAATGCCTCCCCTCCCCTTTCCTTTGCCCTATACTGATGGGTTACTTTGAATACTTCCCCTCCCCTTTGCCCTATGCTGATTGGTTACTTTGAATGTTTTCCCTCCTCTTTACCCCATGCTGATTAGCTGCCTTCAGTGCCTCTCCTTTTCTCATCCCATGCTGATTGGCTGCACACCTGACATGGATCAATACCCTATTGGCTGTAACCTAACCTCAGGGCCATGATTGGTCCGAGGACCCTATATAAACTGTTGCACTAACTGAAATAAACGGGTCTGCTTCTCGCTCCGGTAGAGCAGTTTTACCTCCCCCTCGGTGTCTGGGTGAGTGACTCCGCGACCGTCCACCCCATAAAGCCTCATCCTCTGGGACCCCTGACCTCGTCCCGTGGGACCTCATTCCTCAGTCCCCTCATCCCACGGGACCCCAACTCGTCGAGCGAACCCACACGAGGCACGACATAAACGACAGGTAGGAAGTGAGGATATAGTTATTAGATCCTAGAAAGCATGAAACAGGAATCGTAAAGAAGTTGGCTATTAGTAGAAAAGAGAGAAAGAGATTTGGGGAAGACTAGTAAGTAGGAAGAAAACAGAGTACAACTAATGAGGAGACAGAAAAATTAAGAAAAATAAAACATGTACAGGTGGAAGTTACAAGACTATATAATACAACTGTAGTATACTAATCAGATATCCTGGTCCACAATAGCCTATTGCATAAAAAATACTTGGTTTCACAAATGTTCGGGATGTGAAGGCGGGAAAAGAGTGAGAGAAAAAAAAAGAAAGGAAGAAAAGAGAAAAAACAAAAAAATGAATATTAGGAAAAAAATAAAAAGTCTCAATGTAAATAAACAAGATTGCTTCACTTCTCCTCCAGTAGGTGGAGTTGTCTGTTGCTTACTGATATCTGCCTGCTCAGGTGACAAATGGCAAATCTGGAGTCTCACAAAGAAGTCGTCTGCTTCAGAGATAGGGTGAAGGGCTGGGGCAGATGTTGGGTGAGGTGTTCAGAGATGCAGCTCTGTGGTGTGTTGTGCTGAAGTAAAAGTTTGTCTCCAGATTCTATTCCATGTCCCCAGGTATAGGCAAACAGGGAGGTTCTGCCCTGGTAGATAGAGATCCACACAAGAGCTGCAGCCAGTGGTCCTTTGCGGAAGTGGGGGTCCCGCGTGAGAGTAATGGTAGAGGTTCTGCATGGGTGGGTGACCCGAGATCCTGCGTGGTGTGTGGGTGCGGGAGCCAGGGATCCTGTGCATGGGATATGGGTTCAAGTCCCGCACTGGAGTCTGTGGCTGGGGTTCTGTGCTGGCTTACACCTAAGGTCCTGTGCAAACGCTGGGGCCTGGTGACACTGCGGGCAAGCGAGTGGAGTTCCTGCATGGAGGCAGCTGTTGGGTGTCCTCTAAAAACTCGCTGAGAAGCAGTGTTTCCACTACTTTAAACCCCGGTCCTGGAGAGACTAGGAACGCCACATCCGTCTAGGCCGCCATCGTGGAACCGATCCCATCTTCATGGTTTCAAGTTGAATGAACACTTCTCTGTTCTTGTCTTAAATGCTCATTCCCTTGAAACACATTAATTTCTCTGTGTTCAAGACATTATATTTTCCTGATTTTTCTCATAATCAACTAGCCATTCTTTCTCAATCTCCTTACTGTATCAGCCTTTTCTTTTTAGCCTGTCAATGTTGCAATGTACCAAAGTTGAGAGTCTTCTATAAAACTTCTTTATTCCTAAAAATATCACCCAGTTGTTTGGCTTTAAATGTCATCTATATGTCAAATTGTTTTATTCTAGGTATCTCCACATGGTTGTCTACTACAGTTCAAATTTAATATAGCTGATTCTCTACTCCACAACCAGTGGTTGCTCATTTCTCAGCCTTTCATGCCCAAGTAAACTGTACCCAAATTGGGAGATGGAAGCTTTTGAACTGGTGTCAAAAACAACAACAACAGAAAAACCAACACCAAGTCAAATGAATTTGAATAGACAAGCAAAATTTAAGCGCCCATGCCTGAAATCCCAGCACTTTGGGAGGCTGAGACAGGAGAATCGCGAGTTCAAAGCCAGCCTCAGCAATGGCGAGGCGCTAAGCAACTCAGTGAGACCCTGTCTCTACATAAAACACAAAATAGGGCTGTGGATGTGGCTCAGTGGTCGAGTACCCTAGTTCAATCCTTAGTACAAAAAAAAAAAAAAAAAAAAAAAGAATAGGAGAGTTAAAGGCACATTCCATACTTTGTAAGAAGGAGGGGGTAAGAAAGGCATTCAGTAGGTAAAGATTATGAATGTAGGCCTGAGAGTCTCTTGTTCTGGTCACTATCTCAGTACTACCATTCTCCTCACTGCTCAAAGCAAAATCCAGAGTCATCCTTGATTCCTCACATTCTCTAATTGTTCATAAACAATCTATCGGCAAGTTTGGTCAATCTGTCTTCAAAAATATATCCCCAAATCCATGCACCTCCCCTCATCCTTACTGCTAACAGGATTGCCCAAGTCACTGTCATCTCTTATCAGCTTCCTAATTGGTATTTCTGCTTTTGCTCTTGCCCTTCACACACCAGAATCTAATCACCAAATAGCACTTGATTCCCAAACATAAATCAGAACATCTCATTCTCCTGCTTAAAACCCATCAGTGGTTTCTCTTACACTCACAATACAGTACCAGTCCTTCTCACAGAGTATATAGCCTCCTAGGACCTGGCCCCTGCCACTGTTCCAATCTTATCTCACACCCCTTTTTGTACCTCAACTACAGTGGCCTACTTTCTGTCCCTCAAAGAAGCAAAGTACTCTCTCACTTTGCATCCTTGCTTGCCAATTACACTGCCTGGAGTGTTCTTTGCTCAGCTGTGGAGAGCAGTCTGTGCTCTGCCCTGAGTTACTTCATGATGTGTACAACAGCAGTTTGCAGGTTATGCCTAAACCCAAGTTGTTCCATTTTGTAAAGCGGTAGTTTGCCAGAAGCTACTCCATTTTGAGTTTAAGTGCTGAGATGGAAGGACTCTATACTTTGTGCAAGTAAACAATCACCATCTACGTGGCACAACCAAAATGCATAAACAGATAAATAAATTATGCCAAATAAGAATGACCACACACAAACTTATCAAATTAATCAGAAGCACATGGATGCAAGAGCACATCAAACTCATATCAGAGAACCAGGCCCATGAGCTTATCGACCCACCAGGTCACAAATGATGCAATCTCCTCCCTTGAGACCCATAAAAGGAGGGGCAACCTGACCCTGTCACCTGGTCACTCATTAGGAGCCTTGTTCAGGAAAATCGCCACGGCATCAAGACTCCAAATCTCTGTGCTCGGGTTTTAGCAGAGCGCAGTTTCTCCTGTCCCTGATGACCAGGCAAGTCCCACTCCAAACTGACATCTCATGCTGATACTCCAAGAGACACCTAGAGTGACTTTGTATTCATATCTGCTGTCTCAGCAGGTCAGCCTCCAGAAACTTGTGGCTGCCTTAACCTTTTCTTTCACTTGCTGTTATACACACACACACACACACACACACACACACACACACATATAATCACACAAAAACACAAAGTGACTTAAGTGTTACAGATGTTAGAAATTAAGATTGAAATAAAGGAAGCTGTGATTGCCCAGCTTATGACTACCACGTGACCCACAAGTACTCAGTGAACTGCCACTGATGAAAGTGATGTAACCACCCAGCATGGTGATGCACACCTGCAATCCCAGCACTTTGGGAGGCTGAGACAGGAGAATCGCGAGTTCAAAGCCAGCCTCAGCGATGGCGAGGTGCTAAGCAACTCAGTGAGACCCTGTCTCTACATAAAACACAAAATAGGGCTGGAGATGTGCCTCAGTGGTTGAATGCCCCTGAGTTCAATCTCCAGTACCAAAAGAAAGAAAGAAAGAAAGTGGCATACCCTGTGAATTTATTGGTATTCCATAAATTGACATTGTGGAAAGACACAAACGTGCTTCATCTCTGTTAATGACGTAGCACACTCACTACACCAATCTTCAGATAGCTAACTTCTTTCTGATCATTCAGATCTCAGATCTCAGGACAAATGTCATGTCCTCAGTGAGATTCTTCCTGAGAATTCTTTCCAAAACAACCTCCCTTCTCCCCGATCAAACGCTAACACACTGCCTATTTATTTCATATTATAGCACCTGTAATTATAATTTTATTTGTCTGTTTATGGGGTTATCTTATTATATATCTATACAACAAGCTCTCTGAGGGCAGGAACCATACCTTTCATACTATGAGCATACGGAACACCTTGTATGGTTCAGTAAGTTGTGAGGTGTACATGCCTCCAACAGACAACTCAACTGGAGAAACAAGGACAGTTAGAACTTTATTTCTCCTTATAAAGTAGCTAGACACAAAATCTGCAGGTTGTCTAACACCCAGTCTCATGCCATCTTCTGCTTAACTAATCAGAAAAGAAGTAAAATAATGCAAAGAACTTGAAAGGATATTTTGTTGTTATATATCTAGAAACAAAGAAAAAATTTATTTAATTCCATCAAACTGATATTTATTCTAGGCTCACTCTATTTCTAAGCCCTGTTCTCAACATTGGTAATACAATAATCAATAAGACAGGGACCTCATCCTCAGAAAGCACACAGCCTAATGGCGATGGGGTTAGGAGAAGCTGTGGAACATAAATATCTCTACTGCAGAGCAGTGAGAAGTGCTGTCCTAAAGGTACAAAAGGAAGTCCGAATACAAAAGAGGAGGGATCTGTGAAGACTTTGCCAAAAAAGACACACTTGGACTACTATTTGAAGCCAATATCACTGGAGCAAGGACATCAATCACACACAAACTAACCCACAGGGCATCTATAGGTTTCCTGAATGGAAATGGAACTTACTAACTGTGACATTTTCTATGACTGTTAGCAAGATCAAGTCCAACCCTGGGGTCCCTAGTCTCTGTGTTTGAAAGCCTCATGCATCAGAAACACTTCTGCCCTTGAACTTTCTGTGCAGCAAGAACCAAAGAGTGGCAGGGCAGGGGAATAACTAAGTGGAAATCATTTATCTGCTGATCTATCAAAGAATTGGGTACTCACAGTGTCGTGTTTAAGGGACAAGGTGTCAGAGAAAGTATAAATCCCTAGTGTGAAGTTGATTACATAAAAGCAAGAGGACAGTTTGCCAGAAACTTCTACTCCAACACTTATACACCCATAGGGCAATATGTAAAACTACCACATAATATAGACTGGTCTTAGCTCTTATAAAAAAGGGTAGTGCGGGGCTGGGATTGTAGCTCAGCGGTAGAGCGCTTGCCTCGCATGTGTGAGGCCCTGGGTTCGATCCTCAGCACCACATACAAAGCAATAAAATAAAGACATTGTGTCCATCAACAACTAAAAAAATATTAAAAAAAAAAGAGGGTAGTGCTTCCCTAACGCATAAATCAAGGTCCCTAAACAGAACATTGAATAATAATTCATAAGGCCATGTAAGTTGGGGTCAGTCTTTTGAATAAATTCCAGTTTCTTATATATAAAGTGAACAGGCTGGATGCGGTGGTGCATGCTTGTAATTCCAGTGGCTTGAGAGGGTGAGGCAGGAGGATCATGAGTTCAAAGTCAGCCTCAGCAACCTAGATAGGTGCTAAGCAACTCAGGGAGACCCTGTCTCTAAAGAAAATACAAAACAAAAAACAAAAAAAGGGCTGGAGATGTGGCTCAGTGGTTAACTGCCCCTGAGTTCAATACCCGGTCCCCCCCCCCCCCAAAAAAAGAAGTTAACAACATCAACCTGAGTTATGCTAAGCAGGAAAAGGGGTAATAAGTTATAGGAGCTCTCTCCATGCCTTCAATGCCTCCCCTCCCCTTTCCTTTGCCCCATGCTGATTGGTTACTTTGAATGTTTCCCCTCCTCTTTACCCCATGCTGATTGGCTGCCTTCAGTGCCTCTCCTTTTCTCATCCCATGCTGATTGGCTGCCTTCAGTGTCTCTCCTTTTCTCATCCCATGCTGATTGGCTGCACGCCTGACATGGATCAATACCCTATTGGCTGTAACCTAACCTCAGGGCCATGATTGGTCCGAGGACCCTATATAAACTGTTGCACTAACTGAAATAAATGGGTCTCCTTCTCGCTCCAGCAGAGAAGTTTTACCCACCCCCAGTGTCTGAGTGAGTGACTCCGTGACCATCCACCCCATAAACCCTCGTCCTCTGGGACCCCAGACCTCATCCTCCGGGACCCCAGACCTCGTCCTGTGGGACCCCATTGTCCCTCATCCTCCAGGACCCCTGACCTCGTCCCGTGGGACCCCATTGTCATTCTTCCTCTGGGACCCCAGAGCTCATCCCGTGGGACCCCATTCCTCCGTCCCCTCGTCCTGCGGGACCCCAGACCTCATCCTGCAGGACCCCAACTCGTCGAGCGAACCCACATGAGGCACGAAATAAATGACATCTGGCACCAACGTGCTTTAGTTGCCTGCTCGACCCCTCGGACTCAGAAACTCGGAAAGTGAAACTCGGAAAGTGATTTCGTGGCGATCCCCCGTTTTTCTTGTCTTGCTGGTGAGGGTAACATCAGCCTTTTTGTGGTCTTCTGTGTCTGTTTGTCTTTGTGTGATAAAGTTAGGTCAGGGAACACACCTCCACTCCCTGGTTCGTCCGGCAGTCACACACAAGGGTCTGATCAGCCTGGTGACTGGAACCACCATAATGCCTGTGGCGTATGGTCTTCCGAGACACGGTGTAAGCATACAGCTGTGGCCTAAAAAACCACAGAAGTCCCTCAAAAAGCACAACATACCCTGATCCTAAACATTTCTGTGTTTTCATGAGACCCCAAACTCACTTTCTTCTCATAATCCTCAGTTTTTTTTTTTTGTCCTCTTTGCTTTCGATTTCTTTTCTCTAGCTTTTCCTCCTGCTATCATTACTGTTACTTTCATTTTAAAGTTTCTTGTCTCCACTCCTTCACCATGGGAAATCTCCTCTCCTCAGTCCTCAATGAGGCAACCCTTATAGCACCCCCACAACATCAATCACATAGCCCTGATCCTTCGTCTTCAACTTCCTGTGAACACCCTCTTCATGGAAATTTCCCTGCCTCTGACACTCCTTGTATTTACCATACCCTGCCTTCAGTGCCCGATGCAGTTACTCCTCCTCCTCCCTACCTTACTTCCTCTACCTGTGACCCGCCCACTCACTTCTCTCCTTTCAATCCTTTTCGCCCAACTCCACCCACCACATAAGCTTACAAGGTTAATCTCCAGGCAGATGGCAATGTACACCCCTAGATCCCCACCCTGGTTTCTGAGCTTACTAAACTACTGCAGACCTTACAAGATCCTCCCTTAACAGTGACCACTCACGCTTTTCCCTTGAGCAAACCCATTCCTATGGCCCCTTGCGTGTTTACAGATGCTAACACTCATCATCTTGGATACATTGTAATGGGATCTAATGTAACAAATGATCAATTTGTCCAAATGCATTCTGATTCTGTCCAAGTAGCTGAATTGACTGCACTTATCCTGGTGCTGGTAAGATATCAGACCATTCCTCTTAATATAATCTCTGATAGCATATATGCTGTCAAGGTCTGCTCTTCCATTGCTTATTCCACTTTTAGGCCCCAGGACTGTCCTGTTGATCAGCCTATGGCTACCCTAAAGGCTGTACTAGAAATAAGACAGCAACCATAGTATATTATGCACATTCGCTCCCATTCTTGGTTACCTGGCTTCCTATCAGAGGGGAATGCCTCTATTCACAAACTTGTAAGTCAGCCTAAAGTCATGATGTCTACTCTAGAACAAGCCAGAGCCTTACACCAGAGGTTTCACCTCTCAGCAAATAGTCTTCATCGCTTATTGCCTGA
>CM053417.1:11517208-11536002 GCA_028644305.1 Xerus rutilus
ATGCTGATTGGTTACTTTGAATGTTTCCCCTCCTCTTTACCTCATGCTGATTGGCTGCCTTCAGTGTCTCTCCTTTTCTCATCCCATGCTGATTGGCTGCATGCCTGACATGGATCAATACCCTATTGGCTGTAACCTAACCTCAGGGCCATGATTGGTCCGAGGACCCTATATAAACTGTTGCACTAACTGAAATAAATGAGTCTGCTTCTCGCTCCGGCAGAGCAGTTTTACCTCCCCCCGGTGTCTGGGTGAGTGACTCCGTGACCGTCCACCCCATAAACCCTCGTCCTCTGGGACCCCAGACCTCATCCTCCGGGACCCCAGACCTCGTCCTGTGGGACCGCATTGTCCCTCGTCCTCCAGGACCCCTGACCTCGTCCCATGGGACCCCATTGTCATTCATCCCCCAGGACCCCAGAGCTCGTCCCGTGGGACCCCATTCCTCGGTCCCCTCATCCTGCGGGACCCCAGACCTCATCCTGTGGGACCCCAACTCGTCGAGCGAATCCACATGAGGCACGACATAAACGACAATACATGTTCTGCAATATCACCTAATGCATTGAGAAATGCAGTCACAGTCATACCATGCTACTTTCTTGAAAATTTCCAGTCTCTTCAATTCAGGGGCTAGAGCTAACTGTAAACTCCTGCCTTACTGGGTAACATCAATGGATTTACCCTGATTCCATCACCAGCAATGAAAATTCCTCCAAGAAATGTTGGAGTCTCTTGGAATAATCAGTCTCATCACCCACTAAGTCAATTCTTGAAATTTGCCTTGCATCCTCGACAATTGGTTCCAGGGCCCCAAATAAAATAGTAACTTTCAATATTAAAAATAAAAGTAAGACTTCATTGGCACAATAAGGTAAGACAAAGAAATAAAATGCACACACATCAAAAAGGAAGAAATATAACTATCTGTCCACACAGATGAAAAAATTGTCTACACAGAAAATTCCAAGGAATCTAAAAACTAAAATTCCTAGAACTCATAAGCAAGTTTAGCAAAATTGCAAGATACAAGGGGATAAAAACATAATATACAAAAATCAACTGCATCCCTATGTACTGGCAATGAAAAACCACAAATTAAAATTTGAAATAAAAGATATTTGTAATAGCAACAATAAGTGAAGTATTTGAGTATAAATCTAACAAAATTTGTGTAGTAGATGTATGAAAAAATCTATAAGGTACTGGTAAAAGAACTAAAAATGAACTATGAAAATAGAAAGAAACTCAGTGTTTATGGATTGAAAGATTCAATACTGTTAAGATGTTAGTTCTCCCCCATGCATGTGTACATTCAATAGAAACTCTATCAAAGTTCCAGTAAGCATTTTACAGGCTATCTCAGGATGATAAAAAAATTCACATGGAAATGCAAAGGATTTAAAGTAGCCAAAATAACAATGAAAAAGAAAAACAGTTATAAGTTACTTCCAGATATCAAGATTTATTATAAAACTACATTAAGCGATACAACATGGTATTGGTATAAAAATAGATAAATATATTAGTGAATGTTGTGGTTTGTATAGGAGGTGTTCCCCAAATGTCCTGTTAATGCAGGAATATTCAGAGGTGAAATAATTGGACTGTGAGAGCTTTAAGTTCATCAGTCCATCCTAGTTGGAATGGATGAGCTGTATGGTAACTATAGGCAAATAGGGTGTGGCTGGAGGAGGTAGGTCATTGGGGATGTGCCCTATAAATGTATATCTTTCCTGTGGCACCTTCTCCTTCCTCTCTCTGCTTCCTGGCCACTATGAATGGAGCATAACTCCTCTGCCTTGCCTCCTACCATGATATTCTGCCTCATCGTGGAACCAGAACAATGGAGTTCACTGAACACGGACTGAACCCTCTGAAACTATTAACCCAAAGTGAACTTTTCCTCCTTTAAGTTGGGTCTTATCATGTATTTGGGTCATAGGGCTGAAAATGTGACTAAAACAGTGGAGCAAAAACCAGAGTTTAGAAATAGTCATATAAAAAAATGTACACACATACATATATGCATATTTACAGTTAATTTTTAACAAAGACACAAAGTCAGTGTTCTTGTGATAGGACGCTCTTTTCCACAAATGGTTCTGGAACAATTAGATATCCACATGCTAAACTAATTAAAAGAGAAAAGAAAAAAGAAAAAAAAGAATTTGGATCTATATCTTACACCATACACAAAAAATAACTCTGAATGTATTATAGATCTAAATGTGAGCCTTAAAACTATGAAAATTATAAACTAAAACATGGAAGAAAATCTTTGTGATCTTAGGTTAGAAAACAATTTCTTTTAATACTAAAACACCAAATTAATTTTGTTTTTAAAAAGGAATTGACACACTGAACTTCAACAAGAGTAGAAAAAAGAATCTCTTCAAAAGACACTATTAAGAGAACGTAAAGAAAAGCCTAAGCCTGGAAGAAAACATTTGAAAAATCACATGGCAAATCAGGGACTTTCATCTAATACAAAGAACTCTCAGAACTCAACTGTAAGAAAACAAATAACCCAATTAAAAATAGGTAAAAAGGGGCTGGGATTGTGTCTCAGTGTTAGAACACTTGCCTAGCATGTGTGAGGCACTGGGTTTCATTCTTAGCAACATATATAAATAAATAAAATAATGGTCCTTTGACAACTAAAAAAATATTTTTAAAATGGGTAAAAAATTTGAACATACATGTCACCAATATATGAATAGCCAATAAACACATGAAAATATAGTCATTTGGAAATGCAGATCAAAACCAGAATAATAAGCCAGGCACAGTGGCACAAGCCTGTAATCTCAGCACATTGGGAGGCTGAGACAGGAGAATCGCGAGTTCAAAGCCAGCCTCGGCAATGGCGAGGCACTAAGCAACTCAGTGAGACCCTGTCTCTACATAAAACACAAACTAGGGCTGGGGATGTGGCTCAGTGGTCGAGTGCCCCTGAGTTCGATCCCTGGTTCCAAAAAAAGAAACAAAAACAAAAAAACTCAGAATAATATAATAAATTGCTAAATTAAAATGGCTGACCACATTAAGTTGAGGTTTGTAAACTCTCATCGTTTCAGTCTTTCATTCCCGCTACCATTCTGATTCAGATTCTTTTTTAAAAATGATTTTATTAGTGCACTATAGTTATACGTAATGTTGGGGTTTATTCTGACATAATCATACACGCATGGAATATAATTTGTTCCACTTCGGTCCCCAGTGCTTCCTCTTTCACTGCCTTCCACTCACCCCTGCGCCCCTTCCTCTTCCCTGGTGGTCTTCTTTCTATTTATTTATTTTTAATTGGTACTTCATAGATGTACAAAAAGGTAGAATTCACTGCGGTGTAGTCATATTTGTACAGAGCATAATTTGGTTAATTTCATTCCACAGTTCCTCCCTTTTCCTGTCCCTTCTCCCTTCCCCTCAATCCTCATCCTCTACTCCACTGATTTCCTTCCTTTTTTCATGAGACTCCTTTCTTTATTTTTTTTTAGTTCTTTATTTCTCTCTAGCTTCTGCATATGAAAGAAAACATTTGACCCTTGACTTTCTGATTCTGGCATATTTCACTCAGCGTGATGTTCTCCAGTTCCATCCATTTATGAATTCTGTCCTTTGCTATTTACTATTCAGGGACATGGCTCCCTAACAGGTCTCCCCATTTTTGCTTATACCATCCAATTGTTTTCCATACTGAAACAAGAGTCAGTATCATGAAATACATATCATGAAATATCAATCATCTGACTTTCCTGCATATATATATATATACCAGAGATTAACCCTGGGGTGCTTAACCACTGAGTAACACACTCAGCCCTCTTTTTTTAAATATTTTTTTTACCTGTACACAGACACAATATCTTTATTTTTATTTATTTTATGTGGTGCCTCACCTGTGCTAGGTGTGCACTCTACCGCTGAGCCACAACCCCAGCCCCACACTGAGCCCTTTTTAATATGTTATTTAGACACAGGATCTCACTAAGTTGCTTAGGGCCTCACTAAGTTGTTGAGGCTGTCCTCAAGCTTGCCATTCCCCTGCCTCAGCCTCCAGAGTCCCTGGGATTATAGGGGTGTGCTACTGCCACTACATTTGGTTCTGCTTAGTATTCTTAATTGACACTCCCATTGCTTTTGTGATAAAAGTTTATACTCCTTGGTGTGGTTATCAAGGCCCTTTTAATGGTCTGTGCCCTATTTGTAGAGTCATCTTATGCCACTTTCTTCCTTCATCCACGTGTTCCATTCACACTGACTTCTCTTTGCTTGCTTTTCAGAACCTGCATCATATGCCTCCTTCCCCTTATGTATCTCATGCAACGCACTGGACAAAGCACACATTATATTTTCTGAACATACTATTTCGTTTCTTGTGTCTGTGTCCTTTACTAATCTACATTCCCTGTCTGGAGTGTCCTTTCTTCGGCCAGCTTCAAACCATCTATCAAGAATCTACAGGAGCATCATATCTTCTGCGCTGAGTCCTTTATACATCGCCTCTTTTGCCTGTGCACAACACTTTGTTTCCTCAGTCTACAGCAACTCTGTTGGTACGTTATAGGCACTAATGCACATAGCTTCCTCTTCTACTATGCTGTGAGCCCTTGAATTGTGACTTTGTATTTAGTGCATACCATAATTCCTAATTCATGCTAGGTGTTTGTTAAATGTTCAAGAAAGACGAAATCTTCTTAAACATAATTTAATTTGCATTTACCCTAAAGCATTCCTGTTTTATACCTGGGCTATCCTTACTGTAGAAATGATGTGTGCTTTAGAGAGATGGTAGCCCATAGGACAGGTTTAATTTTTTTTATGGTCTATGATTAGGAGAGGACCATCAAGCATCATCTGGGGAATTGTGCACTCCCTGCGTCTTGATACTGAGCAAGATGGTCCTTTTCAAAAAGTACAACTTAATGACAATAAATAAGCTCTCAGATTTGGAGATGAAACTTCTAACTTTGGAGTGTTTTCCACATGAGGTGAAGTTTTTGTATTTTTTTGCTTTGTTTTCACTTTATTTTAATCCAAGCTGCTTTTATTTTGGGTCCTCACCTAGCATCATCACATATAGGTTCACAAAGGTTTTTAAAAATAAAAGGAAGGGGGTTTAAGCCATTCTTTTTTTTTTTTTTTTGTACAGAGGATTGAACTCAGGGGTACATGACCACTGAGCCACATCCCCAGCCCTATTTTGTGTTTTATGTAGAGACAGGGTCTCACTGAGTTGCTTAGCGCCTTGCCATTGCTGAGGCTGGCTTTGAACTCATGATCCTGTTGTCTCAGCCTCCCAAGCTGCTGGGATTACAGGCGTGCGCCACCACGCCATTTTACAGAAGTGAACCATATAGAAGTTTAACTTTTTGCCAATTGTGGATTTATACAAAACCCCAAATGGGGTAGATAAGTCAGGTGGTTCTGGTTTTATTTAACATAAGAAGAATTGAAGGTCAAGTGGCCTAAAGTTACCCATTTTAACATTTAACACAGGCAATACTTTATAGAGGGAGGAAGCAAAGTATAGGTGACCTAAGTAAGGTTTTATATTTAACATACTGGTAGACCCAAGTAAGATACTGGTCGTTTCTTCCATTTTTATTTCATACCAGACAGCTATTTTTTTCTACGTACTACTGGGTTCATAGGTTTATAGGTAGAGTTACAGCATTTCAACAATCTAAACAATGTCTAAAATCAAAAGTAATTTCTATTTTTAGTTTTGTTGCTTTTTAATCCATTACTGGTTTGTTCTTCAATCGCATACACTTACACATGTGTAAATGCATGACCATAACATACCACCCACCCCTCACTCACCCCCATCTTCCTGTATCCTGTATCCTATTGGGGATAAAGGGAAGATTGTTTTAGTGGGGTTCTCTCAAGAGCGGACCCTGGGATAAGAACTTGGGGACAGATAATTTATTTGGGAGGTGACTTTAAGGAATACAAGTAAGAGAATCAGGAAGTGAAATGGGAAAGTGAAAGAGAGCAAAGCCAGTAAAGACAGCATTCATGAGCAGGTTGCCACTGTGAACGAATGGCACTCAGTGCTGCTGGGAACCCTCTGAGATAATTTAGTGTGCATGTTAGTCAACTTCCCATCACTATACAAAATACCTGCGATAATTTCTAAAAGAAAAGATTTATTTTAATTCATGGTTTTGGAGGTTTCAATCCATGATCAATTGGCCCTGTTGGTTTGAGGCTTGTGACAAAGTCGTACATTTTTGGGGTGGGGGGTGGGTACAGGGAATTGAATTCAGGGGCACTTAAGCACTGAGCCACATACCCAGCCCTGTTTTTTTCCTCCTCCTCCTCCTCCTCCTCCTCCTCCTCCTCCTCCTCCTCCTTCTTCAACTCAGGGGCACTCAGCCACTGAGCCACATCCCCAGCTCTATTTTGTGTTTTATGTAGAGACAGGGTCTTACTGAGTTGCTTAGCGCCTCGCCATTGCTGAGGCTGGCTTTGAACACACAATCCTTCCGCCTCAGCCTCCCAAGCCACTGGGATTATAAGTGTGCCCCACCGCACCCAGCTAAGGCCATACGTTGTGGCAGGGAACACATGATGGAGCAAAGCCATTTACCTTGTGGTCAGGAGGTAAAAGGGAGAAAGAGGAAGGGGCTGAGGTCCCACCATCCCTTTCAAGGGCATTACCCCATGATCAGAAGACCTTCCCTAGGCCCCGCCTTTTGAAATTTTCACCACCTCCCAAGCTCCCAAGTGTGTCATGCTGTAGACCAAAACTAGCACATGGGCCTCTGGGGGAACATTTAAGATCCAAACTATAACATTGTGTAGTACTCATCATAATTGTCCATCCAGAGGACAGGGAGCTGGGGTATTTATCCATCAGCTCCCATCCCCCTTTGATTTAGGCTCAACCCAAAGTTTTTGAACCCTTGACACTTGCAAGTTGCCCTACAAGTGAGTTGACCAAGTTCACATGGTTCTAGAGAAACGCCGGGAAGGAAAGCAGGGGGATAAAGATATTTCGGGAGGGAGGCTTATAGAATATGTGAGAACTAAGCCCTGCAGCGGCAGGTAAGCTTAATGACTGAGGGGAAACAAGGGGAGGCATCCATCACAACAGCTACAAATGTCTTGAAAACCCACCATGACTCAGGACATGGTGAAAATGTATTATCATGGGAATGCATTTTAGAATCCAGCTTTTCTTTGTGATAGGAGGTAGATTACTGTATAAGGATTGAGCCTCCTTAATCTGAAAATGTAAAATCTGAAAAGCTCCAAAATTCAAAACTTTTTCAGTGCTGACGGGATACCAAAAGTGGAAAATTGCACACCTGACTTCATGTGAGAGAGGTCAGTCAAAATGCAGGTGCACCAAAGATACTGTATAAGTTACCTTCAGCCTATGTACGTACAGTATGTATGAAAGAAACGTAAATGAGTCGAGTGTTTAGAGCTGGGTCCCAATCTCTAGGTATCTTTATAGACTTGCAAATACTGAAAAATATCAAAAATATCAAAAATCCAAGACTTCTGGTCCCAACATTTTGGATAAGGGATATACAACTTGTAATGTTACTCCTTTTAAAACTTTATTCTATAAAATGAACCTTTAAAACAGTGATATAAGCCAGGCATGGTGGTGCATGCCTGTAATCCCAGCACTTTGGGAGGCTGAGGCAGGAGAATCATGAGTTCAAAGCCAGCCTCAGCAATGGTGAGGCACTAAGCAACTCAGTGAGACTCTGTCTCTACATAAAACACAAAATAGGGCTGGGGATGCAACTCAGTGGTCGAGTGCCCCTGAGTTCAATCTCCAGTACCAAAAAAAAAAAAAAAAAAAAAAAAAACCACAAAAAAACCACAAAACAGTGCTGTAACAGAACTCAGGACAACATAGCCATCTTTCCTCTTAAGAAGAACTATTTATTTTCCCTTTCCATTTGTGTGTGTGTGCACACGTGCTAGAGATAGAAACTAGGGAGGCTGGGGTTGTGGCTCAGTGGCAGAGTGCTTGCCTAGCACATGTGAGGCACTGGGTTCGATCCTAAGCACTACATAAAAAATAAACAAATAGAAACTAGGGCTTTACTCATGCTAAGCATACACTCTACCACTGAGCTATATATTCTCCAGCCCTAGAGCTATTTAATTCAGGTCTTCTTAAGCACATAACCATCATAATTTTTTAGTGATAAAAACAACTATTTTATTATATTCACAGATTCTGTTGGTCAGGAGTTCATAACATGTGGAGCAAAGTTAGGGCTCTGACAGCTTTTTGTTGCTTTGTTCCACAATTTCTGATGTTTCAACTAGGAAAACTCAAAGGCCACAAGTTAACAAAACATGTGGGAGCTGAAACCATTGAAATATTCAGCAAAATTCTCTGATTCATTCATATTATTATGTGTATCAGTAGCTCATTCCTTTTTATTGCTGAGTAGTGTTCCATGCTAGGAATATACCACAATTTCTTTAGCCAACAGGACTTTGACAACATCTGGATTGTTTCCCATTTTTGGCTCTTCTCAACAAAGATGCTATAAACATCCATATAGAAGTTTGAGTGAATGTAGGTTTTCATTTCTCTGAGATAAAGACTCAGAAATGCAATTGCTGGATCAGGTGGTCAGTGAATATTTACTTTTTTGTTGTTGTTGTTTTTGTGGTACTGGGGATCTTACCCAGGGCTGCTTTATAGGAGCTCTCTCCATGCCTTCAGTGCCTCCTATGCTGATTGGCTGCCTTCAGAGCCTCCCCCTCCCCTTTCCTTACCCCATGCTGATTGGCTGCCTTCAGTACTTCCCCTCCGCTTTCCTCACCCCATGCTGATTGGCTGCCTTGAGCATCTCCCCTCCTTTTTCCTCACCCCATGCTGATTGGCTGCCTTCAGCCTCACCTCATGCTGATTGGCTGCCTTCAGCCTCACCTCATGCTGATTGGCTGCCTTCAGCCTCACCTCATGCTGATTGGCTGCCTTCAGCCTCACCCCATGCTGATTGGCTGCATGCCTGACATGGAGCAATACCATATTGGCTGTAACCTGAGGGCCATGATTGGTCCAAAGACCCTATATAAATTGTCACACCTCCTGAAATTAAACGGTTGTCTCTTGCTCAGGCAGAGCAGTTTTACCTACCCCTGGTGTCTGGGTGAGTGACTCCGCGACCGTCCATCCCATACCTTATCCCGCAAGACCCCATATCCTCCTTCCTAAGGACCCCATACTTTGGTCCCCTGGGACCCCAGCTTGTCAGCAGACCCACACAAGTCAGGACCTAAATGACACTGCTTCACCACTAAGCTAAATCCTCGGTTCTTTTTATTTTTGATTTTGAGACAAGGTCTCAGTAAATTGCTGAGGGCTGGTCTTATACTTGAGATTCTCCTGCCTCAGCCTCCAAAATTGCTGGATTACAGGCTGTGACCCCATACCCAGGTTTGTTTACATTTTTAAAAGAAATTGCCAAAGTGTTTTCTAGAGTGATTGGACCATTTTGGCAACATCCAGGCAGGGTGCCTCATCATAATCTTGTGCAGGTGGAAGTGTAGGTTTCCCATTCAGCCTTTGCTGGTATGTGTCAGGATGGGGCCACAGTTTTTGTTTTGTTTTTGTTTTGTGTTCAGATGGAGTAGAGGGGCTATTAACTGTCACCATCTTGCTAGGATCCTTTCTTGCTCCTTTGTCTAGGCTTTCTTTGGGACTTCTTTTTTGTCTGTACCCATTGTCATTTCCCAGTTGTTTGCTTTTTGAGCTCTAACTCTAGGATATACAATGCAATAAAGAAAAAGGAAAAAATTCAGAAAGCCGAACACTTTCCTTGGCTCCATAGGTGCCTAGACAGTCTGCCTTCTTTCTACCTTTCAAAGTCCTCTTAAATTTGTTTTAAATATGGCGCCTATTCTTTTTAGCTCTTCGTAGCAGGAGTAACTTGGGAAAATATACCTCTGCTCCATGTTTCCAAAAGCAGAAACCTCCAGACTGGATTTTGATTATATCTGTAAAGTCAGTCTACTTTCTCTATTTTTCAGATCAGTAACTTCCACTGATCTGTTCTCAAGTTCATTGTTTCTATCCTTTGGCATCTACAACACAGTTGAACCCACTCAACAAGATTCTTACTATATTTTTCAGTTCTATTTTTCCCATTTACTCTTTTTTTATAACTTCTGTTTGTTTTTCTTTTGCTTTCAGAGAATAGTTAAATATTTGTTGAACCAGTTTTATTATGGCTGCTTTAAAATCCTTGTCAGAAAATTCTAACATTTAGTTGGATATCTGTTGATTATCCACCTTAGTTTTGATGCCAATTGTCTTTTCTCATTCAAGTTCTGATTTTGTTGTTGTTGTTGTTGTTATGAAAGGTGTTTCTTGATTGTATTCTGAACATCTTAGCCATTATACTATGATATTTTTTCTTTATCTTTTTTGTACTGGGAATTGAACCCAAAGGGCACTTTACAACTGATCTAAATCACAGCCTTTTTTATTTTTTTTATTTTGAGACAAGGCCTCACTACGTGCTGAGGCTAGCCTCAAATTGGCAATCCTTCTGCCTCAGCCTCTGAGTCTCTAGGATTACATTCCATCCAGCTTATATTATGAATTCAACCCCCAGCAGCCTCCCCCCAAAATCCATCATTAGTAGAATGGATAAATTATTTGAGTGTGAAAAAGCTGAGTCTACCCTCAAGAACCAGACAGATGTATCGGTTCTGAATGAGACTGAAGGCAGACCAGAAAAACTATGGCCCTAGGGCTGGGGCTGTAGCTCAGTGGCAGAGCGCTTGCCTAGCATGCGTGAGGCACTGGGTTTGATCCTCAGCACCACATATAAATAATAAATGAATAAAACAAAGATCCATCAACAACTAAAAAAAAAAAAAGAACTATGACCTTGACTGCTGTCACCATAACACTAACACTGAATAAAAAGCTACAGAAGCCTACCAACATGGACTGTGTTGGGGGAAAGAACATGCTTTCCTGAGACAGTTGAAACTTGGAGGAAGAACAGGAACACTGAGAAAAACTCCCCAGCATCATAGTTTCCACTCTATGCAAATGTAAAACAACCTGCCTCTGGAAAAATTTGAAATTGACAGCAACAATAAAACTCAAACTCAAGCCAGGCATGGTGGCACACGCCTGTCATCCTAGCACTTTCGGAGGCTGAGACAGGAGAATCGCGAGTTCAAAGCCAGCCTCAGCAATGGCGAGGCACTAAGCAGCTCAGTGAGACCCTGTCTCTACATAAAACACAAAATAGGGCTGGGGATGTGGCTCAGTGGTCGAGTGCCCCTGAGTTCAATCCCCAGTACCAAAAGAAAAAAAGAAAAAGAAAAAAAACTAAACCCAGCTAAACTGCTGACTAAATTGACAACCTCACTACACTAACAGCCTAGCAAAACAAGGCATGCCAATTTGAAGGCAAAAAGTGTTTTTACTTAGGTCTTTACTTTTCTACAAATGAATCTGGCACTCAATTTAAAAACTTAGGAAACACAAAAAGTGAAGAATAATCAACCTATTGCCAAGAGAAAAAGCAAATAAACAAGCTGGACTCAGAGATGACGTAGAGATTGGCTATTTATAAATAAACGAAAATGATTATGATTAATACATTGGATAATATAGAGGAAAAGGTGGATCATGTGCATAAAGAGATGAATAATTTTATCAGAGAGATATAAATAATAAAAAGCAAATAGAAATGCTGGAACTTTTAAAAAGATAGTTTATGGGAAAGAGTTCTGTCAATAGGTGTCTCAAAACACTGGAAGCAGCAGAGGAAAAAAGCAATGAACCTGAGATAAATCAATAGAATTTATTTTAAATGAAGAACAAATATGAATAATATGTAAAGAATGGACCATCCAAAGTGGCATGAAAAATTAAATTGTCTAGAGTGTTATGAAAGTTCCAGAAAGAGAATATGTATGTGTTCGTGTTTGTGTGTGTGTGTATGTATAAAAAAGGCAGTGTATAAGACATATTAAAGGAAATGATAGCCAAGAATTTTATAAAATTAATGAAAAATGAAACCAACCAACCAAATGAACAAAAACCCCACAGATACAACTAGCTTAGGGAACACTAAGATGGATAAACAGAAAGAATACAATACTCAAGCTGATAAAACACAAAAATAAAGAGGAAATATTAAGGTCAAGAAGAAGAAAATGAAATATTACATACATAGAAACAAAACTAAGAATTGCACCAAATTCACTGGAAATTATGCAAGGCAGAAGACAAAAGTGATATATCTTTAAATCTTGGAAAAAAGACCAAAAGCCAGCAGGGGCGGAGGAGGAGGTGTACTGAGAAAATCTATTGCTGGTAAGCCTGCACTAGAAGAAATGTTAAGGAAAAGAGAAGAGTTTTCATGCAGATGGAGTATGATGACAAATGGCAATGTAGATCTACATAAAGAAAAAAAGAGCAACGGAAATGGTAAAATGACAGTAAATATAAAAGACATTTTCTATTTGTAAAAGACAACTTAAAAGATGATTAAATGTCTAAAGCATGGATTGGCAAACTTGCCTATGAGCAAAATCCAGTCCAGGACATATTTATGTATGCCTGCGAGCTAAGATATTTTTAAAGGATTGTAAAAAAAAATTCAATAGACACCATATGCCCTGTAAAGCCTAAAATATTTACTATCTGTTGTTTTATGGGAAGACCTCAAGACTAAAGTAAAAATAGCAACAATATATTAAGGAATTTATAACACATGTAGAAATAAAATATGTGATAATTATAGCCCAAAGAATTGGAGGAAGGAAATGGAAATTTATTCTTGTGAGGTTTTTATGGTATACCTAAAGTGATATAATGTTATTATAAGTAGAATATGATATGTAAAACTTGATATTTATGTAAACATGAGAATTTCCACTATAAAATACAAAAGATACATAACCAATTGTGGGGATAAAATGGAGTAATAACGATTCTTAACAGGAAAAAAAGACTGGAAAAGAGAAAAATGTAACTAGGCAAATAGAAAAAAATTATCAAGATGGTATATTTAGGGGCTGGGATTGTGGCTCAGTGGTAGAGCACTTGCCTTGCATGCGTGCGGCACTGGGTTTGATCCTCAGCACCACATAAAAATAAATAAAATAAAGACATTATGTCCATCTACAACTAAAAAAAATTTTTAAAAAAAGATGGTCCATTTAAATCTAATCAGATCAATGATTACTTTAAACATACATTGTCTAGGATTAAGAAGGAATAATCACAATCTACCTTGTCTCTCCCCAGACTGCAAGCAATTATAAACTCTAGAAAGAAAGCAAGGAGCATCTCTCTGAGGATCCTAAAATGGAAATGCTATGAACAAACATGTATTTCCTTGTTCTGTCAGCTGAGCAGACCTAGAAGTAATGACATCCCCATAGTAGTAAACATACCTAACGAATCATTCTCCATTTAAAGGATCCTTGATAAAATGGCTTATTCCAGGATTGGGTGAAGAAATATAGCAAGAGGAGCCTGGACAGTTGATTGTACCATAAAGTAATGGAATTCTTCAAAACAAACAAGGACAACACAAGAATAAATATCTCAAAGAAACATAAAATCCAACTGAATAAATTCCAAGTGACCACAGCTAAGACAATTTGAGGTAAATTACAGCCTTAAGTACAAAAGAAACATCCATGATTCCATAGTGAAAAAAAATATTGAAAAACTGTAATAATATAGACAATCATTTTGCAGAATTCCAAATGAATTATGTAGATATTCTCCCCTCAAGTAGAAGAAAGTTCCACTTCTAAGTGTGGGTTGTGCCCAGTGACTTCCTTACAAAAACCACAACTTAGTCTATTCAGGTTTCTGTAACAACAAATCATAGACTATGTGGCGTATGAACAATGTAATTTTTTTTCCTCTCACAATTTTGGAGTCTGGGATTGCAAGATTAGGGTGCTACCAAGTTCAGGTTCCAGGTTGCAGATTGCCAACTTCTTGCTATGTCCTCATGAAGAAGTAGGGTGACAGCTGGCTGGGAGTCTTTTTTATAAGTGAACTCATCCCGTATGTGAATGCTCCACCTCCATGACCTACTCACCTCCGTAAATTTCCATCCCTTAATATCATCTCCCTGGGGGTTAGAGTTTCAACATATTAATTTGGGGGAGGCATAAACATTCAGTCCATAACATCAACCTCTGCTCTCCCCACATTCTTGCCTATTTCACATTCAAAATGCATTCATTCCAATAGCCCCCAAAGTCTTAATTCATTCTGGTATCAACTTTAATATAGAAGTTCAAGGAGTCATCTAAATTAGATATGGGTGAAACTCAAGGTATCTGTAACCTGGAGCAAACTATTCTCTAGTTGTGAATCTGAGTAATGAAGCATGGTATTTGCTTCCAAAATACAATGATGGAACATGATTCTAAAAGGGACAAACAGGAAAAGAGAACTTAAGACAGGACAATAGGGCTGGGGATATACCTCAGTTGGTAGAGCGCTCACCTTGCATGCACAAGGCCCTGGGTTCAATCGCCAGCACCACATTAAAAAAAAAGACTGGAGGATAATCCTCCTTTCTTGCTACTTTGCCTAACAGGCCCACTATGACAGAGGGCCCTAAAGATCAGCAGAGTGCCATACTGTGGCACTTTATGATAACCACAACCAAACCTCAGCTATCAGGGTGGAAGGCATTCCCCAATGGCACTTCCAACTGGCCTTACCTCCATGGTTCTATTGGGCATTTGTCACATCCTTTGAAATTAAGGCAGAGACAGCCTTTCCTAGACTGAGTTGTTGTAGTTGTCCACAGACTTTAGTCAAAGGTATGGTAATACTAAGAGACCTCCTAAAGGGTCTCCTGTACTCCAGACATTCTCTTCTTTAACTCCATTAGGGGGTAGTAGTCTAATTTCCCATTGAAAGTCAGAATCAATATCCCAGTCAACACCATAACTCCCTTCTTAGTAGATTCAGAGGCATGAGAAGCCCCATGTGGCCATGTGGCAATCTTAACTTCTATTTCAATGAAATAAGTATTGTCTCCTGGTGATAGTACTCTTCTGGGATTAATAATACTAGGTTACTAGAGCAAAAGATCACAAGAACAAGAAGCAAAAATTAGCTTGTGGGATACCAGAGGTAATGTTGAATCTGAAATTGCTAAAACAATAATGAATAGATGTTTTCTATTTATCAAACAACAGGCACTTTAGGACAGTGATCTCAGACATGGAAACAAATGAGGTGAACTGGATAATTGTCTCAGATTACTGTCATGGAAGACACTATAGACCACAGTGTAAAGGGAGAAGTCTGGCAGAGTCCTTGAGTTGATGAGATGGAGCTAGGAGTCCAGGAAAGCCAATGAGGCCAGAATACTAGAGAGGAAAAAGCTGCACTGAAAGAACTCCACATGAGACTTGAAATAGCTCCTGATCCCATAGGACAGAACAGAACATTTAATTCGTAGAGCGTTGATTAGGAGTTTTGCTTAGGAGTGAGGCAGTATTAGTCATAGGTTAAACACTGTTCTGGTTTTTCCTAACAAACTTTAAGAGCGAGAAGTATTTTTCATTAAATTGTATCACTGTCCAAAAAACTGTTTAAGTCTTAACTCCCAATAACTGTGAATGTGACCTTATTTGGAAAGAGGGTCTTTTCAGATGCAGTTATTAATTTGACGTCATACTGAAATGGGATGAACACTGCTGTCTTTTTTTTTTTTTTTTTTTTTTGATACTGGGGATTGAACTCAGGGGCACTTGACCACTGGGCCACATCTCCAGCCCTTTTCTTGTATTTTATTTAAAGACAGAGTCTCACTGAGTTGCTTAGCGCCTTGCTATTGCTAAGGCTGGCTTTGAACTCGTGATCCTCCTGCCTCAGCCTCCTGAGCAGCTAGGATTACAGGCATACGCCACCGCACCTGGTGCTGCTGTCCTTTTAAAAGACTCAGAGAACACGCACAGAGGGAGAACAGCATGTGAACATGGAGGCAGAGATTAGAGTAATATACTTGCAAGTCAAGAAGTACCAGAGATTGCTGGTCATCACCAGAAGCTAGGGGACAGACATGAACAGATTCATCCTCAGAGCTCTTAGAAGGAACCATTCTGCTGATAACTTCATTTTGTCATTTAGCTTCCAGAGCTGTGAAAGAATAAATTTCTATTGTTCTAAGACACCTGATTTGTGGTACTTAGTTATAGCAATCTTAGGAAACTAATAAAATGCAAAGGATCAGACTACTTCTAATTAACCTAACTGTGTCTCAGAACAAGGCTCAAGGATATTTACATGGAGAACTATAAAAATATCTAGTACTCAATAAGGTAAAATCCACAAGGCCTAGTGTCTAATCAAAATTAACAGGCATGCAAAGAAGCAGCAAACTAGGATCAACGATGAGAAAAAATTCAATTGATTGAAACTGACCTAGAAACAACACAATTTATGGAGTTAGGCAAGGGCATTAAAACAGTTTTTATGATTGTATCTCATATGTCCAAAGCTGGGGTTGTAGCCCAGTAGTAGAGTACTTGCCTAGCATATACAAGGCCATCTCCAGCAGTACAAAAAAAAAGGAAAACTTAAATATGTCAAATATAGACATGGAAGATACAAAATGGCCCCAAATGAACTTTGAGAGAACTACAGTGTCTGAATTGGGGGGAAAATGCATTGATTGGGATTAAATACAGAAATGATTAATTTGAATATATACCAATAAAAACTTAAACATAATAAATCTCAGAAAAATATTCAAATTAATGAATAGAATACCATGAGGCAACTCCGAGTGGCCTAATACCTTTGGAGATACCAAAGTGAAAAAAGAAAAGAGGAATAGAAAAATATTTTTGAAGAAATTGCTAAAAATTACCAAATTTGATGTAAACCATAGTGCCACAGATTAAAAGAAATCCAAAAATGAGAATGTGAAGAAAAGTGTATTGAGGTACATAATAATCAGATTGCTTAAAATTACTGCTAAGGAGTGAAGCCTAAGATTACCCAGAAATCCACTTTATGTACAAAGGAAAAAAGATAAAGACAGCAGATTTCTTGTCAAAACAATGAAAATAGCTCCACAAAAGACCACATATTATATGATTCTACTTAAATGAAATATTCAAAATCAGCTCATCCATAGAGACAGTAAGGAGATTAGTGGATTGGGGGACTGGAAAACAGGAAGTCATGAAAAAGTTTTGGAACTAGATAGTGATGATTATCACAAAACAATGTGAATATACTTAATTACTCACTTTATGTGCCACTGACTTATACTTTAAAAATGTTTAAATGGTCAAATTTATGTTTCACTCTTAGTTTTTTATGACAGTTAAAAAAAAAGAAAGGAGAAAGGAAAACAATATCTTTAAAGTACTAAAAAAAACTGTAAAACTAGATTTCTATCACCAATGAAAATATGTTTCAAAAACATATTTTCATATGTATTTATGAAATAAAGGCTTTTTCATAAATACACAACTGAAATAATTAATCACCAACAGATGTTCACTACAAGAAACGTTAAAATAGAGCCAGGCACAGTGGCACATGCCTGTAATCCCAGCAGTTTGAGAGGTTGAGACAGGAGAATTGCGAGTTCAAAGCCAGCCTTAGCAATGGCGAGGCGCTAAGCAACTCAGTGAGATCCTGTCTCTAAATAAAACACAAAAACACAAAATAGGGATGTGGCTCAGTAGTCAAGTACCCCTGAGTTCAATCCCCAGTACCAAAAAAAAAAAAAGAAAGAAAGAAAGAAATGTTAAAATAGATCTTCCAGGCAAAAGGAAAATGATACCAGGTAAATCTATGAATCTCCAAAAGGAATGAGCAGCACCAAAATGTACAACTATAAAGGTAAATACAAAAGATGTTTTCCTCATTTTTTAGATGTCATTAGAGTTAATTCACAGCTTAAAGTAAAAGAAATAGGGCTGGGGTTGTGGCTCAGTGGTAGTGTGCTTGCCTAGCATGTGTGAGGCACTGGGTTCAATCCTCAGCACCACATATAAATAAATGAATAAAATAAAGGCCCATCAATGTCTAAAAAAATTTTTTTTTTACTTGTTGATGGATCTTTGTTTTACTCATTTATTGTTTATATGTGGTGCTGAGGATCGAACCCAGTGCCTCATGCATGCTAGGCAAGCGCTCTGACACTGAGCTACAGCCCCAGCTCACCTAAAAAAAACTTTAAAAAAGTAAAAGAAATAACAATGTACTGGAGTTCACAACACACGTAGAATAGATATAACAACAGTAGATCAGAGGCTGAGAAGGGAGAAATGGAAGTATACTGTTGCTTGTTTTGAACTGTTCTCAGTTCCATTGGGTAGGGTTGACCGTTTTCTCTTTTGTACAAAAGGCCCTGGCACATGGACCAAGTGATGCCCCACAGACCAGGAATTTTTAAAAACTCATCATTTAAAGTGTTTGGGTGAGACAGTTTAGTTACTGTTGCCTTAAACAGACACACTAGGCTAGAGGATCAAGTGTCTGGGTATACTGATGACCGGTGGCAGTCATAGCCACCAGACAAATGCCCTCTAGAATGCCAATGGCCCAGAATCCAAGGGAGATGGTCTGAGCTGGGACACTATCTGGATTATTTATCAAGGCATGTCCACTCCCAGTCCTTTATCTGCATAATTACAGAGGTAATTAGCTCTAGGCCATTCCCACCCCAATTCCCTTTCCGTGCCGCACACTCCCTTCCACTGCTCACTGGTGGTCCTGCCTGCCTCAGCTGCCAGCCATCAGTCACTCACACCACTAACTCATGCCTCTA
>CM053417.1:11536502-11609755 GCA_028644305.1 Xerus rutilus
GACACTATCTGGATTATTTATCAAGGCATGTCCACTCCCAGTCCTTTATCTGCATAATTACAGAGGTAATTAGCTCTAGGCCATTCCCACCCCAATTCCCTTTCCGTGCCGCACACTCCCTTCCACTGCTCACTGGTGGTCCTGCCTGCCTCAGCTGCCAGCCATCAGTCACTCACACCACTAACTCATGCCTCTACGGAGGAGGTCCACCATGGAGAATATATAGCCTCCAGCAGGCATCAAGACAGCTCCAGGCCTAGGAGACTGATCACTGTGCCCTGGACCACTAGTGTGGTCAAGAGAGGTGGCTCACACAATGATGTGGGAGACCCAGCCATGCTCTGACAGGACACAGGGTGACTCTAAGGCAAGCTGTGAGGCCTGGCATGCTACTGGTCTGCACCTTCAGTCAACCTGCCTACTCAGACCACACAGAAGCTTCGGCTGATATTGATGATTCAAGGATTCCCCAAGCCTATTTGTGTAAGTTGTCCTGTGCCACCACCCTCTCCACCCAGATTCCCCACCTTCTCTCCTTCTGGACCCTTCTCCCTCCTGCACTAACCACTGGATATAGAGCTCTGAGTGACAGCTGGCCTTGGGCTCTCTGCACTGGCTTTTCTGGGGTTTTAACTTACATACTATGGCAATTGCTCTCCTCTGGATCCTTCCAAAGTCACACTAGATGAGGGTATCCGGTCAGGTCTTCTACCTTTGTTCTTGAACATTCTGATCACATCCTTGCTTTTCCTGCTTACAAAGGGGAAATGTGTGGTTGACGTTTGAGAATATTAAATTATGTCATTGAAAGAATCCCATTTCTGGATATCATTGCATAAATCCAGCTTTATATAGACCAGTGATTTTCTGCTTAATGTAGTAAGAAAATGGAAAGCACAAGTAAACTAAGAATGACGTAATATTTTTTATCTGTAATTTTTTTGGGCAGGAGGTACCAGGGATTGAACTCAGGAGCACTTGACCACTGAGCCACATCTCCAGCCCTATTTTGTATTTTATTTATAGACGGGGTCTCACTGAGTTGCCTAGCACCTCACTTTAGCTGAGGCTGGCTTTGAACTCACGATCCTCCTGTCTCAGCCTCTTGAGCTGCTGGGATTACAGGTGTACGCCACTGCACCTGACTTTTTATCTGTAATTTTGACTAAAACTTAAAACATTGATAAAATAAAATGTGAAAGTGTAGTAATATATTCATTTTTTTTTGTACCAGAGTTCAAATCCAGGGGCACTTAAGCACTGAGCCACATTTCCAGCCCTTTTTATTTTTTATTTTGAGACAGGGTCTCACTAAGTTGCTGAGGCTGGCTTTGAACTTACAATCCTCCAGCCTTGGCCTCCCAAGACACTGAAAATACAGGCAGTGCCACTGCACCCAGCCATAAACAGTAACTTTTTAAAAAAACATAGTGTCATGGCCTTTTTAGAATAATTTTTGCCAATTGTTTATAAAAAATAAAATATTCATGTCCTTTACACTTAAAAAAAAACTTCTGCACTTATGTCTTTCTCATAATAAAACACATATTTTTCAAGAACTCATTCAAATATGTTAATTTCAATTGTATTAATCATAGAACAAACAGGAACAATGTATGAGTCCATCAGGAGAGTGTTTAACCATAGCACACACATAGTTTAGAATTCTAGGGGGGAGTTACAAAAGTGAAGTAGATCTCTATGTGCTACCATGGAGAGATCTTGCACTTACTTTACTAAGTGGCAGGGTTAAGTGCAACGTCAATATGTATATCATTAACAACTATGTGGAAAGAAGCATATGTATATATATATTTTTTGGTACCGGGGATTGAACTCAGGGGTGCTCGACCACTGAGCCACATCCCCAGCCCTATTTTGTGTTTTATGTAGAGACAGGGTCTCACTGAGTTGCTTAGTGCCTCATTGTTGCCGAGGCTGGCTTTGAACTCGCGATCCTTTATTAGCCTCCCAAAATGCTGGGATTACAGGCATATGCCACTGCACCTGGTTCCCAGCGTATATTTTTACAATACATAAATTTATGGAATATCCTAGAATAAGTGTTAAAATGATACACACCAGAAAAAAATGTAGTTACCTCAAGAAGGATGTCAAATTTTGGAGGAACTTTGTAAAGGGGAAAATGATGATTGATTTGTATTTTCAGAATTTTTTGAAAACAAGAATATATAAACAAGCTGGGCGTGGTGGCACACACCTGTAATCCCAGCACTCTGAGGGGCTGAGACAGGAGAATCGCGAGTTCAAAGCCAGTCTCAGCAATGGCGAGGCCCTAAGCAACTCAGTGAGACCCTGTCTCTACATAAAACACAAAATAGGGCTGGGGATGTGGCTCAGTGGTTGAGTGCCCCTGAGTTCAATCCCCAGTACTGAAAAAAAAAAGAATATATAAACAACTACTTTTGTAAGTAAAGTATTTAAGCCTAAAAACAGAAATAGAAGGTGTGTATTAATCAGTCAATTAACTGTCAGCTAATGCAAAAGACAAAACCTGAGATTTGAATGGTTTAACAGTTTATTTTTTGTGTGTATAAATTGTGATACTGGTTGACAGGGACTTCTGCTCTTAGTACACCCAGGGATCCAGACTGCTTCCGTGTTTAGCTCCTCAGTTTCCACATGGTGTCACTATGTTTGGTACTGAATGGAAGCAGCAGCATAAAAAGAGCAAACTGGATTCTGCCTAACTACAGGTGAGTGGTCTGGTAAGAAGAGGAAGATAGCATGCCAATGGGCTCTCCTAGTTTCTACCACTGGCTGTCAAAATAGTAGGTGTTCAATAAAAATCCACTATTATAATTTCATATGACAACTGTATTTGGGGAGAAGTTTCTAAAAAGACAAAATTGAAATTTTGTCTTGAAATTCATCAACACTACAAATGCATTTTTAGGTGCCTTTTGAAAAACTGCAAACTAGAATTTTCTTGTTGTTCAGGCACACAGACAAAGGGGAACTGGAAGAATGGTTGTCTCAGTCAGTTCAGGCTGCTGTGGTTGAATCACTTAAAAATCAGAAATGTAGGAGCACTCTCCATACCTTCCCACCCCTCCCTTCCATGTTATCGCTTTAATTAAATGGAAGGGGGGAGGGCCACGTGGCTTCTCGATGAGTTGGAGTCCAGAGAGACAAAGAAAAAAGGGGTCCCCGGGTTAGACGATATGGAGTCTCTCTGGACAGTGGCAATCCACGGAGCCAAATTCCCCAGGCCCCGGGGTGTAGGTAAAAATCTGCTCTGCCCCAGTGAGCTGCAGAGATACCCAGGACAAGAAGGGACACCACCGGGGCAAGGAGCAGAGAACACCGTTTATTCCAGAAACTACAGAAGCTTAAATATACTCTTGGACCAATCAGGTCCAAAGGTCACAAACAAAGGGGTGCTCTCTGGCAAGAGCACAGTCTATTACCATAGAATGGGGAATGATGGAAGGGACGGGTTGGAAGATATGGAGATGCTCCTACACAGAAATATATTTCTTATTGTTCTGAAAGCTGGCAAATCCAAGATCAACGTGCCAGCAGATAAATGTTTCCTGAAGGCTCCCTTCCTGATTCACAGATAGCCATCTTCTCACTGTACCTCACATAGTAGTGGAGGGGAGAAAAAAACGGCTCTAGTCTTTCTCTTCTTACGCTGACACTAATCTCATTGTGGGGCTTCACCCTCATGACCACATCTAAACCTAGTTAATTCCAAAAGGTCCTACCTCCTGATACCATCACATTGTGGTTTAGTTTCAACATATGAATTTGAGAAGGGGGACACAAACATGTAGTTCAGAATGATTATTTTTGCTAAGGAGTCATTGCTTGCCTCCTAGAAGGACCCCCGAGGGTTTTAAGGATTCAGGCTCTGCACATATTTTCCTACACAGATTTCTATGGTCTTTCCTCAGCTACTACTAGGGGAGGCTTTGATTTTTAACCATGTAGATAAATTCACTCATTTGTGTATGTGTTCAGTGGCTAACTTCAAAAAAGGTATCCCATTAAGATCCTGCTTTAAATATCAGACTGGTTTCAAAAAATCATCTATATAATTTCTAGATTACACACCAATAAAGCAGTAGTTGACATGCCAAATCAGATTCTACTCACAGGCCCATTTGGAAGACACTTAGAGAATGTGTTAAATATATCTGGGGAATCCAACTACTATGTTCATATGAACCATGTGTCCCTGCTATCGACCCTGGAAGGATCTGGGTAGGAATGGCCAGATATGGTATGCTCTCACTTCCTCCAAGAGGTGAGTAGGGGTATCTCTGGGAAGTGAGGTCTTAGTCTAAAAGGACAATTTCAGGTCAGTAGGGGTTGGCTCAGGTCCTGTTGGGAATAAAAATGAACACCATGAAGGGTAACTGAGGATAACAGTTACTCAGGATAACTGAGACGAACGGATGAGACATAACCCTGGGCAGGAATGGCTACACGTGGCATCTTTTCATTTTTTGTCTTGAGAGACTGAGGGGTGAAGGTTTGAGAAGCCCTGGCTTCTGGAAACTGGAAAAACTATTAAGTCTTCTGGTAAGACTGCTGAAACGTATGTGCTTTAAGCAAAACACTCGGCACAGTGCCTGGCATATGTTGGTTATTAAATGAATGGCAGTTACTTTAAATATCATTTTGACCCCAGAACCTACCATCCTCTCCTCTGGGGTTTTGTTGTTGTTATCCAGGACATCTCAGAAAACATGCAGCTGAACAGGAGAAAGAATATCAAATCAGTCAAAAATGCAGATTTCCAAATAAAAGTCATTAAATTTTTCCTCTTAAAACTTTGTTAATTTGGGTGTCAGTCTTCCCCAAATGATCCAATTCAAAGAACCTACAATTAAGTCAAATACCAACTCATTCCTTCTCTCCCAGCTTCTCAACCTCTCAAAAATTCATTTCACTGCCGCCAAATGCAAGCCCTTGCTTATACCTGGCCAAACTGAAATCAAGATAATCTGTCTTCATTTCGTTTTTAATGGGATGGGCTCTGCTTCTCCAAGGCCAGGGAAGAGTGCCATCCTGGTGGCTTCTAGGAACCATCTCAAGGGAGCACCACCATACTTCCCAGGCAATTCTTTCAGCTCTTTTGTATAGAACACTTAGTTCATGCACAGTTCAAGTGTACCTGTGTAAGTGCACAAGACGCCTTCCACTCCTGGCCCAGGTGGAGATTCCTCTCTGGTTTAACCATTATACAAAAGGAACTTCTCTGATCAGTGTTCCATTCCAGACTTTTCTCTCACCAGTAACAGACATTGTCTGAGTCTGGACCCTGCCACCATCCAGCTTAGCCTAAACTCCCACAGAAGAAATCACAGCTTCTAAATCCCCAAACTGCCTGGGCTCGGCATTTACACTTGACTGCTAGCAACTTGAGTCTCACTTCCTTGCTTGTTCATTCATTTACTTGTTATTTATAGACATCTCACCACATTCCTGATATGGTGACTCTATCATTCTTGTGTGTAGAGGTGTGTTTGTCTTACCCCCTGTTAGCGCAATTTCTTCCAAAGAGAAAATAATCAAGAAATATTTGGCAAATAAAAGTCAGCAAGCAGAGGCCTTAATTCATTAAGATTTTTAATACTTTCTTGAATAAGCCAAGCAAATCCAGGTACACTGCATTTAATTTTACAGAACAGACTAAAAGGGTTAAAGGAATAAAAAAAATTAACAATTATATATTTTTTCTCAAAATGTGATAAACAGCAATGTGTGACCAATATCACTCAAACTAGATAATAAGCTAATAAATCTCCTACTAACAGGAACAGAATTTAAAACATACTCCCCCCCAGAAGATAGAGTGACTATGTCACCCTATAGAACAGGAACAGAAAGTTATACACTCTTCTCCCCAACATGACCCCGATCCTCCTCTACTTGGAATTGTAATTTACTTCAAGAACAGAGTGGGGAATCTGCCTCATTCTTCACTTGGGGCAGGAGATCCTGCTGACCAATGCTGGGAAATGAACAAGGCTGTAGTATCATCCACAGGACCAATTCTGGCCTGAGTTATCTCTTCCTCCTCTCTCAAAGCCTCCTCATACCAGCTAGAGAAGGAAACAGGATCACTTCCTTTGACCTTGGCCAAAAATTCTAAAACTTTCATCTTGGTGGTTTCAGCCTTTGCTCTAGGACCCCACAGGAACTCATAGCATGGAGGATTACTATTGGGCACCCGCCGGTACTCTAAGTAATTTTCCCGCACCAAATCTCTGGTTATGAACTTCCTAGGCTCCCCATATATGAAGTGCTCCTTCCCATCATACACTCCCATCATATTCAGGAATTCCCAGATGTTTTCCTCAGATGCACAATTCCCCTCTATGAATATCACACCCAAGATAATTATCAAAAAGCCATTTTTAGGCATGCTGTGGTTGTTAGTCAGTATCTCATCATAGGTGAGGTCGAGTGAATTGACAAGGGCATAGAGGTGGCTAGTGGTGTCGGTTTCCTTCACATCAATGCCAAAAATCACTTCCAAACACTTAGCAGCTTTCTTGAAGATGACAGGGAATTGGTTCTTGTACTCTTTGGTCACAACTTTGAGCATTTCCATTTTTGTGATGGGCTCCTTCAGTCGATACTTCAGAATCAGGATATGCACCAAATCAGTCACCTTCTCCTCAAGCGGATCTCTGGGCAAGGATTCGGTGTCTGTTGAAGACTGCAAGGTGCTAGAACTCTCTTCTTGGCTGCTGAACTCTTCATCTAACTTGTTCCATGAAGTGGGGGAGGAGTAGGAACTTGGAGTCTCCGGAGAACTCTGGGGAGTACTTGGGGGAGTACTCTCGGGGGATCTCTCGGGAGAACTCTGGGGAGAACTCTCGGGCGAACTCTGGGGAGAACTCTGGGGTGAGCTCTGGGGAGAGCTCTGGGGAGAACTCGGGGAGGAGCTCTGGGGGGAACTCTGGGGAGAACTCGGGAAAGAACTCAGCATTGCAGCAACAGGCTTCTCCTCCTCTGGGGTGTCCAGAATCAGAGAAGGGGCAGAGGAGGAAGAGGAAGAAGAGCAGGGTGAAGGAGGAGAGAAGGAGGGGTAGGACAAGTTTAAAGAGGAAGATGAAATGGAAGAGGTACCATCCTCCTCAGCTGTGGGAACCTGTGCAATCATCAAGTCCTGTATATCAATTGGGTTCTGGAAGTCTTGCTCAAGGGTGAGGCGTGGACGTTTTGGAAAGTGAGGCATGATGATTATTGTTGGAGGAAGCAGGTAGGATTGTGAGCAGGAGTGTGGTGATGGGATCCCACAAGCCTGGGGATGAGAGAGACAGTGTGAGTGTCTTGAAGGGAAAAACTCACCTGTGATGGCTCTGACAAAAGCTCACTTACAAGTCTTCTCTTTAGGTGATGTCCTAGAGTTCCACAGGTCTGTTGTCTTTCCGGTTGGCTTGTACTTTAGGAACCTGTAGGAGGACATGAAAAAATTCTTCAGGGTACAGCCAACTAGAAGAGTGTGAGGCTCCAGGGCTAACAGCAGGATACATGGGATAAGTGCCATGGTGCCCCCTCTGTTCTGGAGAGGGGGCTTGGTATACACTCAGGGAACCTCACCTTGGCTCCTGACACTTCCTAGGCCTCTTCTGATCTTTGATCTGAGGGCATGTGACTCAGACCAAGGCCCTCAACCCTGGTTCCTGGTATCTATGTAAAACTAGAGTGGGGGGGGGCTGGGATTGTGGCGCAGTGGTAGCGTGCTCGCCTAGCATGCGTGAGGCACTGGGTTCGATCCTCAGCACCACATAAAAATAAAGTAAAGATATTCTGTCTACCTGCAACTAAAAAAATAAATAAATATTAAAAAAAAAAAACTAGAGTAGGGGGTTTCCTAGCTAATGACTATACGCACAGCCCTGAGCTCCTCAGAATTGACAAGTGGGATCAGACTCTGTGAGTTTCCACATACTGGGGTGGATGATCCCCTCACTGTACCCCTGGCAAGGCCTGGATTCTCTCCTTCCACTGGAATTCAGCAAAACTCTAAGAACAAGATCTCATATTCCTGAGCCTAAGAAAAGGAAGTGAGGGAGCACTACCTCCAACCACACATATCTAGTCTCTCCCTGAGGTGAAAGAAATGGCTGGCCAAACTGTTAGGATGTCATCTCTCTTAGGTGTGAGGTATCCTCATTCCTCACACTGATGCCTGTCAGGGACTGGAACTCTCCTCTGCTGGCCCTTGTCTCCTCCTCAGAAAAAGCCCTCAATTCTTTGAGATCGTGAAGATGGAACTTCAGCACATCTGGCTAGTAGGCTCTGGGCTTCCAAGTGCTCTCAGCACAGGCAAGGTAGCACTGGGTATGTATTCAGTCCTAGAAAGGGGTATTGTGCCCTCAGTCCTCACTCAGGGTCCTTACCTTAAATCCTGGCAGTCTAGGACTCTTCCCTCTGCTGACCCAATGTGGCTCCCTCTCAGATGATCTCCTCCTCAGAACAAAGTCTTCACTTCCCTGAGAATACAGATAAAAGTGAAGAAGCACAACATCTGGCCACCTCTGCCTGGGTCTTACAGGACTGCCAGTAGAGACTGGACCCTGTGTGTTATGTGAAAGGAGCTGGGTGCGGTGGCTCACGCTTGTAATCCCAGCACTTTGGAAGGCTGAGACAGGAGAATTGCAGGTTCAAAGCCAGCCTCAGCAACGGCGAGGTGCTAAGCAACTCAGTGAGACCCTGTCTCTACATAAAACACAAAATAGGACTGGGGATGTGGCTCAGTGGTTGAGTGCCCCGAGTTCAATGCCCAGTACCAAAAAAAAAAAAAAAAAAAAAAAAAAGAGTCTGGGCCCAGCCCTGTTGAACTGACTGACGTCCCATTAGACCACAACCTCACCTCTCTGAGCCATCTCCCTCACTCTTGGAGGCCATGAAAGCGTACCCTGCCTAGGTCCTCCCATGGCTGAGAACAGGATATAGCCAGACTCTGCAAGGTCCCTTCTTTCTGGGGTGAGAGGTACTTTGGTACTCACCAGGGTCCTTACCTTGACACCAAATGGAGCCTGGGACTCCTCCCTCTGCTGACTTGCACTCACACCCTTAGGCCAAGGCTCTCACTTCTCTGAGACTCAAGACAAAAATGAAGTTACCACATGCAGCCATTTCTGCCCATGGTTAGGTCCCATCTATGCTACTGTGGGACTATCATATCCTCAGTCATCCTTCATGGAGTTCACCCTTATTCCCAACAGGGCCTGAGCCAACCCCTACTGACCTGAAATTGTCCTTTCAGACCAAGACCTCACTTCCCAGAGATATCCCCACTTACCTCATGGAGGAAGTGAGTGTATATCATATCTGGCCATTCCTACCCAGATCCCTCCAGGGTTGACATATGGGACATAATGGGAGTTTCTGTAGGGCCCCTTATTTCTGATTTGAGGGGGGGCATTACTCCTCCTTCAATGTCTTCACCTTACCCTGACAAAAAAGATCCTGGGACTTCTCCCTATGATGACGTCACACACTAAAACCAGGGTTTAACTCCCTGGGACACTCCAGACAAAAGAAAAAAGGCACCAAATCCCTAACCCCTGGCCCAAGGTGTGTTGAGAGATACACTGAGTCTTACGTCAGGGCATTCTTCTCTACTTTTTTTTTAAATACATTTATTTATTTATTTATTTATTTATTTTTATGTGGTGCTGAGGACTGAACCCAGTGCCTCATACATGCCAGGCAAGTGTTTTACCACTGAGCCACAACCCCAGCCCCTCATCTCTACTCTTATCATAGTCCTTCCTATCCTGTACTGATCTGAAGTCTCCTCCTCCAACTAAGACCTCGCCATCCTGAAAAAAAAAATCCAGTCCCTTGGCTCCTGGGAGAGCTTGTAACAGAAGTGACAGCTCATTCCATTTGGCCATCCTAGCTTTCATCCTCCTAGCACTTAGAACCACCACAGCTAGACTCTGTAGGATCCCTCTTTTTTAGGGGAGGATGGAGGGTGGAGTGTACCTTTAGTCCTCACCAAAGGTCCCTTCCTCTTCTAAACTCAGGCCACATCTATTAGACCAAGGTTTTTACCTCTAAGACCACCCCAACCCTGACAAAAGTAAAAGGGTGCCACATCGAATGGCCATGTCCCTCCCTATATTGACAGCAAAGGCAGAAATCTGAGTCCAGGGCTAGCTGCAGAGGCAGGGGTGAGGTCCTCCTCATCTGTGGCAGGAACCTCTCCTCTCCCGACATCATCTTAATGCTTTGGAAGACCTGAGGCTTTTCACTCTACTGACACCTGATGAGCCCCCTACATAAAAGCACCCCTCACTTCCGATTCCAAGATGGAAGTCGGATATACCTCATCCAGGAACCCCGCCGCAGGTTACCTCTGGTTGCCCAGCAATGACTTCAGGGGCAGGGGAAAGGTCCCCCAAATCTGCGGTAGGAACCTCTCCTCTCCCAGTGTTATCTTAGTGCCTTGGAGCACCTGGAGCTACTCCCTCTACTGACACCTGCTAAGCCCCTTGCATAAAAGCACCCGACTGACACCTGCTAAGCCCCTTGCATAAATGCACCCCCCATTTAAATTCTAAGATGGAAGTCCGATATGCCTCATCCCGGAACACCGCCTCGGGATGACTGCAGAGACCGGAACCCCGCCTGTCCTAATGCTTTGGAGGACCTGGGGCTTCTCCCTCTACTGACCTCTGCTGGGCTCCCTGCGTAAAAGCACCCTTTCTGTTTCCAAGATGGAAGTCGGATACACCACATCCGGGAACCCTGCCTCAGCTCACACATGGCTGATCACAGGGGCAGGGCATGGGTGAGGTCCGCCACGTGGCAGTAAATTCTCTTGCTGCTCCACCATTTTAATGCCTTGCTAGGCCTAAGACGCCATTTTGCTGGCTAGAGTAAAGCCCTTCAAAAAGCCTCTCCTCCCTTAAATTCCAAAAATGGAAGTAAGGAAACATGTTCTATTATCCCTGCCCGGGGCACCTCGGAGCTGACGGCATGGTGGAACTTGATTCCCTCTCTCCCGGTGCAATGTTCTCCATCCTCCCTCTGCAGCCTAGTCTCAAAGTTTAGCAAGACTTCAGGCACCCCCTCTGCCAACTTTAGTCCACACCCATCAGAGAAAGCCTCACCTCCCTCAGATTCCCGATATGGTTATGGAAGTCTGAAATAGCACAACCCATTACTGTGCCTGGAGCTTCCCAGGGACCACTGCTCGGGCATAGCGGACGGCGCCTGGTATAGCTGTGGGGAGGGGCCCTCAATCCTCCCTCAGGGTCATCCCCTTGATCTTCGGCCAGCCCTGGGACTCCTCCCTGTGCTGATCACATGCAGCCCCCTCGCAAAAAAGCCTCACCTCCCTAAGACTCCCCACGTGAAAGCCTGGAAACCAGGAAACCAGGAAAACTTGCAAGCGGCGACACTCTCTGGAGCCTCCCAGGAGCAAATGAGAGGCCAGGGACCGGCTGAGGCCCGTTTTATCTGTGGTGGGAGGGGCTCCCCTTGATGATTGGCTAGAACTAGGGCTCCTCCCTCTGCTGATCTGAAGCCACACCCTTCAAAATCCCCAAGTTCAAAGTTGGGAAACCATGGAGTGGCGACACCACCTGGAGCCTCCCAGGCTCAACTGGAGGGACAGGGCGGGACTAGGCCTGCTGTATCTTTGGAGGAGGGGCTCTCCCTTGATAATTGGCCAGGACTAGGGCTCCTCCCTCTGCTGCTCTGAGGCCTCACCCCTCAGAATCCCCCCGATGGAAGCTGGGAAACCATGGAGTGGCGACACCACCTGGAGCCTCCCAGGTGCAACTGGAGGGATAGGGCGGGACTAGGCCTGCTGTATCTTTGGGGGAGGGGCTCTCCCTTGATGATTGGCCAGGACTAGGCTCCTCTCTCTGCTCCTCTGAGGCCCTGCCCCTCAGAATCTCCTGGTACAAGTTGGAAAATAGTACATCCAGTGACTGAGGCTTCCCGGGCTGGCACCAAGGGTGGGATGGGACTGGTGTTCCTGCTAACTGTGGTGTGAGGTGTCGTCATCTGTGTGTCCACCCCACTCCCCACCGCACACCCCCTCCTCACTTCTGGTTTCTCCTGATGCCTGGCAAGGTCGGGGACTCCACCTTCTGCTAACTTGAGTTGCCCCTCCCATGAAGCTTCAGACTCTTAAAATATTAGGAAATGCTATATCTGGGAATCCTGCCTGAATCCTTACCAAAATGAATGCAGAGGATGGGCATGACTAGGGAGCCCCTCCTTCTGTGTGGAGTGGAAAAACAGTTCTAGCTTAGGGCCCTTGCCTTGGCTCCTGGCAATACCTTGCCTGCCTCCAAAGCTCCACCTGAGTTCACTGGTCTCAGAATAAGTTCCTCCCATCCCTGAGATGGGTAAGGTGAAAATGAAGGAGCATCAGAGAGACCTCTATGTCCCAGAGTGTCCCAAGGTTGACAATTAAGGTAGGGTAGACCTGAGGCCTGTCATTGACAATTAAGGTAGGGTAGACCTCTGCCTGACATTGTAGTAATGTCCTCAGCTCTTGCCAGGGTATTTATGCTTAATCTCACAGGGCCTGCGTCTCCTCCCTTTTGTTGACCCAACAATCTGTTCTTCAGGCCAAGGTCCTCATTTCCCTAAGAAGCCTAGGAAAGGAACTGTGCATAATTGTCCTGACTAGGACTTCCCCAGGCTGATGGCATGAGCAGTTTTTCCTTGAGTCTTACCCTGTTATCCCTCAGGGTCCTTCCTGTGATTCCTAACAGGGCCTGAGGGCCCTCCCCTCTCCTGACCTGAAGCCAGGGTCCTCTAATGCCCAGTGAGAAGTCAGGAGACTTCCCATCTAGCCACCATGCTCCAGAGCCTCTCAGGGAGGAAATCAGGTAGAAGGCTGGATTCTGTGGGGCCTCCCCTATCTAGGATGGGATCTATTCAGACCTCCCTCAGGGTTCTCATCTTAAATGTCTGGCAGTGCCTGGCCCTTGCCCTCTTCTGACCACAGAACTAACAGGAGCAGGGCAGGGTTGGTCCCATTTCTTGTGGCAACCATCAGAGTCTAGACTCCTCTCTCTGCTAACTTGTGCCCGTCACCTTCAGACCAAAGCATCTACCTCCTTGAGACTCCCAAGCTGGAAATGAGGGAGACTGCTCAGTCTGAGACCTCTGCCTTGAGTCTTCTGGAACTGACATCAACAGTGAGTGGGATTCTGTGGGATACCCTAGGATGGGCAGACCCCTTGGTCCTCACTCTTGAGGGTCCTCATCTTGCATCCTGGCTTCTAATTAAATACTCCCTGGGAAATTATCCCTCTGTGCCATTTCTGAGTATTTGCTTAATTGAAACTTTTGTAGAAAATGGTTTTGGACTCCAGGCTAGATGCTAGATACGGAAGTAGCAGCACCCATGACGTGACAAAGAAGCCCAAATTCCCATAGGGTCTCTTTATTAGTCAGACTTAGACTTTGGAAACATTTTGTTCTAAAAGATTTTGTTTCTTCTCCCCCCCTCCTCTTTCTCTCTCTCTTGGTACTTGTAGATGGACAGTGTGCCTTTATTTGTTTATTTTTATGTGGTGCTAAGAATCGAACCCAGTGCCTCACACATGCAAGGCAAGTAGGCAAGTGCTCTGTGACTGAGCTACAACCCCAGCCCTGAAAGATTTTCTACACCGAGGAGGCTGAGCATGGTGATCTGGGGAGGTCCTGTCTCTTTTGAGCTTCTCTAACATCACATTGTTCAGTGCAATTTCATTTCTATAACCCTTATCCATAGTGAGAAAAATATTGCACATCTCTACCAAGCATATGTGTAAATCATACATATGTGTGCTACTATGTATGATTCATTATGATAAATACTATTCCATTTTTAGGCTATTCTTTATGTTGTATTAAAGTTATGTATATATATGTATGTATGTATGTATGTATTTATTTATTGTTACTGGGATTGAACTCAGGGGCTCATGACCACTGAGCCCCATCCCCAGCTCTATTTTGTATTTTATTTAGAGAGAGGGTCACACTGAGTTGCTTAGCACCTCACTTTTGCTGAGGCTGGCTTTGAACTTGGGATTTTCCTGTCTCAGCCTCCTGAGCCACTGGGTTTATAGGTGCACACCACTGTGCCCGGCTCTTAAAATAATATTTAAAAAAAATAGTTCTCATCCACTAAAGGGCTTCCAGGGGTTAATAACAAAGACTCTTGGTGTCAGGCTGCTTTACTCAACCCATCTTTCTTGCTGTTCTGATATTTCCACAGGGCTACTTGCATCTGTTGTCTGAGGGACTACCTCAGATTTATTTGATGAACGAGGAACAGAAATTTTAAAACTTTGCTCCTTCCTGTCCTGTCACCTGCCCTATATATTGCTGGCTATGGATACTCCCACTTCACTTAAACCCACAACTTCCTCACCTCAACTACAAGTTCAACACAGTCCTCAGTTTCCTGTGAAAGTTTTCATGTTTTGTCGTTTAGATTTTGTTACAGATATTTTTTCATACCCTCTTTCATTGTTTTCAGGTTTGATTTGAGAGCAGAAAATGGGATTTTTGGTGTCTGAGCTTGCCTGTCATCTTATTGGCTATAAGTAAGTTACTACACCTGTAAATAAGAATTGATATATTTACAATACTGTGTACCCCATTAATGAATAGGAAGTACTTTGCTGTTTATTTGGAACTTAATTTTTCTAAATCTATCAGCAAACTTCATCACAAGTTTTGCAAGTATTCATTTAAGGTAATGTTTGGATTCTGTTGTTCTTGTGATTGTATTTTCTATTAAATGTTCTAATGAGTTACTGCTTTTGTGTGGTAGGGCTGTTGATTTTGCTATTGACCTTATATTATCTGAGGTTTCTTATTCGTTTCAGTATTCCATGTGTTGACTCCTTAGAATTTTCTGCCTAGGTGATCATATTGTCACTGCTATGATTTGAATGTCTGTATCCCCTCCCCCAAAGTTCATGTTGAATTCCTAACCCCTCATGCAATAGTATTAGGACATGCAGCCTTGGGAAGTGACTAGGTCATGAGAGCGAAACCTTCATGATTGGATTAGTGCCCTTATAAAAGAAACCGCAGAAAACCAGCTGGCCCCTTTCAGCATATGAGCACATAGCAAGAAGGTGCTATCTGTGAACCAAGATCTTGGGCATCTAAGCCTCCAGAACTGTGAGAAATAAATTTCTGATTCTTAGAAGCTACTCAATCTGTACTATTTTATTAGACCAGCCTTAAAAGACTAAGTTACCAGATATTATATCTTTCCTTTCCATAGTAATACCTCTTACTTATTTTGTACCCATAGTCCAGCTTTGTGTTCCAGTGCAGTTTTGGATATCTATATCTTTTCCTTGACTTTGACAGAAATGTTTCTTTTTCTTAATTAACAGGTAATAATTGTACATATGAATGGGGTACGCTATGAAATTTCAACATGTCTATTAAATCAGTATACTTAGCATTTCCCTCTCCATGTCATTTGTTTTCAGAGGCTTCTAGTGCCTCTTTTAGATCTGCATAAAAGATCATATATTAAGTTACTGTGAATTATAGTCATCCTACTGTGCTGCCGAACACCAAAACTTATTCCTTCTGTCTAACTGTACTTTGGTAGCATTATCCAACCTTCCTACATCCTTCCTCCCCTTACCCTTCTCAACCTCTAGTAATCTTTTTTGTTGGAAGCCACAAATGAACTGTGGGTATGTCTGAGCCATCTATAAGCAGAGGTGAGCCCCTCAGAGAACTCTCAGTATTATCTTACCAATCTGAGACCCCTGCATTGTTTTCGCAAATGTCCTGCTCAAAGAGAATTCTGTGATATTGTTGGATTGATTAGCTTAGACGGCCCTAGGTTCAAACGCTACTCTCCAGAGCTGGAGATATCAGTGCCCCAATTAGCCTTGTGGCCCAACTGCCTGGAGGAGGAAGAATTACTGCACAAGTGATAAGTCCCCAACCAGGCCAGCTTCCCCACAGCCTTTCGCTTCTTGTTTTCCCTGAAAAACCTCTCCTCACCATAAATTCCTCTAGTGTGTTTCACTATAAATAAAGCATTTGCGGGCTTTTTCCCTTCGTGAGGATCAGACCCATCAGGTCCCTTCCACCAGTCAAGACCCCCACTTTAAATATATTTTGCTGTGTCCTTTGTTTTATTTCTTAATACTACTTTTCAGACTTTTATTTCTACTTGGCTCACACCTCCAAGAGTTACTTATTCCCTTCCCATGCAGGCTATGGGTGAGACTATTTTTTCAGTTTCCACATATGAAAGAACATATAGTACTTATCTTTCTGTGTATGGTTTATTTCACTTAACACAATATCCTCAAGTTCCATTCATTTTGCTGCAAATGAAAGGATTTCATTCTTTTTTCTTTTTGGTACCAGGGATTGAACTCAGGGGTACTTAACCACTGAGCCACATCCCCAGCCCTATTTTGTGTTTTATGTAGAGACAGGGTCTCACTGAGTTGCTTAGCACCTCGCCATTGCTGAGGCTGGCTTTGAACTTGGGATTCTCCTGTCTCAGCCTCCCAAAGTGTTGGGATTACTGGCATGCATCACTGCACCCTGCTAAGGATTTCATTCTTATTTATGGCTGAATAATATTCTATTGTGTATACATACACATTTTCTTTATCCATTTACACATCAGTTGGCAACTCAGTTTTTGCCATCTTACCTATTGTGAATATTACCACAGTAAGCATAGGAGTACAGACATCATTTTGGCATGCTGATTTCATTTACCTTGGATATAAATGCAGAAAGGGGATACCTGGATTGTATGGTAGATTTATTTTCAGGTTTTTGACCAAACATTTAAGTAAAAACTAATATCATTTCTCTTCGAACTATTCCAAAAAATTGAAATGGAGGAAACTCTTCCAACCACATTCTACAAGAGCAGCATTACTCTGATATAGAGACAATAACAAAGAAAACTGCAGATCAATATCCTTGATGAACATAGGTACAAACAAAGTCTCAACAAAATACTAGCAAATTGAGGGACTCTTCTTTGTATTCCTCTTTGGAGATAGAAAGGGGGCAGCTGGGTCCCTGCCTAGGACTCCACCTCTCTGGGTCCTGCGGACTCTGGAGCTGTGGGAAGGAGTGGCCTGGCCAAAGACTGGCTGGCCACTCTCTCACACAGCTTGGCGGAGAGAGAAAATTGGTGGAGGCTTCAGTGTCTCGGGAAGATGTGGGCACTGCTGTGGCTGCACACAGGTTTTTCAGCCACTTTTGCAAGGGCAATTTCAGCCCCAAATTACTGTTTTTTAGGTGGTGGTGGTAGCAGCTAGATAAAAAATAGCAAATCAACACATTTTGCAGTGCTCGGAGACCATTTGTATCATATGATGTTATCCCAAGGGTTTAGATAATTTCTAAGTAGCAACCCACCAGACCAATATAACAAAGCTAATTTCTGAAGGGTCACCAAACTCATGCTGACTTCTTGGGACAAAGCCTTCAAGGCTACCAGTGACTTGGAGTTATAGGTCTCAAGGAAGTACTCATCCTGACAGATCTCCAGCTATTGAAGGAATAAAACAAATCTTTGCAGGATTTTTTGCAAATTCTGCAATTCCTGGATTCCCACACTCTTCTCCTTGGAGCAGAACACTGAACTTCAACCCTGGGGACTGTGCTTGGGGTTAGACAAAGCTTGATGCCATTGTAATCCAGCTTTTAGGACAGCTGGAAAATACAGGGCCTCACCTAGACAACAAAAAAAAAAAGAATTTCATCTCTTCCAACAGTGATAGTAACTGGGTAAATGTTGACGTGGGTTTAGAATGTCCAGTATGCAAAGAAGATTACACAGTTGAAGAGGAAGTCCAGTAGTTACAAGAATCACTTCTTTCACAGCAGTTGTACTGTACCATGGGTAGAACTGCATGACTCACGTCCTGTATGTAGGCAAAGCTTAAATGGTAAGCACTCTACTCTGCAAACCCAGAGCTGTGAGGCCTCTACAAGCAACAGATTTAGCAGTAACAGCCAACTACATGATGGATGAACTTACTGAAACTGAAGACCACACACTTGAGGCAGATCTGTCTGTGGTAGTCTTCTTACCATGGCTATAAATTATATCAAAACAAAAAATCATAGATTGAGGAATCACGTAAGAAACTCCAGCCCTTAATGTTAATGCAGTGAGTGTTTTTCTTCTCTAAAGTTAAAGATAGTATCTACAGATGGGAAAAAAAAAACTAGCAAATTGAATCTAACAGCACATGAAATAATCATTCACTGTGATCAAATGGGATTTATCCCAGGGATGCAAGGATTGTTCCACATACACAAATCAATAAACATGATACATCACCTCACAGAATAAAGGATAAAAATCATATGATCATCTCAAGTGATGCAGAAAAAGCATTCAATAAAATTCAACCTCTTTTCATGATAAAAATCTTGAACAAGTTAGCTATGGAAGGATCATACCTCAACATAATAAAGGCTGAATATGACAAAACCACATCAAACATCATACTGAGTAGGGAAAGCTGAAAACATATCCTCCAAGATCTGGAACAAGATCAGGTTGTCCACTCACACAGCTTTTATTCAATACAGTGCTGGAAGTTTTCGCCGGAGCAAATAGGAAAGAGAAGAAATAAAAGCATACAAGTAGGAGGAGAGGAAGTTAAATTATACCTGTTTGCAGATGACATGGTTCTATACTCAGAAAAATCCAAAGACTTCATCAAAAGACTATTAGAAATGATAAACACATTCAGTGAAGTTTCAGGACAAAGTCAACATACAAAGTTAGGAGCAGCTGGGCGAGGTGGTGCACACCTCTAATCCCAGTGGCTGAGGAGGCTGAGAGAGGAAGATCACTGAGTTGCTGAGTGCCTTGCTTTTGCTGAGATTGGCTTTGAACTTGCAATACTCCTGCCTCAGCCTCCTGAACTGCTGGAATTACAGGCGTGTGCCACCGCGCCCAGCTTGCTTCACTTTTTTACAAGTTAAATATACCACACTATAATTTAGACTATTTGAATTTATATAGACAAATAAGGAAGAGTAAAATTATTTTATTATATAATTATTATAATACATTTATTACAATATATATTTTATATTATATATGCTAGGAAGGATAAATTATTTTTGAGTAAACTATAAGACAATGAGATGTATGTGGAAGTTTCAAGATCCAGCAGCATTTTGTTTTCTGTTTTTGAAAATTAATTATAGAAGAGACAAACATATTTAACATCTGGTAATATGATTGAGTTTATCCCAGGAATGTGAAGGAGTCTACCACTAGAAAATAAGTCAATATTATAGGCTACATATAAAAGTCAGAGACTGGGGCTGGGGTTGTGGCTCGGTGGCAGAGCACTTGCCTAGCACATGTGAGGCACTGGGTTCCATCCTTAGCACAGCATACAAAAAATAAGCAAATAAAATAAAGGCATGCTGTCCATCTACAACTATAAATTTTTTTATAAAGGTATTGTCCATGAAAAAAGAAACCATGGTCAATATTCGATACATGTGGAATTTAATGCAGGGAATTAGTTATGCAAGTGATGCAGAAGCCAAGTGGAAGAGTTGGGAACCCAACAGTTTTCCACATAAGGAAATCACTCCCACCTATAGGATGGAGGGATAGAGGAAAAAGTGTTACTGGAACCTAGGTATTGAGTTGCACAGGTTGGAGGGCCATGGTGGGCTAATCTGATGAGGCTGGAGCTATGAAGAATATGTAGCCATTGAAGGAGAAGTTATCTGGTACAAAAGAAAGAAAAAGTCTGGATACTCTTTCTGGGTTCTAATCTTCTGCTGATCTGTCTGTTGGCTGAACCAAGATGGCCACAACATATTAGGTAGTCTAGGAATTAAAGCCTGCAGGGGTCAGCCAGTATATATGATAGGGCAGAGCAGGGGAAGAGTGAGAGAGAGATCTGAGGCCAAATAAACCCAGGAGAAATACCCTGTTTACATATTAAATGAGAAATGTCATATTTAAGTTGATATGGAAATGTGTTTAATAATCCATGTTGCTCCCATTCCACATCTTTCCAAGCCCATAACAGATTAAGTGCCCTTCTCTGTGCTTCCACCTCCCTTCTGTGATCTCCTTTTCACATAGTATTAATTTCCAACCTGTGATTGCTAGTTTACTTGTCTGTCCTCTCCATTTAACTATAAGCTGTGGAAGTGTAAAGACCATGCTGTGTCTCCCATGGTATCCACAGTGTCTGCATACTGCTTGGAGCAGAGTGTGCACTGTAAATATTTGTTGTTGAATCATTTGTGCATTGCTTTTGAATTGTTAAATAAAATGTGTAATTATTTTAACTTCATAATTTTTTCTGAAGTGCAATATCACACAAAAGATATGATTACAGAAATGCAAACATAGAAACTGATTATGGTGACTGCTTTCATCTAGGTAGATTATACTCTGATTGGAAGTAATTACCATCAACCATTGTCTAACCTAGGAATCACATTATTCACAATATTTACCTGCCTGTGTTTTAAGGACATAACCTTAGAAACCTATCAAAGCTAGAAGTGAAGGATTTACAGAAGGTATGTGTTGATAACTTTAAGAAAAGGATATTCCCTGTAATCCCAGCACTTTGGGAGGCTAAGACAGGAGAATCGCAAGTTCAAAGCCAGCCTCAGCAACGGGGAGGCGCTAAGCAATTCAGTGAGAGCCTGTCTCTACATAAAACACAAAATAGGGCTGGGGATATGGCTCAGTGGTCGACTATCCCTGAGTTCAATTCCTGGTACCCCACCCCCAAATAAAAGAAAAAAGAAAAAGAATCTTCAAAAGTTAGTTTTCTGTTTTCCTACAAATTACTTTATTAATGGAATTTTACCAAAAATAAAGAGTAGAAAGTAGAACTATTAATCTCAAAGATTGACAGAGTATATTTCACCCAGGACTTAATAGAAAAATAGACAAGGCCACCTACCTTGAATGTCCTAAGTGACTTTAGTATTGCATGGCTATCTACCTGGAAACAAATTCTCTCCATAGCACACTATTTCCAACATTTAGATTACACAATCATAGATATGCAGCATTGGAAAGGGACTTTGGAAGGCATCTAGTCTAGTCATCCACTGCATCTTAGATACACTAGTTGTTAGAAACTTCTTTATTTAAAGTCCAAAATTTGTGCCTGTGTAACCATTCATTCATGAGTTCTACTTCTGCTTTGTGGAACCACACTGAGTTTCACTAAACAACCACTTGACAAGACTTAATGTTTGAAAATAGCCAACATGTTGTCCTCAAGTCTTTCTGATCCAAAATAGACATACTCATTTCTTTCAAATGTTCCCTATATATCAGTGTCTGCACCTTTGCTGTCCATCACATTAGCCTCTATTCACTTGTGGTTATTTAAATTTAAATTAATTAAAATTAAATATTCACTTCCTCAATCTTTCCAGCCACAATTGATGTACTCAAAAGCCACATCAGGCAAGTAGCTACTATACTGGGAAGCACTTCAGAAAGTACTATTGGTCAGTGCTGGTCTAGATCTTTCATTATCTTCATATCTATCTCTGTTCTGGAAGCTTTACATACATTGGATTTTCCCCATAGACCATAATATCACTCATAGTTCAACCAGAGAGCTAAAAATACTAGGATCCAGGGCTTCATATGAAAATCATGTTGTTTTCTATGAAGTGCAATAATCTATAAATTTGATTCCTACTTCTAAACCTATGAATATTTGATTTATTTTTTTTTTGGTACCAGGGATTGAACCCAGGGGTGCTTAACCACTGAGCCACATCCCCAGCCCTTTTAATATTTTATCTAGAGACAAAGTCTCACTGAGTTACTTAGGGCCTTGCTAAGATACTGAGGCTAGTTTGAACTCACAATCCTCCTGCCTCAGTCTCCCAAGCTGCCGTGCACCACCATGCCTGGCTGAATATTTGATTTTTAATGTTGTAGCAGTTTTCTTTTCTTTTTCTTTCTTTCTTTTTGGTACCATGGATTGAACCTAGGGGGTTTCAACCACTGAGCCATATCCCCAGTCCTTTTAAAAAATATTTTGAGATAGGGTCTTGCTGAGTTACTCAGGGCCTCTTTAAATTGCTGGGGCTGGCTTTGAACTCGCGATCCTCCTGCCACAGCCTCTGAACTGCTGAGATTACAGATGTGTGCCACCATGAGCAATGTTGCAGCAATTTTCAAAACCAAATATTGTAAACTTTTTGAAGAATTCTAGTAACTCCTTGGTATGTGTTAGTACAAAGCTCATGTATACACATGCTTTCATTTGGTAATGATTTACTGAAAACCTTTCCTGCTTGAACACAAGCAGCTTCTATCCTGGTATCCAAGCCAGAGACTTTAATATTTGTGCAAATGCTGTAAGGACAGGCTCCAGGGACAGATGGGCAAGTCAACCTCCCACTTTGGTTCCCAACACGTCCCCATGTGCACTACTATCGCTCTTTCTGATCCACAGCTGCTGATATCATCACTGCTCCTAATTTGGGCCCTGCCGCTCCACTGGGGATCCATGCTGCCCAGACTGCACTAAATATATACATGTGTGCCCCGGCAGCCATGCCAACTGCTCAGCATGCACACAGCCTGCTGCTCATCGAGACTGTAGTCCTGATTTCAGGCCTGGCATATGTACATGCTTCTTTTTCTCATCAGATTTTACTTAGAGAAAATAAGATCAGAGATATAATTATTAAGAATTTCAAGTTTTCAACAGCAGAGCATTAAACCAAGCACAGAGCCCTTCTAAAAATGGGGCCCTGTACACCTGCACAGGTCATGTGTACATGAAGTCCTGCAATAAAGTTAAATAAAATTAAATATTTGTTTTCTTGATGAACATGAAGGGCCCATCAGAAAACTACTTTAACAGTAGAAATAAGAGGTCATGAGAATATTAAAGAAGGCAGTTGTGGTAAAAGAGTAGACAGATTAGGAGTGTTTTATTTAGGCATTTTTTATAGGTAACCCAAACACAAGTCTAACCTTATATACAAAAAAAGATGTTAATTGCTCACATAACCAAACCAAAGAATGTGAATGTATCTGGCCTCAGAACACCTGGAATTAAGACCTTAAATACCATGTGGTTGCCCCTATTTCATAGTCTCATTCTCTCTCTTGTGTATTGTTATAGTTTAGATATTTGGTGTCCCCCAAAAGCTCACATGTGAGATGATGCAAGAAAGTTTAGAGGTGAAATGATTCTGTTCCGAGAGCTTTAAACTTATCAGTGCATTAATCCCCAATAAGGATAAACTGGGTGGTGACTATATGCAGGTAGGGTGTGGCTGGAGGAGCTGGGTCATGGGGGTGTGCCTTTGGGGTATGTATTTTGTTCTTGATGAGTGGAGCTCTCTCTGCTTCCTGCTTGTTCTGTCCTTAGCTGCTTTTCTCTGCCACACATTTCCACCTTGATGTTCCGCTTTACCTCAGGTCCAGAGCAATGGAGTTGGCCATCTATAGACTGAGACCTCTGAAACTGTGAGCACCAAATAAACTTTTCCTCCTCTAAAATTGTTCTTGTTACTTTTTTGGTCCTAGTAACAAAAAATCTGACTGAAACATGTGCCTACCTCTGTAACCAAGAACACTTGACTGCTCTACTGGAATAACTTGGTTTGAGAAGCAGCAGCAGCAATTTCCTTCCAAGAAGATGGAGATGTTTCTAAGAGAGAATGAGATACAGGAATAATAATCTAAGCAATATAAACTATAGATATAGTTTCTAAACAAATGTCAGACTCTTTCCAACACTTTAAAAATATAGATGGATGCTGCAGAAGGCAGTTTGTTATTACTCCTAAATAGAAGAAAGCATATTGATACCTTACTTTTCCTGTCCTCAGGCTATGCTTTTGATATAAGAAAGGGATACGTCAAAAAGAACTCACAATGTCAAATAACAGAAGTTTTAATTATCTGCCTCTTTGAGGTTTTCATCCCTTTGTTCACCTCCATTAAAACTAATAATGAAGTTAACTGCAAATGCCAGGAACTATCCCAATAATGCAAAATAAAAACACAAAACTAGGGCTGGGATTGTGGCTCAGTGGTAGAGTGCTTGCCTCACATGTGTGAGGCACTGGGTTCCATCCTCAGCACCATATAAAGATAAAATAAAAAAGATATTGTGTTCACCTAAAAACACAAAACAAAACAGAAAACTCTGCATTCAGAAATCCTACACGTATCCTATACTTTCAATATTTTTAAAAATATTTTACTTATTATTTTATTTACTTTTTGTTACTGGGGATTGAACCTAGGGACACTTAACCACTGAGCAACATTCCAACCCTTTTTATTTTTTATTTTTATTTTGAGATAGGGTATTGCTAAATTACCTAGGGCCTCGCTAAGTGGCTGAGGCTGGCTTTGAACTTGCGATCCTCCTGCCTCAGCCTCCTGAGTCACTGAGGCCTGGCTTATTTTACATATTTTAGATAAGAAAGATGAAACCTGGAACCAGAAACTTTAATCTTCCTGGGTCTGTGGGATCTAGGTAAGTGAGAATGTAAAGAATATCCTTATGTGAGTGCGTAATCAAATATTGGATGCTATACAGAAAAGAGTTAAGGGATCTATTTTTTTACTCATTGAGAGAGTAAGCAAAATGCAGACACATTGGGGTGGGAAGAGAGAGGACTGGATGATTGACAGAAAAAGGTGATTTCTCTGATCTTGCCCTTTTTCCAGTATACTCCACTCTCAAGGGCAGACTATTCTTAGAGCATAGCTCTGACCAGCTCTAACTTAGACTCAAAAATTAAACTTCTTATGCTTTTTCTGGTCCTGGGGCTTGAACTCAGGCACTGTACCACCAAACTACAACCCCAGTCCTTTTTACTTTATTTTGAGATAGGGCCTTGCCAAGTTGTTCAGGCTGGCCTCAAACTTGAGATCCTCCTACCTCAGCCTCTCTGTAGTTGGTATTATAGGCGTGTGCTACCATACCTGGCTAAACTTATTCTGGTGAAATAATCAAAACCTCACCTCACTTTCTGGGTTCATCTTTTTCCCAACTCAGGAAGTCATAATGCCAAACAGAATCAGCTTCTCACCAGACTCTGAGTGCTAATTATCCTTCAAGGCTCAGTGCAGATGCTACTGACTCCCTCTGCATTCCCCAAACTGCAGTCCCTAGTGTCCTGGAAGTACTTTATCCTTCTATTGCCTATCACAGTTTGCCTGAGCTTGGCATGATTTGTGTATATGTGGGTCTTCCTCTCTAGACTGTATATTCCAGAATTGAGTGCACAACCGGACACAATAAGTATTCAAGGGCAGCAATAACTGAGAAGAGGGTGCCAATGACAAGCCAACTGAGGACAAGGTCACTGGGGAAAGGCCACATCATAACTTCATTCTGGTACCTATTGGTATGGTGGGGGGGTGTTAAATTATTTATTTATTTAGATTTTTTCATTCATTCTAATTTTTTAATTCTTTTTAAAAATATTTTTTGGTTGTAGATGGACGCAATATCTTTATTTCATTTATTTTTATGTGGTGCTGAGGATCGAACCCAGTGCCTCATGCATGCAAGGCAAGCGCTCTACCACTGAGCCACAATCCCAGCCCCTAATTTTTTAATTCTTTAAAATGTGTTCTAATTAGTTATACATGACAGCAGAATGCATTTCAATTCATTGTACACAAATGGAGTACAAGTTTTCATTTCTCTGGTTGTACATGATGTGGAGTCGCATCATTTGTACAATCATGTATGTACCTAGGGTAATGATGACCTTCTCATTCCACCATCTTTCCCACTCTTATGTCCACTCCCCTCTCCTAACTCCCGTCTGCCCAATGCAGAGTTCCTCCATTCTTCCCTTCACTTGCAAAACCCATTGGTATTTTATTAGAAACAAGTAGTTTTGTTCAAGTTTCAACTATGGACTGTTATAGCTTTTGAACACTTCATTCCTGTTTTCTGTCTATACTAAAATGGGACATTTTGTATTTCCCTTGGAGCATCTTATAAAAAAAATCTCTTTTCTCTCCCAAGTTCAATTTCTATAGTACACTTACATAATTATACTCAATACATTTTACTTGAGTGTACTTCCTTCTCCTCTTATTTATTTCTGATATTTTATGGAAAATTACTTAAGTGATGAAACACTCTATTCCCAAGTACATCTTCAGGCAAAAGTGGAAGGGGTAGATTTATAGATGGTTCATAAACATAACATTATGGATATCTCCCCAAAATTGATGTTTATAACAAGCAGGCAATTTTTGCCATACTCAAAAGAACACATACAATTCTCTAGAATATGTAACATATCATATGGACAAGAGAATGGAACTCTAGACAGCTATTTCCTCGTGGCAAAGGGACAAAACAACAAACCAAAAATCTGTTGGGATATCAAAGTACTCACACCAGGACAGGACACTAATTTCAAATCTAGCTTAAATGTTACAACTGTCAGAATAATAGAAAGATTTGTGAGGTGAGTACTCAAGAATTACCCTGCAGTCTAAACTACTTTTACAGTTTCTTCTTATATCGAATATTTTAGATAACCTTTTAAAATTTAAATGTTTATTATAGAAAATGTAAAAAATGAAAAATATGCAAAGAAAATAAAAATTTGACTCTAATATACCATTAGTAAGAGATGTAGGAAAAACCAAAGACAAACAAAGTGATTTTTAATACTCTCACAAATTCATCTGGCACATTTTTAGCTCCAGTCACCAAAAGGTATGAGGTGACCAGCAACCAGTTCTGTAGTGGACGCCAGCTGAGTGTCCTCTAAGTCAATTCAGTTCTAACACTACTTGGAGATAGCATCAAATCCCACAGGTTGAGGGCTCACTCCCACAACACCGCTCCCCACATCACATGGCAATCATAAGGTTGTGGGCTGTGCTTCTGACCAACCAGCTTTAAGTTCTTAAAACCCTCTCTTGGATTTGGCTAATTTGCTCACAGAATTCAGGGGAAACACTTTACATACCTTCACCAATTTATTATAAAGGATATTGCCAAGGACACAAATGAAGAGACGCATAGGGCAAGGCATGTGGAAAGAGTCATAGACCTTCTATGCCCTGTCTGGATGTGCCATCCTCCAGGAACCCTCAAGTGTTCAGCTATCCAGAAGCGTATTCGAATCCTGATGTTTTAGGTTTCAGTGGAAGCTTCTTTACTTAGGAATGATTAATTATGCATCATTGGCCACTGGTGAGCAGCTCAACCTTCAGCTGTCTCCCTCCACAGAGCCTGGGGGATGAGGCTGAAAGTTCCAACCCTCTAATCTTGCCTTGATCTTTCTAATAACCAACTCCTATCCTGAGGCTATTTAGGGACACCACAGGTACAAGTCATCTCATTAGCATAAAAAAAGACATTACTCCAGAGATACCAAAAATTTTAGGAACTTTTTGCCAGGAAAATGAATAAAGATTAAATGTACATTTCACAATATTGCAATAACCCAATAACTCTGGAATACAATTCTTTAAAATACTGATATATTTCCTCCTATCTTTTTCGTTTATTTGTTTTGTTTTTGGTACCAGGGATAGAACCCAGGAGTCCTTAACCACTCAGCCACATCCCCAGCCCTATTTATATATTTATTTATTTATAAATTTAGAGATAGAGTCTTGCTGAATTGCTTAGGGCCTCGCTAAGTTGTTGAACCTGGCTTTGAACTTGTGATCCTCCTGCCTCAGCCTCCCGAGCTGCTGGGATTACAGGTGTGCGCCACTGCACCTGGCCCCAGCCCTTTTTATATTTTATTTAGAGATAGAGTCTCACTAAGTTGCTTTGGGCCTTGCTAAATTGCTGAGGCTGGCCTCAAAGTTGTGCTCTTTCTACCTCAGCCTTCCAAGCCACTGGAACTACAGGCTTGTGTCACCATGCCTGGCCTGACAACTACTTTTAACTTCCACCATGGTTTTGCCTTTTCAGATGTCACATGGTTTGAATCATACAGTATGTACTCTTTTCAGATTGACTTCTTAGTAATGTGCATTTGCATTGCATCCATACATCTTCATGGCTTGATAGCTCATTTCTTTCTAGCACTGAACAATATTCCATTGCAAGGTATACCACAGTTTATCCATTAACGTACTGAAGGACATCTTGGTTGCTTCCAAGCTTTAGCAATTATGAGTTAAGCTGCTATAAACATCCATGTGCAGGTTTTCATGTAGACATAAGTTTTCAGTTCTTTTGGGTAAATAACAAGGAATGTGACTGCTGGATTGAAGGACATGTAGAAGGGCTCAGGCAGCCAGGGCAAGATGGAAAGTGAGGGGCAGGGCAAGAACAAAGGAGCGTGGAGAGGGTCTTGTGCTGAGGTCGGCTTCCACCTTGATCTAAGTGCTTGTGGACACAAGTGGGGGATCCAATCAGACAGACACTTCTCTACTTGTGCTCCTGAGTGGGGGATCCAATAGAAAAATGAAAACAGGTGCATGGACAGAGGGGGCACCAATCAATAATAGTGAGGAGCTCATGGACGGGGAGGAGAAAAGGGAAGGAGGAACTTCCAGAGCCCATGAAAAGAACAAACCAAAACTCCCCTATAGGATTCCCAGCTCTGGGTTTCTTTTTGGAGAAGTCTATCTCTGTATCTCTGTCCCCTTTGCAATAAACCTTCTTCTCTCTTGCTCTCTCTGTGTCCCGTTCTTCAATTCTTTGCTCAATGGAGACAAGAACTCAACACCTCTAGACGGTAACAGGATCATATTAAAGCAGACCAGGCACCCCCCCTCAAAAGACCCTTGCCATAATTAAGCTTCTCCAGAGACTCTCCCCATAATTGTTCTTATTCACAGAATATCAGCAAAAATTTCTGCAAAGAACTCAATGTGTTTGAGACTTCCTGTGTTTTGTAAGGGCTAAGTTGCTCTGTTTTGCAAAAGCTAAATTTGTCTGCTAATTTGATGGTATACAAGAATTGTTACTTCTGCTTTCTGTGGTAAAGACCTATGAAACCTCTGTCCAGTCTAAAAAGTTGGAACAAAAAGCACCTGTCATGTAAACCTTCACACCCCTCCTCCCACTGGGTATAAAGTTCAAATAATTTCCAGAATCAGGGAAATTTAGGCATAATTTCCAGACTCAGATTTTTTAGGCATAAGCCCCTCTGGGCCACTGCAGCTAAAAATGAATGTGCGTCCTGAAAATTCCTCGCGTGTCCAGCCTCAGCCGTCCTACTTTGTCCTGTACCAATTGGGAAAAGTATGTTTAGTTTGGTAAGAAACTGCTAAACTGCCTTCCAAATTAACCGTATGAGGGCTGGGGCTGGGGCTCAGTGGTAGAGTGCTTGCCTTGCATTTGTGAGGCACTGGGTTTGGTCCTCAGCACCACATAAAATAAATGAATAAAGATATTGACTTAATATACAACTAAAATATATATATATATATATATGTATATATATATAAAAACCAAAGTAACTGTATGAATGGTTTGCATGTAGTTTGAGTACATGCCCCAAGGTTTCATGTGTTGAAATATAAACCCTTCATGAGGTATCAAGAGGGTGGAAATTTAATTTGACTATAGTGGTTAGAGGTGGGGCCTTTCAGAGGTGATTAGGATTAGATAAAGCCATTAGGGTGGAGCCCCATGATTAATCCTGGTGGCTTTATAAGAAAAGGAGAGAGACAAAAACACAAAGAGACATACACTGTCTCTTGCCATGTGATGCCCTGAGCCATCTGGAGACTCTTCTAGCCAGAAGGCCAACACTAGATGGCAGGCTCTTGACCTTAGACCCTCAGAACTATGAGCCAAAATAAGCCTTTTTTCTTTATAAAGTTACTCAGTTTGTAGAATTCTTTTATTAGCATCAGAAAACAGACTAATAAGATAGAAAACCACCTGTGAGTGAGGGCTCCTGTTGTTCCATATCTTTGTCAGTGGTTGTTTTTTTTTTAAATTTTTTTAGTTATCAATGGATATTTGTTTATTTATTTATTTATTTTTATGTGGTGCTGAAAATTGAACCCAGTGCCTCACACATGCTAGGCAAGCGCTCTACCACTGAGCTACAACCCCAGCCCCAGTGCTTGTTGTTTTTAATAGTGTAGATTTTGGCCATTCTAACAGGCATGTAATAGTGTCTCATTGTTTTTATTTTCATATTTTTGTCAGGGAAGGGTTGGTACCAGAGATTGAACCCAGGGGCACTTAATCACTGAACTACATCTCCCGTCTTTTTTATTTTTTATTTTGAAACAGGGTCTTGCTAAGTTGCTGAGGCTGGCCTGCAACTTGTGATCTTCCTGGCTTAGTCTTCAGAATCCTTAGGATTATGGGCTATGTGACACCACACAGGGCTTCATTGTTCTTTTAATTTGCATTCCCCTGATGACACATGGTATTTAACATCTATTGATATGATTATTTTCTATCTGTATGTCTTTTTTTTTGGTACCAGGGATTGAACTCAGGGGCACTTGACCACTGGGCCACATCCCCAGCCCTATCTTGTGTTTTATGTAGAGACAGGGTCTCACTGAGCTTAGCGCCTCGCCATTGCTGAGGCTGGCTTTGAACTCGCGATTATCCTGTCTCAGCCTCCCAAAGTGCTGGGATTACAGGCGTGTGCCACCGCATCCAGCTTCTATACATCTTCTTGATGAGGTGTCTGTTAAGGTCTTTGACCCAGTTTTTAATGGAGTTTTTTTCATTTTCTTATTTTTAAGGGTCATTTATATATTTTGGATAAAAATTGTTCATTGCATATGTGTTTTGCAAATATTTTCTCTCAGTCTGTGGCTTGTTTTTTCATTCTTTTGGTAGTGTCTCTCACAAAGCAAAGATTTTAAATTTTAACACAATTTATCAGTTCTTTCTTTCATGGATCATGCCTTTGGTGTCTTATCTAAAAAGGAATCACTAAATCCAAGGTCACCTATGTTTTCTTCAGTATTATCTCCTAGGACTCTTATGGTTTTGTGTTTACATTCAGGTCTGTGATCCATTTCAAGTTAATTTTTGTGAAGGGTATAAGTCTGTGTCTAGATTCCCCTTTTTTATACATGGATGTTCCCTTGTTCTGGCACCATTTATTGGAAAGACTATCTTTTCTCCATCATATTGCCTTTGCTGCTTTATCAAAGAACATTTGACTGTATTTAAGTGAGTCTATTTCTGGACTCTGTTTGGTTCCAATGATAACTTTTCTATTCCTTCACAAATACCCTACTGATTTAATTCCTATGGCTTTATAGGGAATCATAACATTGGGTAGCATTATCTCATTGACTTTCTTCTCCTTCAATATTGTGTTGGCTATTCTGAGCCTTTTGCCTTTCCATATAAACTATAGAATAAATGTATCAGTATCCACAAAATTAGTTACTAGGATTTCGATTAGGATGACATTGAATCTATAGATCAAGTTAGGAAGAACTAACATCTTGAAAATATTGATTATTTCTATTGAAGCCAGAATTAAAGACAGGCAGATAGGCAAGGGTTGGATCTAGAGAATGAAGGCCAGTTTGAGTCCTGGAAGTTGGAGCCCAAGGGATTGAAATGCGAATGCCTGCAGAGCCCTTCCTCCACCCTTATCAAGATAACCTGCCCCCGCTCCAACCTGTTGCTAAGGTGACCTGTCCCAGGGATTTTCCCTCCCTACAGGGAGTTATAAAAGTTGTTAATTACACTCCCTTCCTGCCCAGATCACTCCACCTTGGCCCCTCCAGCCCATCTGCTTCTCATCTTTTGGCCATCCCCCTGGAGCCTCTCCTGGGCCTAGTCACTTATGCAGGAAGGAGAGAGATAGGGGAAGAGAGCAGAAGAACAAGGAAAATCTAGGATATATAAAAAGAGGCAAAACACTCTCACTCTTAGGTCCGTTTAGGGTATCTGGTTCAGGGTATCCGGTATCCGTATCCACGGGCAACGAAGCAGCAAGCAGCCCGCATGCGCAGAGGAGCAGCCAGCCATATGCTGACTTAAGCAATAAAGGTGCCTCCTGTCAATCAGCGGGTTATTCCTGACTCACCCCGGAAAGACTCTGACCTCAGCATGATCCCCTGACCTTCTCTTCCTGCCTTAAGCCCTCCCCTTCCTGACTGGGCCTTTTAAAATTTTCTATACCACGGAACACGTGCGCAATTCTCCGCTTCCACTCTGTTGAACAGGAATTGCCCATGAGCGTACCTCCCAAAATAAAGTTTGTTCAGCAGTTTTATTTTACTTGCTTTTGGTCATCTGGCTTTATACTCACTTCTTGGGAAACCAGGATACCAGCTTTGGCCCCCTTCTCCCTCCTGGGAGAAGTCTGTGTTACCTCTTTTTAAATAAACCCTGGTTTATCTGCTTGCCTCAGCGTGCTTCTCTAATGCTATACTTCAACATGTGAGGGAGCAGGACTTGTCACCAATAACGGCAGTATCACTATCTGTGCACATGGGTATCTCTATTTGTTTAGGTATTCTTTTATTTTTTTCATCAGAGTTTTGTACTTTCCTCATATTTTCAATGTAAAGCATCAAAGTGTGCATTCTTTTATTTTGAGGGAGATACCAAGAATTGAACTCAGGGACACTCAACCACTGAGTCACCCCCAGCCCTATTTTGTATTTTATTTAAAGACAAGCTCTCACAGAGTTGTTTAGTGTCTTGCTTTTGCTGAGGCTGGCTTTGAACTCATAATCCTTCTATTGTAAAATCCTAACTCGAAGTGGAGTCTCTCTGGCTCAGGCCTGCATGTATCTGCTAATCTGCTTTTTGTGCTTCTGTGATTTAATGCAATGCTTTCTTCTCATGGATGGGGCCAAACCACAAGTTGCCAGACACCCTGGCCAGTAACCTAAAGTTCCAGGAACTGAAAAGGGGCACAGGAGGCGCCCTCATGGTTGAACTGTAAATAACTATAGGTCGAATATTTGCCACATCCTGTTTTCCTGAGGCATGTAGTTAGCCCACCCTATAATAACCTCTGAAATCCTCATTTCGGGGTCACTCTCTGAAGGAAAGGAGAGCTGACCCCAAGCGATTGGCCTGCGTGCCTATTTCCTCAATAAACTTTGCTGCTTCTGCAGAGTTGTCTGGACTGCACTTCTTGGGGAGAGGTGCGGGTGGAGGCAACATTTGGTGCATTGGCCGGGAAGCCCTCTTCCCAGTTGCTCCACCTGCTCTCCTTCCTGGGAGTGTGGAATGGGGAATTGATCCTCTCTACCAAGGGGAATTAATGCTCCTAGAGGAATAGGTCAATTCTGTATTGGTATACCACAGGGCCAAGCTGGATGCGGTGCATTGCCCTGAGTCAGGACTCCATCTGGGGCACTGGTGGACTCCATTTGGTCTGGTTCAGGTTTTAGGTAAGAGCTCACTAAACCATCCTAATATTAAGTGGCCACAAAGGCGTTATAGCCTTGAGATCTCTAGCCTAACTGTGATGTGTTTATTGTTTTTCTTGTCTCTGTACTGTCTCCTTTTCTTTTGGATCTGTTGTGTATTTTATTGTTTGTCTTTGGTTATTATGGTCAAAGGCAGTCCACCTCCCATTCGTCTTGTATGGCCTTCAACATTTTCTGTCCCATTTTCAGGAATTCCAGAAAAAGGCTGCAGATTACAGCACTTTCTGTAATACTTTCCCTCAGAAAATTTTGTAAAATGGAATGGCCCACATTCAAGGTCAGATGGCCTTTGCCATAGTCTGAACCCAATCTGAATCTGGAGAACATGGGGAACCCCTAGATAAAATCCACAAAGGTCAGCCTTCCGAGGAGGACAGGAAGGGGCTGAGTAAATAGTTAATGGAAGTGGCAGGCAGTGCCTGTCAATCATTCTTACTCTATTCCACTCCTTCCCTCCTCCAGCAAAGGTATGGCTAATCCAAATTGGTCTTCAACATTTCCATTCATATCCAAATACATTTATTGCACTTGCATATATCTTTACACACTGTAGAGTGTTATATAGCCTAGTAGTTACTGAGTTGTTCACCAAATATTTTGGATGGTTTCCCCCTCAAATTCATGGTAAAAACAAAACAAAACTTTCCACTCCTCTTAAAATTCAGCGTGACTATATGACTTGCTAGGGATAATGAAATATGAATGAAAATGAAATGTGCCATTTCCATGCAGACATTTTAAAGAGCTCATATGCAAGTCACTTTATACGCTTCCCACCGATGGAGAGATCAGTGAAGCATGTGATAAGATGAAGCCTATATCAGCCTGGGACGGACTTACCCATGAACAGAGGCTTCCAGATAATCTGTGCTGGACATATCATGGCATTAAGTCATCTGAGATTTGAAAGGTTTTGTTAAAGCAGCTAACCCAGCTTATCCAAACAGATAAATTATGCATGGTTTAAAACTTCATATAGATGTTACCCTACCATGTCTATCATTCAGCAATTCTCTGCTCAACTATTTTGAGATTTACCCATACTGATGGATGTAGCCATAATTTATTTCATATACAAACATAACTAATATATTTATCTGTTCTCCCATTGACAGAACATTTAAGAAACTTACAACTTTTTGTTATCACTAATAATGATAAAAGGAACATTCTGGTATATATCTTCTATGCAGATATGCAAGAATTTCTCCAGGGAGTACACTCACAGGAGGAACAATGTGCTTTTAAGCTTTTCAAAGACGGTAACAGATCAGGAGGGGACTTTGATCATTGTGAACCACAGCTTCCACCAGAAAGGTTTTCAGAAATCTTTGCCCCTCAGGAGTGTTGATCCTGCCTCTCTGAAACACTAAAATATGATATTTGGAAAATTGGATTTTAAAATTGGTCTGACCTTGAGAAGACCAAAGACATCCTTAAAAATTAAAGAAACCCACCTTAAAGAACAATGGATACACAAAATAACATTTTACTTTTTAAAAATTCTCTCAGGATAGAATTCAAATTGAAATGAATTTTAAAAATGATAATTTGGAGTACCTTCTTTTCTTTCTTTTGAAACAGGTTCTCACTAAGTTGTGGAAGCTGGCCTAAAACTTGTGATCCTGCTGCCTTGGCTTCCCATGTCCCTGGGATTGATTATAGGTGTGTGCCACTGAATCCTGCTAGTGTAGCTTCTTGATGAATTTCTTTTTTGTCAGGTGCAGAGGCACATGCATGTAATCCCAGCATCTTGGGGACACTGAGGTAGGAGGATTGTGAGTTCAAAGCCAGCTTCAGCAACTTAGTGAGGCCCTAAGTAACTCAAAAAAAGGCTGAGGATGTGGCTCATGGTCAAGTGTCCCTCAGTTCAAATCTTAGTATCAAAAAGAGAGAAAAAAATGTTTTTCCTTTCAGAGATGTGATGAGAAATAAAGCTACATAATCATAATCAGTCACTAGCTGATTCAAAATCATTATCAATAGAGAGACCTATAACATGAAGATGATTCTTTTATATTTTCAATTTTTTATTACTAATATCAAACAAAATTTTTATTAATAATATCACTATATAAATGAACATTCTGAATAATGAGATTGATTCCCTACCCCACAAAATGCTGAGAAACAGAAAAGCATTGTGGAAATATTTGAATAAGAAAAGAAAATGCCTCATAATATGTCATATGCATTTCTTTGGAAGCGACCTCTGGTAGAATTTGTTATTTGTATAGGTAGCAAGTGTTACAGATGAAAATATTAAGGATATAGGTATATAGTATGAATTCCTACGGCACTCAAGACCCTAAAATACAGTTTGTAGGGATGATTGGAAAGGTTTTCTCAAATGGGAGAGCCGCATTATAAAATGCTCTAATAAAAGCCTGAAAAGGTTTTTTTCTGGACACCAAAAGAATCTGGAAGGTTTACGCTAAAATATTAAGAGTTGTTCTCTAGGCAGTGGGATTGTGGATGCTTTAAATTTTTGTCTTTAACATATATGATGTAATTTTTTTCTACAAAATTAAGGACTAAATATACATTACAGAGTGCATTGAAATTACTGACAATGAAACTTTGTTATTGATAGGGGGGAAAAAAAAGACTTTTCTTTGCCTCCACATCAGCATTTCTCAAAAGTCAGTCTCTCAGTCCTCAGTACTCTCTTCCTCATTATCTTCAATACTTCAGATCCAGACCACTGGATGTGCTCCCTCACAGGCCAGTGACAGGAAATGGCAAAGGAGTGCTTCTTCTCATTTCCAGAGACTCCTCTCCATCCCTCTAGGGCTTTCTGAAGCCCAGAATAAAAAAGAGGACTTAAGAGAAATGTTCAAACTGGCCAGAAGGTTTCAGGAGAAGCTTCTTTTCATACAGCAGCAATACTCATCTAAGCTCTAAGTCTAGGCTGTACCCCCTTTCCATAGCAGCATACACCCCCTCACACACACACTTCTCGGCCACACTTTTCCCCATCCAAACAGTTAATCTACCTACCTACCTGCTTACCTACCTTCCTAAGGGCACTGTACCATTGAGCTACATCCCCAGCCCTTTTTTATTTTTATGTTGAAATAGGGTCGCATTCAGTTGCCAAGGTCATCCTCAAAAGACTAGAGCTAGTGAAATCCAGCCAGGTGCCCTCATTTTACAGATGGAGCAGTTTGCAAACAGGGAAATTCTATTGTCCAAGGTCCCACAGCAGGACATTTCAGGTCTGGTACTAGACTCATGTAGTAAGTGAAGGGTTAGAAATTTTTGGCTCTGGAATGTGACAGAGACAAATTCAAATCCCAGCTTGTCATTCTTCTAAGTCTCTGCTCAGTAGTAATGAAATGATCTCATAAATTGGGACTGAGGGTGAATGAAAGAATGCAGGTAAATGCACATAGTATGCACTAAATAAACAGAAATTATTAACATCATTGCAAAATAATTTTACTGCTTCTTTAACTGAATCAGCTTCCTCTAGCCTCTTGTTTTAAGTAGCTCTTTTCTGAGATGCACTCATGTTTTAGAAGTTTCCTGGTCACTCTGGCCAAATGAAATATCACTCATTAACCTAAAGTGCCCTGTGTAGGACCTGTCATTTTCCAGCTGACACAAGGACACTTGCTCTAATTTCAGTTGTGATGCATCCGCTGCAGTTCTTCTCTTTCAAAGCATTTCCTTTGTCACCACGAGAGTACATTCTGACACCCTGTGATTTTTAAAGTCAGATAAATAATTGCTCCATTTTCTCCTGAGCTTTGATGAAATGTCCAAATCATTCTAGAAACTGATGAGAATTGTACAAGGGCCTTGTCAGTAGCCCAGCGAGCCCCCATTACCCGCCTTCCTAGTCAAACCCTGGGTGATTTAAGGAGCATGTTCTGACCTAAATTCAAATTTTAATTATAACAGTTAGGATACAATGTTTCCCATCGACTGTTTACTTTTGTTTGGAATTAATTTGGATGACCCAGTCAGTATTAATTAGGTCCAGGGGAATGTGGAAGGGAAAAAAAATATCCTGATAATTAAAAAATGTATTTTTGTCTAATAACTTCAATCTTTTCTCTAAAACAGTTTTTGCAGAGTGGTTAAAAATATCACATCTTAGGATTAAAATCAGTCACCTTCTCTCACCTTGCTTGACTACATTCTGATCAGAATTCTGGCTCAGGCGCTGGGGTGTAGCCCAGTGGGAGAACACGTGCTCAGCATATGCAAAGCCTGGGTTCCATCCCCAGCCTGGGGGGACATAAAAGATTTCTAGCTCTTAATGACATGCAGAAAAAGTGATTGGCAGCAAAAAAGGAAAGAACAGCCTAACAGAGACCCTGGACAATAAAATCAATAAAATAAATCTCCAAAATTAGGAATTGGCTGCATTGAAATGGAAAAGCCCCCAAACCACTCTGGGCATGTGCCATACACTAACTATCCTTGCTCTTATAATGAAAGAGAAAATAAAGCTGTCAAAGGCACAAGGTGCAGCCAGCTGTAGAATCAATAATGTCACTTCCAGAGGACTTACATGGTTTACAATGTCAAATTCCTTCTATAACCGGAACTGCATGAACTGCTAGAACAAAGCACCTCTTTGGCAGTACCCGGGTTACATGAAGAAAATGCCTGCTCACATGAATAGAGGGAAACCTGCAGACCTGTGTCATACTTCAACAACTTCACTAATTATGTGGCCTGGACGAAGTCACTGTGCCTTCCAAAATCTCAGTCTTCTGGCATGTACAAATGGAGATAAGGGAAGGAAGATACTGGGAAATGAGATTGATCAAATTACATTCATGTATGTATTCGGCATAATGAATCCCACTATTATGTATAGTTACAATGTGCCGATATAAAAAAAAAAAAAAGAAACAAATGGAGATACACCATGGACATAATGTATGTGAGAGGGCTTTGTCAACTATGAAGTACTATATAAATGTAAATGATAATGCAAATATTTATCATACGCTCGCTACTATAGGAAGATTTTAAAAAATTTTTTAAATTGATCTCTATCCTCAAGGTGGGGAGAAAAGATTGCTAATGTCAATGTTATAGCTAAACTTCAACAGGCTGCATGTAACTGGCCAGTGCTTTGAGTGTTCAAAACACATTTCCAAGCAACGTCTCATTTGACCCTCACAATAGCCTTAGGGAAGAGGTAAAATTACTACTACTCTGCTCATTAAACAGATGAGAATCAGAATAAGTGAATTACTTGCTCTGTGGGGGCACATGAACATGAACCAAAACCTATGTCTTGTAACTCCTAATAAAGTACACTTTTTGCTTCATCATTTAGCTAGTTTAAGTGGCACACTTTCTATCACTTCTATAGAAATTTAAAGAAGAGGTGATGAATAAAAGTAAGAACACTCGGAGAAGTCTTTATGCAGGAGGCACTCCAGAAAGCCAGGCGGGATTTCAGCTTTACTTCATTGACAAAAATATTACTATAAAGACTAATGAGCGAGGCGGATCCAAGATGGTGGCCTAAACGGACACTGCATTCCTAGTCTCTCCAGGACCGGGGATTAAAGTAGAGGAAATACTGTTTCTCTGTGAGGTATTAGAGGACCCTGACAGCTGCCTCCACACAGGAATTCCAGTTGCATGCCCGCACAGTTCACCTGGCCCCGCGTTTGCACAGGACCCCAGCTGATCGCCTGTGCAGGACCCCTCCAACACCCACACACGGCACAGGACCTCAGATCACCCACCCACGCAGGACCCCTGGCTGCTGCTCCTGTGTGGAACTCCATCTATCATCGTGGAACTCCCCTATTTGCCTACACCTGGGGACACTGGACAGAATCTGGGGTCAACCTTCTACTTCCACACAGCACGCCACAGAGTGGCATCTCTGAACACGTTGCCCAACACCACCACCCAGCCCAGCCCTACACCCTATCTCTGAAAATAGACACCTCCATCGTTGCCATCTTGGACCTGAGCAAGAGACACCAGTAAACGACAGACACCAGTAAACAACAGACAACGCCACCTACTGGGTGAGAAGGGAAGCAAGCCTTTTTATTGACCTTGAGACTTTTATTTTCTTTTCCCTCTATTGTCTTTTTTTCTTTTTTCATTTTTTTTCTTTTTTCCCTTTTTCTTCTTTTACCTCTCTCACTCTTTTTCTGCTTTCACATCCCCAACATCTGTGAAATCATGCCTTTTTTATGTATTAGACTACTGAGGTTTGCAATACCTCATTAGCATATTACAGATTATTATATAGTTTCATATCTCCTATTTTTATATGTTTTATTTTTCTTAATTTTTATGTTTCCTTGTTTGTTGTACTCCATTTTCTTCCTTCTTACTTGTCTTACCCAAATCTCTTTCTCTCTTTTCTACTATTAGCCAACTTCTTTTGGATTCCTCTTTCACACTTTCTAGGATCTAATAACTCTATATCTTCACTTCTTACCTCCCTAACATATCATCCTACCTCCTATACCAGGTTCTCTTTAGTCCACCAGCAGAAACTGTAGACTCTTTTACAAACCTATTGTTTATATAGTAGATACTAATTGAACTTGGAATTGTGTATATTGTGACAAAGCTGTCTTGGTCTGAAATTATATATTGTTTGTATTGAGATCTGTTAATATTGGTTTCCCCCTTAAAGGAGAGGTATTGGAACACTGTAGGGGATCTATAAGCCTATAGGATAAAGACTGCAGACTGACTGCACACGTGCAGAGGAGGAGACTGACTGAGTGCAGTGCTGCAGGCCCCCATCTACCAACTGTCAGCTGGCCCTGCCTACTTTCATGTAGAGTCAGCAGCCAGGACCAGGAAGATCATCCCTGAAATCCCTGCAAGCCAGGTTATACCAGAGGTGAGGTCTTGGTAACTGACAGGGACACTACAAGATTATAGGGTAGAAACTGTAATACCTCAGATCAGCAAGGCTAGAGAAGATGACACTTGAACAACATGAAAAAACAAGTGAAGAAAATTCCTCAAACAAACCAAGATACTAAAATAGAATCTACTGACAGCACAGTAGATGAAATGTCAGAGAAGGAGTTTAAAACGTACATAATTAAAATGATCTGTGAAACACAGAATAATATAAGAGAGCAATTACAGGCAACAATTGATCAATCCAACAAAGAGATTAGAGAGCAAATACAGGCAACCATTGATCACTCTAGCAGAGATAAGAGAGCAAATACAGGGAGCAAAAGATTACTTCAAGAAAGAGATAGAGATATTTTTAAAAAAACCAAGGAGAAATCCTTGAAATGAAGGAAACAATAAACCAAATAAAAAATTCAATAGAAAGCATTACCAACAGACTAGATAACCTGGAAGTTAAGACCTCTTCCAGACAATGAAGACAAAATAAAACCTTGAAAATAAAGTTGACCACACAATGAAGATGGTAAGAAACCATGAAAAAAAAATCCAAGAATTATAGGATAACATCAAAAGACCAAACCTAAGAATTATTGGGATAGAGGAAGGCACAGAGATACAAACCAAAGGAATGCACAATCTCTTCAATGAAATAATATTAGAAAATTTCCCAAACATGAGGAATGAATTGGAAAATCAAATACAAGGGGCTTACAGGACACCAAATGTACAAAACTACAACAGATCCACACCAAGGCACATTATAATGAAAATGCCTACCATACACAATAAGGATAGAATTTTAAAAGCTGCAAGAGAGAAATTTACAGATTACATACAGGGGGAAACCAATTCAGATTTCAGCAGATTTCTCAACTCAGACCCTCAAAGCCAGGAGATCTGGGAACAACATTTTCCAAACTCTGAAAGAAAATGGATGCCAACCAAGAGTCTTATATCCAACAAAATTAAGCTTCTGATTTGATGATGAAATAAAAACTTTCCATGATAAAGAAAAGTTAAAAGAATTTACAATGAGAAAGCCTGCACTAGAGAACATGCTCAGCAAAATATTTCATGAGGAGGAAATGAAAAATAACAATGACAATCAGCAAAGAGAGGGACTACACTAAAGGAAAAGCCAATCAAAGGAGAAACCAAATCAAGTTAAAAACCAAAAATAAACCAAAATAAGAGAGGATACAAACCAATAATAACCCTGAATGTTAATGGCCTAAATTCATCAATCAAAAGATATAGACTGGCAGATTGGATTTTTTAAAAAGACCCATCAATATGTTGTCTTCAAGAGACTCATCTCATAAAAAAGACATCCATAGACTGAAGGTGGATGAAAGGATGGGAAAAAACATACCACTCAAATGGGCTGCACAAACAAGCAGGGGTCTGCATCTTCATATCAGATAAAGTACATGTCAAATCAAAAATAGTGAAAAGGGATAAAGAAGGACATTTCATACTGCTTAAGGGAACCATACATCAAGAAGACATAACAATCATAAATATCTATGCCCCAAACAATGCAGCATCCATGTATATCAAACAAATCCTTCTCAATTTTGAGAATCAAATAGACCACAGCACAATAGTATTGGGTGACTTTAACACACTTCTCTCACCACTGGACAGATCTTCCAAACAAAAACTAAAGAAAAAAAAACACAGAACTCAACAATACAATCAATAATTTAGAATTAATAGACATATACAGAATATTTCATCCATTGACAAGTGAATACACTTTTTTCTCAGCAGCACATGGATTCTTCTCTAAAACAGACCATATGTTATGCCACAAAGCAACTCTTAGCAAATACAAAACAAAAATAGAGATACTACCCTGCATTCTATCAGACTATAATGGAATGAAATTAGAAATCAATGATAAAATAAAAAATAGAAGTAACTCCATCACCTAGAGACTAAATAATATGCTATTGAATGATGCATGGATAACAGAAGACATCAAGGAGGAAATAAAAAAAATTCTTAGAGGTAACTGAAAACTCTGATACAACATATCAAAATCTCTGGGACACTATGAAGGCAGTGCTAAGAGGAAAGTTCATTGCATTCAGCTCATTCGTTACAAGAAGAAAAAGTCAACAAGTAAATGACCTGACATTACATCTCAAAGCTCTAGAAAAAGAACATATCAACCCCCAAAGAAGTAGAAGACAGGAAATAATTAAAATCAGGGCTAAAATCAATGATATTGAAACAAAAGAAACAATTCAAACAATTGACAAAACAAAAAGCTGATTCTTTGAAAAAATAAATAAAATTGATAAACCCTTGGCTACACTAATGAAAAGAAGGAGAGAGAAAATTCAAATTACTAAAATTTGAGATGAAAATGGAAATATCATGACAGACACTATTGAAATACAGAAGATAATTAGAAACTATTTTGAAAATCTATACTCCAGTAAAATAGAAAATCCCAAAGACACTGAAAAATTTCTAGGGGCATATGATCTACCCAAACTGAATCAGGAGGACATACACAACTTAAATAGATCAATTTCAAGCAAGGAATTAGAAGAAGCCATAGAAAGCTTACAAACCAAGAAGAGCCCAGGACCAGACAGATTCTCAGCCAGGTTCTACAATACCTTAAAAGAAGAATTAATACCAATACTCCTCAAATTATTCCATGAAACAGAAAAGGAGGGAACCCTTTCAAACTCATTCTATGAGGCTAGTATCTCCCTGATTCCAAAACCAAAGACACATCAAAGAAAGAAAACTTCAGACCAATATCCTTGTTGAACATTGATGCAAAAATTCCCAATAAAATTCTGGCAAATTGAATACAAAAACATATTAAAAAGATAGTGCACCATGATCAAGTGGGTTTCATCCCAGGTATGCAAGTTTGGTTCAACATACAGAAATCAATAAACGTAATCCATCACATCAATAGACTTAAAATCAAGAATCATATGATCATCTCTATAGATGCTGATAAAACATTTGACAAAGTACAGCACCTCTTCATGTTCAAAACACTAGAAAAACTAGGGATAGTAGGAATATACCTCAACATTGGAAAAGCTATCTATGCAAAACCAAAAGCCAATATCATCCTCATTAGGGAAAAATCAGAAGAATCCCCCCTAAAAATGGGAACAAGACAGGGATGTCCTCTTTCATCACTTCTATTCAACATAATCCTTGAAACTCCAGCCAGAGCAGTTAGACAGAAGAAATTAAAGGTATAAGAATAGAAAAAGAACTCAAACTATCATTATTTGCCAACAATATGATTCTTTACTTAGAGGATCCAACAATTCCACCAGAAAACTTCTAGAATTAATGAATGAATTCAGCAAAGTAGCAGGATATAAAATCAATATCCATAAATCAAATGCATTTCTATACATCAGTGGTGAATCCTCTGAAAGAGAAATTAGAAAATCTACCCCATTCACAGTAGCTGAGCCAAAACTAAAATACTTGGGAATCAATTTAACAAAAGAGGTAAAAGACCTCTACAATGAAAACTACAGAACACTAAAGAAAGAAATTGAAGAAGACCTTAGAAGTTGGAAAGATCTCCCATGCTCGTGGATAGGCAGAATCAATATCATCAAAATGGCCATACTACCCAAAGCGCTATAGAGATTCAATGTGATTGCAATTGAAATCCCAACATCATTCTTTATAGAAATAGAAAAAGCAATTGTGAAATTCATTTGGAAAAATGAGAAACCCAGAGTAGCCAAAACAATCCTTAGCAAGAAGAGGGAAGCAGGAAGCATCACGATTCCAGACTTTAAACTATACTACAAAGATATAGTGACAAAAACAGCATGGTATTGGCACACAAAATGGACATGTAGACCAATGGTACAGAATAGAAGACAGAGACAAACCCACATAAATACAGTTATCTCATACTAGACAAAGGTGCCAAAAACATACATTGAAGAAAAGATAGCCTCTTCAACAAATGGTGCTGGGAAAATTGGAAATCCACATGCAGTGAAATGAAACTAAACTCCTATCTACCACCATGCACAAAACTCAACTCAAAGTGGATCAAAGACTTAGGAATTAGACCAGAGACGCTGCATCTAATTGAGGAGAAAGTAGGACCAAATCTTCATCACATCAGATTAGGACCTTACTTCCTTAACAAGACTCCTAAAGCACAAGAAATAAAAGCAAGAATTAATAAATGAGATGGATTCAAACTACAAAGCTTCTTCTAAGCAAAAGAAACAATCAATGAGGTGAACAGAGAGCCTACATTCTGGGAGCAAATTTTTGCCACATGCACACCAGATAGAGCATTGATCTCCAGGATATATAAAGAGCTCAAAACACTTAACACCAAAAAAATGAACAACCCAATCAATAAATGGGTTAAGAAGCTGAACAGAAACTTTTCAGAAGAAAATATATAATCGATCAACAAATATATGAAGAAATTTTCAACATCTCTAGCCATTAGAGAAATGCAAATCAAAACTACTCTAAGATTTCATCTCACCCCAGTCAGAATGGCAGCTATCCAAAATACCAGCAACAACAAGTGCTGGCGAGGATGTGGTGAAAAAGGCACACTCAAGCATTGCTGGTGGGATTGCAAGAAGTGTGAAGTGAAACTGGTGTAACCTATCTGGAAAATAGTATGCAGATTCCTTAAAAAACTTGGAATGGAACCACCATTTGACCCAGGTATCCCACTCCTTAGCCTATACCCTAAAGACTTAAAAACAGCATACTACACTAATGCAGCCACTTCAATGTTTATAGCAGGTCAATTCACAATTGCTAAACTGTGGAAGCAACCTAGATGCCCTTCAATAGATGAATGGATAAAGAAGCTGTGGTATACATACACAAAGGAATATTACTCAGCAATAAAAGAGAATAAAATTATGGCATTTGCAGGTAAATGGATGGAATTGGAGAACAACATGCCCAGTGAAGTAAACCAATCCTAAAAAACCAAAGGCCAAATGTTCTCTTTGATTAGTTGATGCTGATACATAATGGGTGTGGGGGTGGGGACCATGGGAGGAATGGAGGAACTTTGGATGGTGTGGGGGAGGTGGGGGAGGGGAGGAGGAATGGGAGTAGCAAAGATGGTGGAATGAGATGGACATCACTACCCTAGGTACATGTACGAAGACAGTATTAAGTTACTCTTAAAATTCTCAAACCTCTCTCTACAGATCAATGATGAGCTAACTGGAAAGGGAAAGAATATTGGCAATACTATAAAAATTCAGATGTTCCTTCAGTTCTTCAACTAAGTTTTTATACACAGTCACAATTACATTTCAATTAGAGAGCAAAAAGCTATTGCTGTTTCCAAGGGGTATGCCTGAAATATTTGGCAAATGCACTTGCATATCTTGAAGTTTACAGGAAAAGTCCCATAATGCATCATTGCCAGGACTCAAAAGACCACACCCACCCACTCCATCACAAAGTCAATCTACCTAAGTTGAAGTACCTTAAAGAGAACCATAGTGCTGCAGGGCCTTGATTTCAAGTGGTTGTGCAGAACTGCTGGGCAGCTTCAAGAGTACAAATATTTTGGGTTGAATTTACTTTTAGAAAAGCATTCTAAACTATTTGATAAACTACAGTAAACGATATTCTCACTCAAATGTGCTATGTTTGAGCACACTGGAGGCCAGAGATGTTTCCTTTTAGAAAATAGGTTTTGGGGCTAGAATGATCTAAATGTGAGTTGTCCCAAAAAGCTCATGTGTGAGACAATGCAAAAAGGTTTAGAGGTGAAGTAATTGGGTTATGAGAGCCTTAAACTAATTAGTACATTAACTCCCCTATGGAATTAACTAAGTGGTAACTGCAGGCAGGTAGGGTATGGCTGGCAGAGGTGGGTCCCTGAGGGTATGCCTTTGGAGTTTATATTTTGTCCCAAGTGAGCAGAGCTCTCTCTCCCTCTGCTTCCTGGTACCACATTCTGAGCTGCTTTCCTCTGCCACAACAGTCAGCCCTGATGTTCTTCCTCATCTCAGGCCTAGAGCAATGGAGTTGGCCATCTATGGACTAAGGCCCCTGAACCTGTGAGCCCCCAAAATGAACTTTTCCTCCTCTAAAATTGTTCTTGTCAGGTCTTTTTAGTCAGCTTTACAGGGGCAGACCTCATAATAAAACTCTTCCTGTCAGATTTGGCATGGATTTGAAATTTCTAGGATGTATGTAATTAATTAGGGAAGTTACAGATTTTCATTCACCTTTTTAGGCCTATGTAGAGCCCTGTTTGAGTCAGCTTTTTTTTTTGCTGCTGTGACTAAAGGATCTGACCAGGACAACTATAGAGGAGGATAGGTTTATTTGAGGGCTCATTGTTTCAGAGGTCTTAGTCCATAGAAGGCTGGCTCCATTTCTGGGGGCTCAAGATGAGGCTGAACATCATGGCAGAGTGTGTGGCAGAGGGAAGCAGCTCACATGGTGAGCTGAAAAAAAAGAAAGCAGACACTCCACTCTCCAGACACAAATATATACACCAAAGCCACACCCTGATTCTCACCTCCTCCAGCCACACCCTTCCACTTCAGTTACCACTGAGTTAATTCTTATCAGGGGATTAAGTCACTGACTGGGTTAAGACTCTCACAACCCAATCATTTCTCCTCTGAACCTTCTTGCATTGTCTCACACGTGAGCTTTTGGGGGACGCCTCACATGCAAACCATAACAGGCCCCGACACAAAATTGTACAAATAAGAAGAGGACCTAAGAACACACGTATTGGGCCAATAAAATGCAAGGTAAGGCATAGTTGTCACAGCTGTGCAATCAATTCTGCAGGATAGTTAGTTGTGCAGTTGCAAAGGTACCTGTAACATATTGCATTATGACTGTGTCTTTGTAATATAGATTATGTAGTAGGCTTGTGAGTTAACAGATGATGGTAGTGATTTAAATTTATAATAAATACGTCCTCTCCTAATCATCTTTTATGCTTCAGAATAAGTGGAATTAAGTCCTGAGATTGCTGGAATCATTCAACACATGTTACCATTTGCAACTACTAGACTTTTTAGAAATCATGTGGATTTTTTTTTAGTTGTAGATGGACACAATATCTTTATTTATTTATTTTTATGTGGTGCTCAGGATCGAACTCAGTGCCTCACGCATGCAAGGCAAGTGCTCTACCACTGAGCTACAATCCCAGCCCTCATGTGGATTTTCTCAATACTGGGCATTCAAAACAAAATTAATAAATTGGATGGTGAGGTTGTCAGATGACTACCACATGCATCGAGATACCTGATGTCTAATTTCTATGTTTACTAAACTATTTTCATCATTATTGTTGTCTGACATTATAATGTATCCTTTTGATACCAGTCTTGAAAATCAGGATCAGGTCCTTGTTCCCGATGTTGAAGATTAAACACCTGAGAAACGCCAAGGCAAGAGCAGAAAGTAACTTTTATTTAAGCAACAGAACAGAGAGAGAGACAGAGTGACAGAAAGAGAGAGACTCCTATATAGAGGAGGGGATCCAGAGTTGGTGTCTGAGGGAGTGGGGTTATCTTGCCCCTTTTTAGATTTTGTAGATTTTAGGTTTCCTTTCTTCTTATGCCTACATGACCAAAAATGACCAAAAGGCAGGAAGAGAACCAGTCAGGCTCTCTTGCTTGTGTTGGAAAGTGTGATCCTTCCCCTTCCCTGGAGGAGGCTGTTAGTAACTGGTTGACTGGGAAGTGCTATTTCTTTCTTTTTTCTTTTTCTTTTTCTTTGGTACCGAGGATTGAACTCAGGGGTACTTGACCACTGAGCCACACCCCCAGCCCTATTTTGTATTTTATGTAGAGACAGGGTCTCACTGAGTTGCTTAGTGCCTTGCTATTGCTGAGGCTGGCTTTGAACTCGCAATCCTCCTGCCTTTTTCCTCCAGAGCCCCTGGGATTAGAAGTGTATGCCACTGCGACCAGCTACTATTTCCTTTTCTTTTCTTTTTTTTTAAATATTTATTTTTTAGTTGTAGGTGGACAGAATATCTTTTATTTTTGTGTGGTGCTGAGGATCGAACCCAGTGCCTCACGCATGCTAGGTGAACACGCTACCAGTGCGCCATAACCTCTGCCCCTACTATTTCCTTTTCTTTGATAATCAGCTACCTGTTCTTTGCCCTGGGTCTCACTTTGACACTAAAATTATAAAACATTAATAATGCATTTTAAATAAATTTTATGTTTTCCACATTAAGGTAAATAATTTTTTTTTTCTGCTGTTTGAAGAATGGAACAAAAAATGAAACAAAAAAGCAGAGAGGAGGGGAAGAAGAGAGGGAAAAGAGAGAGGGAAGATTTGAAAATCACTGTCCAAGTTATAATACTGGCCTGGGAGACTAGAGCCATGAATTCTAATTCATTCTGTCATGAACATGCCCTTGAGCATTTAAGTCCTTTTCCCTTAAAGCCTCAAATTTACCATCTGTAAAACTCATGCATTTAGCAAAGATTTACTGAACTGAGAGCTGGGCCTGGTGCTAGGGGTGCAGTGGTGAGAGACACAGGTATGGCCCATGCCCTCCGAAGGCGCATGGGTAGTGGAGGGAGCAGGGAGGGAGAGAGAGGAAGAGTTAAATAATCATAGTAGTAATAATTCACCTGCCTCCTAGGGCTATCGTAAGGGTCAAATGAGATGATACTTGTGAATGTGTTTTGAACACTCAGAGCATTGGTCAACTATGTGTTGTCTCGGTGTTCAAGTTCAGTTGTATCATTAATAGGCTTATCTCCACAATATACTTGTAAGCACCTAAGGAGAGAGCTCAACTTTAGTGCTTTTTTCTTTATCTCCCTATAATAGTTGGAAAAAATATTTAGAGCATTTACTGTTTTACAATGAGTTAGCCCTTTCCGTCCATCATACATTCTACCTTTGGCCTCCTTTGATTCCCTGGAAAATACCAAGTTCTTTCCTGCCTTTGAATCTCTGGTCATGATGTTCTCAAACTCTAGGTTCCTGTTTTCCTCCCCTTGCCTACCCAGCTTTCACATAGCTGGCTCCTCATCAGCCTTGAGATTTCAGCATAAATGCTGCCTCCTCAGGAAGGACTTCCTCTCATCCAGAGTAGGCATCTCCCTTGATTTTCTACCAGGTTTCTCTCTTGGGCTACAGTTCAAGACTCATTTAATTTCTTTTCTTCCTTTTTAACCTTGGGAAGGCAGGGCTGCTTTGAGTCTGCCCTGTACATGTGTGATTTAGCAACTAGCCAGACCCAGTGGCTGTGACTGTTCCAGACTCTGTGCTCTAATTCTTCAGTCTTGAGGGACTAAAGTGTTTTGTTTGTTTGTTTTTTTAAAAATAATTTTTTAGTTGTCAATGGGTTATTTATGTATTTATTTATGTATTTATTTATTTATTTGCATGTGGTGCTGAAGATTGAACCCAGGACCTCATGCATGCCAGGCAAGTGCTCTATCACTGAGCCACAACCCCAGCTCAGGACTAGAGGTTTTTAGCCAGAGTTTTAGGCACTTTGTGGTGCTGTGTTCAGCCTGCTCCCAGGCTAAATCTTGGGAATAGAAATCTCACCCCATGCTATCACTTTTTCCAAATGTCAACCCTCCATGTCCCCCACACTCTGGCTTTTGTTCATTTTATCCCCAGGATTATTAGTTACAGAGGGTGGGGCCCAGGGGGAACTATTCAGCCATAGCAGCAGTAGAACTCCCAGGACCATCCTTTCTACAAATCAGGTCATGTAGCACCTCTGCTCAGAACCCTGTAAAAAATGAGTCAGAAGAAAAGTCAAATGACCTACATAACTCTACATAATTTGGCTCTCCATATTACTACTCTGCCTTTCTCTCTTTATTTTCCCTTTTTACATTCCATTCCACCTTCATTGATTTTGCTGTTTTTTCAAGCTATCAGGCATGTTCTCTAGTTTTGTTTTGTTTTTTATTTTGGTCCTGCCTGCAGCAGTGACCCCAGACATCCAGATGGCACACCATCTCACCAATCAAATATTAGCTCAAATATCATCTTTTTTTTTTTTTTTAAATATTTTTTTTTTAGTTGTAGATGGACACAATGTCTTTATTTTATTGGTTTGTATGTGGTGCTGAGGATCGAACCCAGGGCCTCATGCATGCGAGGCAAGCGCTCTACCGCTGAGCTACAATCCCAGCCCCCTCAAATATCATCTTTTTATTTCTATGATTTTCCATCTCAGTCTCCATAGCTCTCATTCCCCTTCCCCTTCTTTTACCTTTTGTTTGTGTCACTTACCACGTTCTGATATACTACATATTACTTACTTATTATGTTTATGGCCATTGTCTGTCTTCCCTCCTTTGGTTATAAGCTACATGGAGGCAGAAACCTGTCTGTTTTGGTTTATTCCTGCATCCTCAGCATCTAGATCACTACTTGGAACAGAGTAGATACTCAGTATGCATTTGCCAAATGAATAAGTGGAAGAATAATTGAATAAATGTCACTCATTTCTTACATGGGGAAGCAGCACATTTGAAGGAAGCAATCATTGCACATATTATTTCAGGAGATATTCATCAGGAATATTATTTGATCCTCTTTGGCAATGTCAAATATTCTTTCTTCAAAGATGAATTTGCCTTTTAGAAACTGCCCCAAATCTCTCAGAACCAAAGTTAGTTAAAAATGAAGGTGAGTAAATGTTACATTTTCATTTTAGATTAAAAATAAAATTTGATGTTACAAGACTATGTTAAATTCTCCAGCTCACTGGCACACTATAAAGCAGTTCTCAAGGAGTTCCGAAAACATTTCATAGGCCTGCTGCAAGGGTTGAATGGGATATGGTTTTCTAATGGAACAGTTTTGAAGTGAGAGGTTCTGATTTCTTTAAGCACCATTATTTTATATTCATTCTCTGCAACACTGCTGAGATGGAAGTCTCCACTGAATTTAGATAAGCTAGAAAAATTCAGCTCTTGATTCTTACCAGATATGAAGCGTAGAGAGATTTCTCCTCAGTGTAACTTCAGAAAGTGAGAGGCTATCGACTCTGTGGGGCTGCAAAAAGAAACTGGGTCTAAAGAATCTGATGCTGATGGTTAGCGGCAGGGTGGCTATAGCTCTATAATGGGAAAATAAAGCTCACTTAGGGCTATTCTTAAATGATTGACTTTGTCTATGTTGTTCTGGCTTCTGGTATCTAAACAATGTATTTTCATTATTAATATTTGTATTATAGTCCAACAGTGTAGTTGAAGCACTTTCTAATCATGCCCAAGTATGGTTTATTTTATGCCTATAGTCACTCTACCTTTTCCTTGGGTGATGAGTTACCATATAATTGTATTTCCTAATACTTTAATTTTTTTTTTTTTAGTTTTAGATGGACGCAAATATCTTTATTTATTTTTATGTGGTGCTGAGGATTGAACTCAGTGCCTCACGCATGTAAGGCAAGCACTCTACCACTGAGCTACAATCCTAGCCCTTCCTAATACTTTTTTTAAAAAATATTTTTTTAGTTGTAGATGAACACAATACCTTTATTTATTTATTTTATGTGGTGCTGAGGATTGAACCCAGTGCCCCACACATGCGAGGCAAGTGCTCAACCGCTGAGCCACAACCCCAGCCCCCTAATACTTTTTAATTGGCCACTCTTATGAAATGGGATAATAACCTATTGATTTAACACTATGGGTAGCTAATTAAGCAGTGTTCCCTAGTACTGGGTAAATTAGAAAAATACTGTACTAGTTTAGTTAAAGGCTTATTTTGCTCTCTGGCTTACTGCCCCCCACTCTGCATGGTTTTGTTTTGGGGAGTCTCCTAGTATTAGACTACAGACACAAATGCCTACCCTTCTGCTTCTGCTGTCAGCATACTAGGAAAGGAACAAGCAAGTGACCAAGCCTTCCTAGAGTTGTTTCTAATTCTTTTTCGTGATATTATAGACCCAGTACAAAAAACAGGTCTTATCTCCAGGTCTAACCCAAATAATTCAAAAGAGCTGTCTAGAGCACTGTGCTGAGGGGTGTGTAGCTAGGCCTAGCTCAATGGAGAAGCATATCTTAATTGATTAGTGGTATATTCTATTGGCATATGATAGTGATTCAGGCCACATGCTGACCTTGGATAGAGAATGGGGATTAAAATGTAAGGAAAACTGTATGTCCTTAACCTAAGAATCCTGTGCCCATGAACTTTTGGATAACTACATTCCTTTCCCCAAAGCACTGTGTAGTTGAGAACATAGTGATAAGGGTCAGAGGACAGAAAAAGAGTTTATACCCACTTTGGCTAGAAGTCGATTCCTACCTGGAATCCAAATTTAAAAGATTTTCCTTTTATATGGTGCATTTAATACTTTCTGGAAAACTCAAGGAAATAAAGCCCACCAATGACCAAGAAAAATTAGCTTGGGATATTGCTATTTAAATACTTCATGTCCAATATTGTTTGCATTGAGTATGCATAAAAGATATAATTTATAAGATTTTATACAAATAACATTTTCCTGGTACTTATCAATAGCCCTAGTAGACGCCATTTCTGTTCAAGGGATGTTTACCTGGGTGGTATGACCTATTTTTCATTCCTAGAGGTTCTGAGCTCTCAGTTGTCCTACCTGTATAGTTTCAGCAACCAGCCATGAAAAAGCATAGCCCATTTTTTTGTCTTGTTTTGCCTGATTATGTAGTGGGACCCAAATGACCACGTGTCAATCATAACATCCAGCCACTGAAGGCACCTCTAAGTTGAATGAGCACAGTGACAACTGTCTTAATCTGCCTCCTATCATACTGCTTGACTTCTCTCAATCAGCACCTAAAATGTGGAGAATTCCTTATGACCATGTGACTAAGGGAAAAATTTAAACCTGGTTGTAGTTATTGATGCTGGATGAGGAAGTTCTGTTACAACATTACAGCCTCACTTGGACCTTTTCTCCCTCTCCCTGAGACCATTCTGGTATTATATGCATCTTATACCTTCCCCCTCATTCTGGATTATAGCTTCTGGATTGTCATTCTCAAGAACTGCTTTGTTCATGTTCTTCTGTCTCTGATCCAGATTCCCATACCTTCTGAATTTATTTATCTATTATGGTTTTGGATCTAGAATGTCCCTCAAAAGCTCATGTTGGAAACATGTTGCATGAAACAGCAAGATTCCAAGGTTGAACTGATTGAATCATGAGGATTCTGATCTCATCAGTGGATTAATCCATTTGATAGACGAATAGACTACTGGGAGGTGGGACCTAGTTGGAGGAAGTAGGTCAGTGGAGGTATGCTCTGGAAGGGTTTATCTTTTCTCTGGCCCCTTTATCTCTCTCTATCTCTCTGCCTTCTAGCTGCCATGAGCTGAGCATCTTTCCTCTGCCATGCCCTTCTATCACCATGTTTCCATTTTGGAGCCAGCCAGCCATGGACTGAACCCCTGCAACCATAAAACAAAATAAATCTTTCCTCCTTTCAGATGTTCTTGTCAGGTATTTTGGTCACAGTGACAAAAAGCTGACTAACACAATGTCATTGAAATTTTATTAAACTCATCTTACCCTTGACCTGCCCTAGTGAACAACGCCCTCCAAAAAACTAACCAAAAGGCTGGAAAAGCTCCTTGTCCTTTCCTGGTTCCTGAAAGCTATATGACAACTAGTCAGATGAGCTCCTCAATGCTACCATGGTTTATCTCATACCTTTGCTTACCACTCATCACTTGGGGAGAGAATTTCAGTTTATCAGACACTGAATACTTACAGTTACTCATCATCTATTATCAGTGAGCAATTTACCCTCAAGCTGATCTATTAAGGCCCAGACTAGCAATGGAACCAGGCCCACAGAGAATCTGCATGTTAAGAAGGCTAAAAGAGTTCATGTTCTCTTTCCAAATATAGAGGTAAACATTCTTGATATTATGGGCATACATTCTAATTAATTAGTCAAAAATTGCATCGCATTGTATAGGAATAGCAATACTTTGTACCCCAGAAAAAGTACTGGTGATAGTTTATAAATAATAATTATATCCTCATTTTCAGTAATCAGAAAAAATAGTTTGAATAGAACAGATGAGTGCTTTCCCACAGCTGAATAGAAATCAAAATAATTAGTATAGTATTATAAAAGTTCACTTTGGCTATAAGCTATTTTTATGACTCTATCCTTGCAAATATCCTGAGATTCTAGCCAAAATAAATAAATAAAAGAAAGAAAAGAAAACTGCCAGAAACAGTTCCAACTGCATGTTCTGAATAAGAATGAAAGAGGTTTGGACTTGGAAAAACCAAGTGAGGAATAGACCCAATGTCACTCAAGCCACTGTCTACATAAAGAATACTAGCAAACTCACAGGCTGCAAACTCGTTTTGAAGAGCAGGGTTTCCCTAAGTTAAAAAAAAATCATTAGGAGGTCTCAGCTAATTGAAAAAGATATCAGGAATTCTTCACAACAACTTGAAAAGAACTGAGTAAAATCTGTTGTCACAGCAAGGATAGAGTTCATTAATTTCTCATCTCCTGAAGGTAGAAGCCAATTGACTGGAAACAGGACACTCAAGCTTAAAGATTTATTATTTACCTATTGCTTCTAAATAGTTTGGCATCATTAAACAGAATAACAAGGCACAAAATTCAGAACTAAATTAAGTCATGTAAACAGAGTTCTTCTGGATATTGGTTCAAAGAAATATACATTATTCCACCAAACAGGAGGACAACCCTCAATATACCTATGGAATGACATTTTTTAAAATGCCATTACCAACGAGAGCATTACAGTAATGTTGACATGTTATTTTGAACTTACTGCACATGACAAGTTTCTTTGGTGAAGTACAGCCATGGTAAAAGTCCTGTGGAAACAAATTATGATAATCTTGCTGTGGAAAGTTCTGGATTCTATAGACATACTTAGAATTCAAAGAATGATCAGAAATGCATTTCCAGGTGTTTGCTGACTATCTCCTCTTGGGTGCCCTGTATGCATCTTTAATTAGGTGTGCCCAGATTGGACTCTTTTCCCTCCTTTGACAAAATAAAAACAGAGCAAAACAAACATTTAACAAAACAAAATAATTGCTCTTCTCTTCCTCCTTTATGTCTTATCTGGGCAAATAGCGTCAACGTTCATCCAATTACAGCAGACATCTGAGAGTCATTCTGGATACTTCCCTCTCTCTTACTGCCTATATTCAATCGCTCACCATATCCCATTGATTCTACTTACAAAATAGCTCCAATTTGTCCTGTTTCTTCCATCTCCACCAGCATCAACCTAGTTCATCATCGCCTCTCAGTCCCTTCACCACAAAAGACTGCTGAAGGGCTGGGGCTGTGGTTCAGTCGTAGAGCACTTTCCTAGCATGTGGGAGGTATGGATTCAATCCCCAGTACCACAAAACAAACAAGCCAGCAAACAAAAACTTCTTAAACTATCTGTAACTTATTTCAAACCTCTCCTGTTTATTCTACATGTGGCAATCAGAGTGTTTTTTTGTCCCAAAAAATAAAACCAAAGACCCTGGTCATGTCAGACTGTTGCTTGAAGCCTTTAATGGCTCCCCATTGCTCTTAGAGGAAAAGGCCTATTAGTCCAGTGATTCCTAAGGCCTTGCATGTTCAGGTTTGGAATTGGAGGGAGGAAGGTAATACAGAAGTCTGTCACCTCAAATCATAGAATTCCATCATCTCAAATTATGTGATAACAATTTGAAACTAATTACAATAAATATTATGTAATGGTGAAACTTAGAAGACATACAAAAAATCCATAATGTCCAAGGCTATATATCCTGCGGGTCACCACTGACAAAGCAGATCAGATTCAGGTAATTAGAAGTAGCTCAGCATGTTAAAGTATGACTTGTGTACAATCATCCAGGAAGTAGCACAAGATCTCAATTTTTGACTAACAGGCTTAATCCATAATCATATTATGGTCACAAATTATTGACCCACGAAGTCCAACCGACCATAGATGGTAATTCTAGTGGGTAAGTGATTTTGCAAAACCACTAGGGTTGTCAGATAAGATACAGAACATCTAATTAAATTAAATTTCAGTTACTAAAAAGTTATTCATTGTTCATCTGAAATTCAAACTTAACTGAATATCTTGTATTTTGATGAGCTAGGTCTGGCACTCTAAAAAACTACTAGGGTATAGAAATTAGTATATAAATATCAAAGTAAATCAACTCTTTACCGTTAACTATTCCTATTTTCTTTCTTTTCTTTTCTTTTCTTTTTTTGGTACTGGAGATTGAACCCAGGGGCACTTTACCACTACTGGGCTACATCCTCAGTCCTTTTGTATTTATTTATTTTTATTTTTTGGTACTGGAGATTGAACTCAGGGGCACTTGACCACTGAGCCACATCCCCAGCCCTATTTTGTGTTTTATGTAGAAACAGGGTCTCACTGAGTTGCTTAGCGCTTCACTGTTGCTGAGGCTGGCTTTGAACTCGGGATTCTCCTGTCTCAGCCTCCCTAAGTGTTGGGATTACAGGCATGCACCATGGCACCCGGCTAACTCTTCCTGTTTCTGAATATATTTTTATTATGAGAATCTGTGTATGTATTTATAATATAAGGTATTAGAAACATTTAATAGAAATTAGAGATTCTAAAATTATGATTTGAAATGTTTAATTATCAGTAGATTACTGAAAGGGGTAAAATTGTTTTGTTATTTTTATATAAAAGCTTTGAATATTTATTAGAATGTGATTTATTACCATTATAATTTTGGTTAATTAGCTTTATAAGCATTACTGTAGGACTTGGAATCATTTTGCTTATTAGGTTTGCAATACTGCCCTGTCAAGCATTAGAAGTATCTATAAGAATGAAATTTATTAAATTTCTAAATGTATTTAACATAAAAAACAAAGGAAGCCAGTTGCAGTGGCACATGCCTGTAATCCCAGTGGCTTGGGAAGCTGAGGCAGGAGGATCTAAAATTCAAGACCAGCATCAGCAACCTAATCAACTTAGTGAGACCCTGTCTTAAAATAAAATAATAAAAGGGCTGGTGATGTTGCTCAGTGGTTAAGCTCCCCTAGGTTCAATCTCCAGTACCAAGAAATAAAAATTAAAAAAAAATTAAGGGGAAAGTCTATTAAGAGTTAAAGACACATGAAAGTTATTTTTAAAATTTTGTATAAAAACACTAGATCTTTTTTTTGATACTAGAGATTGAACTCAGGGGCACTCGCCCACATCTCCAGCCCTATTTTGTGTTTTATGTAGAGACAGGGTCTCACTGAGTTGCTTAGCACCTCGCCCTTGCTGAGGCTGGCTTTGAACTCGCGATTCTCCTGTCTCAGCTCCCTAAGTGCTGGGATTACAGGCTTGAGCCACCGTGCCTGGGGGGGCGGGGCACTAGATTTATCAATAGAGTAACTGGGTTTTAAGTTGAATTTAGAGGCTTAAAGAAAAACTCAACTGTAAATTTTGAGCTTTAATTAGTGACTGTTAATACAATCCCCAAAAGCTCCACACAGCTGTACTCTCACTGCCATTGGCCATCTTTCAGGCCTCTCTAGACAGCTTCCCACCATCAAAGGTATTGGGAACAAGTTGCTTCTTCTTGTTCCTGGCTGTCTATGCACCTCTCACCCTCGTATTATCATCAAACTGGCTCCTCTTCTTTCAGATCTTAGCTAAAGCTTCAGAACTCCCTAACTAGGTCAAGTCTTATAGAGCATACTCTCACAAAATAGGAAGAAGAGGCTATCAGCTGCTGTTATTGTTCTTATTTTATCTCATACATCCTAGCACTTGTCTCAGTCATACTTTTACATTTCTTTTCTTGTCAAGTTTCATAAGGGCAAGGAATACATTCATCTTCATTCTGGGTGGATGGCAGTCTGTAATATACTAGCCACTGAAGCCAGGTATGGTGGCACACACCTGTAGCCCCAGCCACTCAGGAGGCTGAGGCAGGAAGACAACTTGAGTCCAGGAGTTTGAGGCCAGCCTAGGGAACACAGTGAGAGAACTTCTTGAATGAATGAATGAATTAATTAATTAATTAAAATTTTAAAAAATCACACGTTCCCATCCAAATACCTATGTAGTCCCATTCTGTCAAATCCAAGCTTAACCACCAACCACCCAACCTACCTACCTTCCTTCCTTCCTTCCTGTCTTCTTCATCAGTTTAAGTTGGCAGTTTTCTAGCTGGAGCAGTCTGATGAAGTCACTGATTCACACTTATCAAAGGGATGCTTGGCTATACCCTTAGTATTCCTTCCTGAACATGCTGGCTTTTTTTTTTTTTTTTTTTTTTTTTTTGGAATTTTGATAGACTGAGAATTTTTGGCATCTTTAAATTTGGCTTTCTTTTTGATTAACAATTCTTTAAGTCATTTTTCTCTTCTTGCCTTTTATTAGAAGCAGTCAGGAGGAGCCAAGCCTCACCTTCAACACTTTGTTAAAAATAGCTTTAGCCAAGGATCTGGTTTCATTGCTTGTAAGTTTTAGCTCCCACACACCACCAGAACATGAATACAGTTCAATCAGTTTCCTTGCCACTTTTTAATAAAGCTTTTCTTTCTTCCAATTTCCATAGCATTTTTTGTTTCCATCTGAGTTCTCATCAGAATGACTTTTATTGTTCATATTTCTACCAACTTTTGTTCATGATTACTTAGGTATTTTCTAAGAAGATTGAGGTTTTCTCGACATCCCCTTTTCTCTTTCTGTACTCTCAATAGAATTATTCTTCATTGTCTGTTTATGGCAATGTAGGATTTTTCTAGCCTGCTCTTCCAAATTCTTCTAGCCTTTATCCATTACTCAGTTTTAAAGCCATGTCCATATTTGTGGGTTATTTGCTGTATCTGCACCCTCGCTTCTCAATACCAATTTCTGCCTTAGTCCATTTAGGCTGCTATGACAAACTACCTTAGACTAGGTGGCTTTCTAAATGATAGTAATTTATGTCTCACTGTAGGAGCACTCTCCATACCTTCAACCCCTCCCTTCCATCTTTCCCCATTCTATGCTAATGGACTGTGCGCTTGACAGAGAGCATCTCACTGTTTGTAACTTTGGGCCATGATTGGTCCAGGACTGTATATAAGCTTCTATACTTTCTGGAATAAACAGTGTTTCTGTGTCTCACTGGCAAAACAGTTTACCTACCATGGAGTCTGGGTGGAGTGACTCCGCGGACCGCCACCCCAAAACCTCATCCCGTGAGACCCCTCTTCATCCCCTGAAGACCCTCTTTTCTCATCTCTTGGGACCCCAACTCATCAAGCAGACCCATGAGGCACAACTTAAAACAATCTCATAGTTTGGAAGATTGGGAAGATCAAGATTAAAGTGCTTGCAGGTTTGGTGTCTGGTGAGGGCCCACTTTGTGGTTCATAGATGACCATGTTCTTACTGTATCCTCACATGGTAGAAGGTATAAAGGTACTCTCTAGAGTGAGGAAGGTGTCTGAATTCTCTTTTGTAAGGGCACCAATCTTATGTATGAGGATTCCATCTATGGGCCTTTATCACCTACGAAAGGCCCCAATTCCTGATACTATTACATTGGAGGTGAGAATTTCAACATATAAATTCTGAGGATACAGAAACATTCAGTCTATACCATTTTCACACTACAATCCTATAGGCATTTTATAATCCAACTATCTCAGATTATCTGCCATTGTCCCATAAATACCTTCTTTTTATAAATTTTTTTAGTTGTTGATGGACCTTTATTTTTTATTTATTTATATGCAGTCCCTGAGAATTGAACCCAGTGCCTCACACATGCTAGGCAAGCACTCTACCACTGAGCCACAACCCCAGCCCCCAACACATATGCCTTCTTAATACTAAGCTTCCATCTTAGAATGCTTCTTCCCTGCCTGCTCTCCAATTGTCCCCACCCCTATCTCACCACATCCACCTCTAAAAGTCCTACCTAGTCCCTATTGCTCAGCTCAAACCATACTTCCTTTTGTAGAGCTCTCTAAACTTTGCTAGCCACAAGTCATCTTCCTGTCCTTCATACTCTCATTAGGCTCAATAACTCTGCTTTAACCACAATTCTTTGTAAATATCTGTTGTACATGTCTGTGGCTTTTATTTTTTGGGGGGGTGCTGGAGACTGAACTCAGGGCCTCACATGTTAGAAAAGTACTGTACTGTTGAATTACATCTCCAGAACAAGACCAGTATTTTTTAAATATGTATCAGAATTACCTGGTGTTCAAATATGTAAGAAAATATATAGATTTCATTAATGTCTACTATATTAGAAAAAGTAGTCTATGTATCAATTCTTAATCAGAATGAGAACAATGTTCTTGCCCTTCACCCCTGCAGCTTTTAATATCTGTACACTATATTTAATCATCTGAGCCCCTTAATTTGCTGACATTTCAATGATCTCAAATTAGATTTCCTGGAGCACTGTTCCAAATAAGTAACTTTAGAAATATAATGTAGGGTCTTATTATTTGCTAACTATGCTGCTGTTGCTGCATGCATTTTCTACACCTTCCTAAAAATTGACCCTATATAAAGAATTTTCTTTCAATTTTGCCATATCTGTATAACTATTTAACCAGCAGAGTTTATACATCTTAGCCATAATGATACCAAGAAAGTATGACATAATAAGAGACTTCTTAATCATCTTTAGTGTAGAACAGATTCAAACACTCTAAATATAGATGTAATGGTTTGGATATGAGGTGTCCCCCCAAAGCTCCTGTGTTAATGCAGTAATGTTTGGAGGTAAAATGATTTAATTATGAGAGCTATAGCCTAAACAGTCCATCCTGGTTTGAATGGACTTACTAGATGGTAACTAGGCAGGTGGAGCCTGGCTGGAAGAGCTGGGCCACTGGGAGAATGCCCTGGAAGGATTCATCTTCCTTGTGATCCCTCCCCTCACTTCCTGGCAACCATGAGCTGAACAGCTTTCCTCCATTATGCCCTTTGGCTTTGATGTTCTGCCTTGTTAGGCCCAAAGCAATGGAGTCAACCAACAGTGAACTGAACCTCTGAAACCATGAGCTGAAATAAATTTTTTCTCCTCTAAGCTGTTCTTGTTGGAGATTTTGGTCACTGTGATGAGAAGCTGAGTAACACAGAAACTGGTACCAAGAGGTGGGGTTGTTACTGAGACTAACCTGACTACATGGCTCAGTAGTCTTTGGAGTTGGTTTTTAGGATGAATTTGGAAAAATTTGGAGATGGAGGCTGGAGAAGCCTTAGAATATTCTGAGCAGAGTTTCATGGGTGATTCTGGTGGGAGCTCTGAGGACCAGAATACTGACAGTAAAGACTGGGCTCATGAGGTTTCAGGGAGGAATGAGGTCTTTACTGGGAATTGGAGTAGAAACCATTCATGTTATACTCTGGCAAAGAACTTGTCTACATTTTACCCATGTCCTGAGACTTGGTGTGAAGCTGAATTTAAAAGGGATGAACCAGTTATTTTCCTGGAGGAAATTTCAAGGCACTACAGCATTCAGGAGGTGGCATGGATTTTGCTGGCCACTTTTAGCCAAGCTTACAACAAGAATTGGGAGCAGAAAGCAGAGCTGAAGGATTTTAAAAACTTGGAGTTTGGCTAGAAAAGTGTAAATAAAATTGAGGCCAAGAATTTTTGAAGAAAGCATAGCCACTAAAGAGAAGCTAAGTACATTGCACATAGACAATAAGAAAGATGCCTTGAGTGCATTTCAGGAATCAGCAAAATCACACCCATCACAAGCTCAAGGATACAGAAGTGAAAACTCATTTAAGAGACCTTAGAGGCACCCTACTTGCCCAGGGTACCTAGAGAGCTATTTACCCAGGATTTGTTTCAACCATGCTCAGCCACTCAGGCACTCAGAAGCCATTGCAGCTATAGTTGAATAAATCCTGGCTACAGCTGGTAGCAGACCCTGGCATCATCCATGTGGTGCTGCTTCTGAAGGAATATAGGATGCTAGAGTTTGGGGGTCCAGAGGATTCCACCAGGGTTTCAAAGAAGGTATGGGCAACCAGCCAATATGTAGCAAGGTTAGTATCTGTGGGAAATCCCTGAGAGGGTGATACATGAGGCCGTGAAGGTGAAGTTGGTATTTTGATCATAGAGGGCAAAACATAGCTAACACAATAAAAAATAACATTCTTTTTTATATTTCTACTGTATTACATTTGGTCCTCAAAACATCCCTATGATGTTGATAGAGGTACTACTATTCAGTTTTATAAATGAAAACATGGGCTGTAGATAAGTCATGTGATTTTGCCAAAAGCACACCATCAGAACCTAAACTCAAATCTTATGACACCACAGAGCATGTTCATCCTACTATATCAAGAGTTCTCTTGGGCTGGAGTTGTGGCTCAGTGGTAGAGTGCTGGCCTCACATGTGTGAGGCCCTAGGTTCAATTCTCAGCCCTGCATATAAATAAATGAATAAAATAAGGTCTCTTAACAACTAAAAAATATAAAGAGTTCTCCAACTTTTTGGACTTGAACATTTATCCCTAATTTCTAACTACCCACCTGTCCCCACAAACTCAAGACACCACTGATCACATATGGACAAACTATGATCATTCCAATTCACTATGAGTGCCTGTTTCTCTAAGACACCAAACCAAAACAACAGGTATGTAGCTACATATCGAGGTAGGGGAAATAAGAAAGTGCTGGAATTCAACAGTAGAGTGTCAGGTGCTAGGTGAAACCTAGAAACATTAGATAGTGGTATCAAATAGAGAAACAAAGTGGCCCAGCACTGAATGGTTGGTAGCTTGGCAAGGGGAGCGGAAGTACCACCTCAGTAGGGATACAGGTGAAAAAGAGAATCATGGCAATCTCCCCAAGTACAGAATCCAGTATCTTGAAGACATATAATCTTCATAGACACAAGATCTGGTATCTGCATAGCAAGTTAAAGCTAGAGAAGAAGTTCTTGCATTTTTCTGGGCATTTATGTGGTGCCGTAACTGGGAGCCATCTTTTTCTTTTTATATATAGACGGACACATCTTTATTTTATTTATTTTTATGTGGTGCTGAGAATCGGGTGCTAGGCAAGTGCTCTACCACTGAGCCACAATCCCAGCCCCACTGGAAGCCATCTTGAGAAAGGTCATATTGTTTAAGCTTGTATTTGTCTATCTCCAAGACCCAATGGCCTCTTCTCTACACTGGCTCAGCAGATGCTGCCCCAAGAGATGGTTTTGGCCTAGGGGAGTGAATGGCAAAAGTGCTCTGAGAATTCTATGTGGTGGGTAGTTCAGACCAAGATGCAGAGGGAAAATGGTGGTTCTTTTTAAAATCTGTGGTTCAGGAGATTTGGTATTAAAGCCCAGGGGAGAGAACAGCTATATGTGATTTTGTGTGGAATCAAACTTTGAGGGTTCTGGGATCATGGCTAGTGGATTACACAGAACTTTCTACTAACTTCCCAGGACAGATCTTTGTGGCCTTGTGACCAATCCCTACACAGGCAGGGGCTGGAGGATGCAGGGGCATGTCACAGCATTTGTCCTGCACTTGCAGCAAGCAGCCCAGGGTATTTCAGGAAAAACAACAACAACAACAAACAAGCTCAACATTCCATGCTAGCTCATTAACACATGGCAGCATAGGCTTCGGCCCTGTCTTCAGAGCTCACAGACCAAGAGACTACAGAGAGAATCATTACCTAGTGAGTTCTGCATTCTGCACTCATTCCAATGTACAAGGCAACTAAGAGGAACTCTAAAAACCTTCAGGCACAACTCACTCCTGCCAGTGTCATGGTAAACACCACCAAAGAAAGCATTTGAGGGTGAATAACACATATCCATTGCTGTCTTTTTTCTTTTCCTCCTTTTTGTTTGTCCTATTTTTAATTTGTAGATTTTTTTCTCTTTCACTTCTTTTCCTTTTTCACTTTAAAGTTTTTCTGCTGCTTCCTTAACTCTTTTCTATCTTATCTTACATTTTCTTACCTTTTCTGCTTTGTTATTACTGATGTTATTGTTTCTTATCTTTTTTTTGTTTTGTTATTCTATTTTTTTTACCTTTCTTCCTTCTTGTTGTTGATGATGCAATTGTTTTCTGTGTGTGTGCATGGAACTGGGATGAAGCCCAGGACATAGCATCCACTGGGCGGATGCTCTGCCACTGAGCTATGCTCCTAGCCCTGCTGAGAGGAATTGCACCAAGCTCCAGCCACTGTCAGACCCACCTAAACCTTGGCAAATATGTCAACCTATAGAATAGAGGGTACCAAAGCTCAGGGCCAATGATACAACCACAAATGGACACAGATGGGTGGGTCTGACACCCTATTCCCAGACAATAAATCCCACAGTAACAGAAAAGAGAAATAATATGCCTTTTATGGTCACCAAGCCTACAAGGGTCCTCAATATCAGCCACTGCCATGTCCTGTCAAATTGCACATTGCTGACAAGACAAGTAAGTGCCTCAGATCCTGGACCTTGCCTGTCCACATAAAACACCAGGAAGTGCAACAATGGTGCAGAGTGAGACCTTGCCAAGGCAGCCTGCAGAAAAGATTCCAATTGAGTCACACAGAGTAATAAGCAAGGGCTTATTAGAAAGAGAGTACAGACACTCAGAGCACAGACTGAATGGGCCACCTCAGGGAGGTTGACATAGGCTTTATAGAGTTGAGGGTTTTTTTTCTTTTCTTTTCTTTTTCTTTCTTTCTTTTTTTTTTGTATTTATAGATGGACAGCATGCCTTTATTTTTATTTGTTTATTTTTATGTGGTGCTAAGGATCGAACTCAGTGCCTCACACATGCTAGGCAAGTAGTCTTTCTCTGAGCTATAGCCCCAGCCCCCTGAGGTTTTAAAGACTAAAATTGGAAGAAGCAGATGTTGGCCCCAGGGAGTCTCTCTCCCTTTGTCAGGATAAGGAAGGCTCCCAGTACTCTGAAGGAGTTAAAACCTGTGAAATTGCTGGAAATGAAAACCTGTTGGAATATCTCTAGAGAGCATTATGACTTAGCTTCCTTCCTCCCCAGGTCAGTGTTAGAGCAGTGCAGTAATAGTTTCTTTTTGGCAGCTCTGAGAGTTTTCTATTATCTCCAGTCCTGTGACCTATGGGCTTCCTGCAAGTTACTGTCCTTCACTGTCCTTCCCTTATCCACCTGTTCATGGCTGACTTATCTAACCACAGTGTCTAAACAGAGGCTAAGAGCCTTAGGCCCTTCACCATGATTAAAACAACCAATATCAGAACTGTTTCCAAGTAACAGAGCCAATATCAGGAGTGCCCATTGAAATCCCCATCACCTAATAGGGGCTTCTACTCCCACAGAGAATGTGCCTCACATACTCTGCTGTCTACACCACACCTTCCAGGATTATAAGAGGGACCTTACTCTTGAGAGATCTACAGAGAAAGTGCATCCCTCAGGTTTTCCTATGATACACACTAAGCCAAAAATCACTAAGTACAGCAAAAGAAGTCACAAGATGAAGCCCAACTGGGATTAAATTCAACACTATACAACAAACTGATACCTCAAGACACATCATTAAAGGAAGCCCATTTATTAGGAAGGCACTCCCATAAAGGTGGAAGAGATGTCCATCTCTAAACATGCGCAAATCTCTATATAGGAATTCAAGAAATATGAAAAACACGAGGTAATATGACATTTCCTAAAATTCATAATTTTGTGTAACAAATTCTAAAAATACCAAAATGTATGAAATGCCAAGTAAAGAACTCAAATGATTTTTTAAAAGTTGAATGAATTTCAAGAGAATAAAAATAAACCGTTGATTGAATTAAAGAAGGGAATAGAGAATATGAATGAGATACCAAATAAAGAGTTTCAAGATGAGTGTGACAGCCAAGTGTGGTGGTGCACGCCTGTAATCCCAGCGGTTCAGGAGGCAAAGGCAGGAGGATTACAAGTCCAAGGGCAGCCTCAGCAACTTAGTAAGGCCCTAAGCAACATAGCAAGATCCTGTCTCAAAATGAAAAAATATATATATAAAAGGGCTGGGGATGTGGCTCAGTGGTGAAGCACCTGTGGGTTCAATCCCCGGTATCAAAAAAGAAAAAGTGTGACAAAATATCACATCTTAAACAAAAAAGAATGAACAGAATTCACAATCTCTAGGACACCCTTAAAAAACAAAATTTATGCAAAATTGCAATAGGTGAGGGAGAAGCACTATAGGCCAAAGGCATAGAAAACCTATTTGATAAAACGACAGCAAAAAGTTTCCCAAATTTTGGGAATTACAAGGACATTGAAGTATGGGAGCCATTTAGAATCCAAAATAGACATGACCAAAAGAGAACCTTTCCACAATGTTATAGGTAAATTGCTTAAAATACATGACAAAGCAATAATATTCAAATACTGTGGCACCAAGTCACATTTAAAGTTAAGGCCATGAGACTAACAGCAGATTTTTCAGTAGAAGCTTTAATGTCCAGGAGGGCATGAAATTATATATTTCAAGTCCTGGGGGAAAAAATAGCTGCTAACCAAAACTGCTATGGTCACCAAGGTTATCCTTCTGAATTGAAGGAGAGGATTAGCGGGTATAGCTCAGTGGATACCCAGCATGCACAAGGCTCTTGATCCCCATATTGGGGGAAAATTGAAAAATAAAGACTTTCTAAGATAAAAACTAAGATACTTCATTACTAGACCATCATTACTGAAGATACTTCGATGGGAAGTAAACATGAACATAATGAGAGCCTGTGGAAGGGAAAATCCCACTGGAAGAGTAAACACACAAAGGAGAAACAGCAAAGAATCAAACACTACCTACATAACAAACCATCACATTTCTACGATGGATTAGAAAATGAGAAACAAGCAGAATATTCAAACAACTAGAAGGGAAATAATAAAATGACAGTGTTAGCCAGCTTTTTGTCATGTAAGTTGTTAAATAAACAACTTAAAGGAGGAAAGATTTATCTTGGCTCATGGTTTTGAACATTTCATTCCAGAGTCAGCTTGCTCCATTCCCCTGGGTCTGAAGTGAGGCAGAACATCATGGTGGAAGGGTGTAGTGAAAGAAGACTGTTCACATGTCAGCCCCAGAAGGAGAGAGGGATGGGGAGAGACAGACAGACAGACAGACAGAGGGAATGAATATGAATAGGAGGGAAGGAGAGAAAGGGGCAAGGAATAATATTTATATGCCCTTCCAGTTCATGTCTCCAGTGACCCATTTCCTCCAACTAGGCCATACCTCCTAAGAGTTCCACCACCTCCCATTAATATCATCAAATTATTAATACATTAATGGATTAATCCACCGGTGAGGTCAGATCCCTCATGATCCAATCACTTGCCAAAATCCTCACCTCTGAGCATTGCTGCATTGGGATCCAAGCAATGAGCCGTTTGGGGCCATTCCAGGTCCAAACTATAGCATTCCACCACCACCCCCGGCCCCAAAGGCTCATGCCCATCTCAATACAAAACGCATTTAGTCCATCTCTAGCTGTCCCCATTGTCTTTACAGTTCCAGCCTTGCTCAAAAGCCCAAGTCCAGTCTCCTTTTATTGTAAGGGAGTCTGAGGATGTGTCCAAAAGTGGAGAAGACCTCTTCTTAGCCCTTTCAGCTTCTTGACCATATCATGGTAAAGAATTTAAGGATGCATCCGGTATAAGTAGCAGAGAAAAAGATTTATTATAAAGAGGAAAGTAAATACTGGAGAATAGGACTGCAGAAGATCTCAGAGAGAGTGTGTTGCTTTGTCTTGGTCTTAGGTTTTAAGATTTACAGAGGAATAGTAGCTAGGGGCCTGAAGTAGAGGTGGACTAAGGGTGGGGTCAAACAATTTCACTCCAGTTTGCCCTGTGCTTGTGCATTGTCCTGGCATGTTTTATTCATGCTATTTCTTACATCACGCATCTCATTAGCATTCTAAATTTCCACCCATATGTGTATGTCTTACTATTATGATGCTAGGGTCATTTCTTTCTTTTTTGGTGGGGGGGAGGTCCAGGGATTGAACTCAGGGGCACTTGACCCCTGAGCCACACCCCAGCCCTATTTTGTGTTTTATGTAGAGACAGGGTCTCACTGAGTTGCTTAGCACCTCACCATTGCTGAGGCTGGCTTTGAACTCGCGATTCTCCTGCCTCAGCCTCCCAATATGCTGGGATTACAGGTGTGCGCCACCATGCCTGGGTGCTAGGGTCATTTCTTGGTCACTAAAGTCTTGAATGCACATACTCCCTAAAAGGATGGCTCCTTCAGATGCCTTGTGATTAACTTGCAGTTTTGTTGCTTTTTCATCAGCCAATCAGCAAGCTGAGGGCAAGGACACAGGCTATATTGCTTACAAGTTGTGTGTTGTGCATTCCAACAGTTTATGGGCATTTCTGTTTTGGATCTGTACTCGCTCTATGTCCTTGAATTCGTATGTCACTCTGAGACTCAAGAAAAACTTGGCTGTGAGCTCCTGCAAAAATAAATAGCCAAGTTACATACTTCGAAAATACAATGCCACAGAGTGAACATTCCCATCCCCAAAGGGAATAGTGGGAGAAGACCAAGGAAGGACTGAACCAAAGCAAGATTGAAACCCAGCAGGGTGAACATTAAATCTTGAGCTCCATATCTAGCATGCAGAGCACACGGTGGTGAGATGTGGGCAAAAAAAAAAAGAAAGAAAGAAAAAAAAGAAAAGAAATGACCCTAGCGTCATAATAGTAAGACATACACATATGGGTGGAGATTTAGGATGCTAATGACATGCGTGATGTAAGAAGTAGCGTGAATAAAACATGCCAGGACAACGCACAAGCACAGGGCAAACTGGAGTGAAATTGTGTGACCCCACCCTGACTCCATCCCTGGTTCAGTTTTTAGCTCACATCTCACCACCTTGCCAGTTGATGCACACATGGCTTCTCAGGCTGGCTCCACTCATGGCCTGCAGCAGCCCTCCGCAGATGTTCCACATTCTTGGCATCTCTAACTGGGCTCTCCACTACAGCTCTGGCTTCCCTCTTACAGCTTCACGCATTGCCCTGTCAGGGACTGCCCATGGCAATTCCAACCCTGTCACACACTGCTAGAAGGGAGGAGAGAAGCTTTAAATTGAAAGACTCCAGTTCTGTTTTTTTATCTGACTCGGCTTTTTTGTAATTTAGTTTGAGATTATTCATTTCAAACTGTTAGTCACTGACAAAGCGAAGGAGTCTGCATGAGATCCGTGCACAAGCAGGAAGGGAAATATTCTGGAATGAGCTAGAAGGCCACTACTGTGAGAAATTAAAACACTTTCATCCCACTGGGCCCAGCCTGGTTAACAAACTATACAGGTCACACTACGGTTTTCCTGTGTCTGTGGTTCATTTTTCTATGACATTCAGTTTTGGAGATGATTGCCGTTGCTTTCAGTTAGTCTCCATAGGAAGACATGCAGTGACTCGGTAATGCTGCCAGAGCCCCAAATATGTTTGTCACTCATTTCAATGAGCCTTCAGAAGGGTTCTCTCATTGGTTCATTTGTTTATTCTCTTCATTCTGTGAACCCATTTTTCATTTCTGAAATATTGAAAAGTGAATCAACCAAATCTGCTGAACTGGATCACAGTTCTCAGTCTGATATGCATTTGAAAGTAAATAATAATGCTGTCAATTCAATACACAGTTTCAAGGAAAGTTATAAGAAAAATATCGTCATCTGGTTAGATAACTGTTTCTAAAAGGAAGAAGAATTTTGAATATATTTTGAGCAATGCCAGGGTCCTTAGGATGAAATGAATATTCTCATTAGGATGCCTAAGTTCTGGTATGTATGTTTTCCAAGCATCATCTATTCTGAATTGTAAATTGCATTAGTATTTTATAGATAACTCAGGAAAGCTATAAAGATGGGAGGTGATTTCCCGGTACTGTGCACTCACAATCATGCCAGAAGAAGAGCAAAAAAGCGTAACAGAAAAGAGTCTCATACTGGGCTCTACATCAGGTCACGTGTTAGTTATCAAATTGCCTAAAATAAGTATTTGGAAACTTGTTATATTTATGCTATTGGAACACATACAATATTACCCCTATTCTCACCTCTATCACGTACAATTGTATTACAAAAATATAGAAAAACTTTTTATAAGACATGGCAGATGTTCATTTCAGAAAGTCACAAAAAAGAATTTGGGCAGGAAACCATTTTCCATACATTAGCAAGAATACAGCTCAGGGGGCTGGGGATATAGCCCAGTTGGTAGACTGCTTGCCTCGCATACACAAGGCCCTGAGTTCAATCTCCAGCACCAAAAAAAAAAAAAAAAAAAAAAGAATACAGCTCAAGACCTGACAAACCAGCAGCTTTGAGCTTTGTGGGCCAGAAGGAGTTGGATGAACTGTTACACCAGACAAATGGTTACTTTCACTCTTGTTTCCCTTAGGGGACTTAGAAGACCTAAACATCATCCATCTTCCTATTGCCCTCAAATATCAGCCCAATATACAGAGAAGTTAACAAATGAAAGGATGGACAACCACACACTTCTCCCCTGAGTACACACAGTTTATAACAGGATAGACTCACAGCTGAAGCTAAGGGCATGTATCTATTAGGGAAAAAAAATAAGCATGGGGCAAAATTTTAACATAGCAGTATGGAGCTTGGGGTTTGACAAATCTGACATCCGGATGAGAATAATGAATATAGTTCCATTTTTCCTCTACCTAGAAAATAACAAGGTTTGGCACTGACGTTAACACTGTATGGATTAGAAAAATGAATGAGACATGGACTGTGCCCTTGAAAAACTTAGCTTCAAAGAGGAAGGTAGATACATAAATAATTACAGTACAGTGTGGTGCATGGTCTAATGGCCCCATAATAGCAGTTACCACAACTGTTTTTAATAAAGCATTAGTGGGCAATGTTGTAGATACAGCATTGACATCAGCAGCTCATACCCATGACTGAGTTTATCTTGTGTCCTACACTGGATGGATCACTCCTGGACTCGAAGTGTCTTGCTTCATTAGAAGACTGCATTGTTTTCCAAAGTAAAGTATCACATTAGTTTTGAATGTGATAATCTCCATAATGTACACAAAATTTTTAAAGAGACCTCGAAGATGATCTTATATTAGCTAGTTGTAGAAATATCTGAAACATAAAGTGGAAATAAAAATAGCTTGTGACAAAGAAATAAAAGGAGGGCAATGTTTGCTTCTAACAAAAATGTGACAGTTACATCTATCTCTGGGCAGGATAACGAATGTATTATTTATTTTTAAAACAAAATAAAATTAAAATGCTACCACTTTCATAATTTTGTCTAATTGTTCATCAATGAAAATAAAAATGAAATACACAGAAAGTGAAATACATATAGGTCTCACTTACCTCTCCCTCATCTCTGATACTACAAGATATCCCTTTGGAAGGATGGCTCTAAATAACAAATTTATTTATCATACCATTGTGAAAGAAAATCACAATCTTAATCAAAAACTCATTTCTTGACATTTCTGCAACATATTTCTTATTGGATATTTCAACGGGAAAATCTGGAGGGGACAGAGTATCCTGAACAATCCTGTAGGTAGTTACAGTGAAATTCGAGTGAACAATTTCAAGAGAAACTCTCTAGGGTAGAAGTGATAGGCATTCCTTTCAAACTCAACTAAATGGATTTCTTTTATGTGCTATGTTATGACTGACTATAAAAAACATGTGAGCCTTATTTCCAAGCCTCAGCACAGATAAAGACTCACAGAAGGAATCTTTTCACGCCTTCCCACACAATTCTAGATCCCAGCCTGGAGAAGGTGCTAACAGTGCTAATGTAGAAACCTCCCAGGCAACACAGCTGTCCAATACTTCCAACATAGTTGTGAAAGCTACTTAGAAGCTTGCTCTAACCAGTACCATGTTTAAATAATCCACATCCTACCCAACTACACAGAAAGCTGGGCTTAAACAGGCAATGCAAGGGAATGTGGAAGAATGGCCCACTCTTTCAGGATTTCTTAGAGCATGCATTCAGTACAGCTGATATTTAGCCCTGCAAAGCTCCTTTATGAAATCATGTTCACAGCACAGAGTCAGGCTACCCTACCCTACCCACAATGTAAAGGCATCCCAACACTCACTAATCTCAGTCTCTGTTCAGCTCTGCTTTGGCAATCTATCCTTTTAGCAATTTGGTCATCTATCTTTTTAGCATCCTAAGCAGTTTGTATCATTCTAGCTTTGACCCCTGTGAACTTCTGTGCTGTCCTCTTTACAGTCTTACCTCACATTTTGGACCTAAAACTTGGTAAATTTTTCCAGGTCTGAAGTCTTTTATTCAGCTATGATTTAGCTCTACCCTCTGATTCTATTGCTTCAGAAGCTCTGGGTAACAGCATGGTCCATGCTGACTCCAAACTTCACATATGAAGATCCCTTTTAATGGTGCTGGGGATTGAATCCAGGGCCTTGTGCATGCTAGGCAAGAGCTGTACCACTGAGCCACATACCTAACCCAAATCATGCAATTTGTTTGTAACACATACATGCACACAAACAAAATGCATCATGACCTGGTCCCCATTGTGTTAAAGTATGGCTTTATGTAACAAAGAAGCTTTTCTAGAAAGCAATTACAGATCATTATTGTCCAAAGCCAAATTAGGCTGAACAAAAGACATGGATTCCCACTTTGTAATGGGAAAAAAAAAACTCAATTAACTAAGCTTTGTTATAAGCAAAGTGACTTATTTAATTGGTAAATATGGAAAGCTCAAGTTCATCTGGTCTTTTTCTCCTGGCTTCTAGCAGCCCTCTGCTTCCACAGGGATTCTGCCTCTTTAAGAGGAAGGGAAACTATCAGGGCTTAGCGTTGCTTTGGCTGAGTAGATAAAATCTGCCTAGTTTAGGGGTTTTGTCTTAGCAAGCCTAGTTCACTAACATACCTGAAGCCACATCCTCCAAACTGGCCTCCAAAGATAACAAAGATAATATTTTTTTAATAGATTCTTTTTTTTTTAAATATTTTTTTAGTTGTTGATGGATCTTTATTTTATTCATTTATTGTTTGTATGTGGTGCTGTGGATCGAACCCAGTGCTT
>CM053417.1:11610255-11678486 GCA_028644305.1 Xerus rutilus
TAAAATATTTTTTTTTTTTTTTTTTTTTTTTTTTTTTTTTTTTTAATTTTTAGTTATAGATGGACACGATACCTTTATTTTATTTACTTATTTTTATGTGGTGTTGAGGATCGAACCCAGTGCCTTATACGTGCTAGGCGAGCACGCTACCACTGCGCTATAACCCCAGCCCCCATCAAGTACAATCTTGAAAATAAAGCAGTGGCACAGCCAAGTTTGCTCCCTTGCTGTTCCTGAAACCCCTAACTACCATGTAAGTTCAGACTGGAGATCTAGTCATTCTTGTCTTATGAGATCTAGTCATTCTTGTCATCCTAGATGACACCCAGCCAATCCCTAGATAAGCAAGGCCATTCACTACAGCTAACTGAAGGTGCATGAATAATAGATTAGCAGAAAGCTGTCCAGCTAAACTCAGCCCAAACTGCCAAATCATAGGATTTTCATGTAGCTGTACAATAAAAAGTAATGGATGCACATGGTTTGTACATTATAAGGATAAAGAGAAAGAGCATGTAAAATTTCAGACAGGGTATAATAGGTTAGCCCAGTATCAACAAGTGCCTGAGAAAATACCACTTGATAGGGCTTCATACCCATTTGAGGATCAACAGAGGGTACAATCCACATACTCTGCTGTCTGTACTCACCTGCCAGAATTACAAGAGAGACCTTACTCTTGGGAGAGCTACAGAGAAAGTGTGTCCTTTAGATTCCATTATGGTACACCGTGTAAACACAAATTAACTACAGTCAAAGAATCCATAGGAAGATTGCACTATAAAGCCCAACTGGAATTAAATTCAATGCTACACAACAAAGAAGAGCCCAAGACCAGATGGATTCACTGCTGAATTTTACCAGACTTGTAAAGAAGAACTAACAATTCTCAAATTATTCCATAAAATAGAAAGGGAAAGAACCCTTATGTTTTATTAGCATATTATAGCTATAGTGGGATTCACTCTGACATGATCATACATGCATGGAATATAATTTGCTCCACTTCAGTCCCCAGTGCTTCCTCTTTCCCTCCCCTTCTCCCTCTGTTCCCTTTCCTCTGTTCTAATGGTCTTCTTCCTCTTTGCACTGGCTAAAATTTCTAGTACCATATTAAGAATGGTGAGAGTTTTTTGAAAAATATATGCCAATAAAATGGAAAATCTAGAAGAAATGGACACATATGACCTAGAAAACTGAACCATCAGGATATATTACTCAAATAAAAGGCATATGAATATAAAAGAAAAAGTCAAGTTATCCCTATCTCTGTATGCTGATGGTATGATTTTATATGTAGAAAATCCAAGAGATTCCACCAAATGATTTAGAACTACAACAGTTAAATAAAATCAGTAAAGTAGCAAGATACAAAATAAACATAGAAAAAAAAATCAGTAGCTTTTCTATACAGCAATAATAAACTTGCCAAGAAAGAAATCAAGGAAGAAATCTCACTCACAATAGTCTCTCTCTCTCTCTCTCTCTCTCTCTCTCTCTCTCTCTCACACACACACACACACACACACACACACACACACAGTAAATACATACATACATATATACCTAGGAATAAACCAAATTGAGAATGTGAAAGACCTCTATAATGAAAATTTGAAAACACTGAAGAAATTGAAGAAGACACCTCTCAAATTCATAGATAGGAAGAATCAATATTGTTAAAAGGACCATACTACTCAAACTGATTTACAGATTCAGTACAATCCTCACCAAAATACATTATTCACATAACTAGAGAAAATAATCCTAAAATTCACATGGAAGTACATAAGACCCCCATAGCCAAAGCAATCCTGAGGAAAAAGAGAAATCCTAGAAGACTTCACAATACCTCATTTCAAAACATACTGAAGAAATATAGTAATAAAAACAACATGGTATTTGCATAAAAACAGACACATAGACCAATGAAACCAAATAGTAGAACCAGAAATAAATCCATGCATTACCAGCTAAATGATTCTTGACAAAGTTGCCAAAAATATACAGTGGAGAAAAGACAGCCTTGTCAACAACTGGTGCTGGGAAAACTAGATATCTACATGTAGAAGATTGAAACTAGACCCCCATCTCTCACCTGTACAAAAATGAACTCAAAGTTGGAGAGATCAAGATGACTGAACAGAGGAGGTTGCTTTCTGTGCTGCTTTGTAGCGTGAAAACAAGAAAGTGGGTAGGCAGCTTCTCAGTAAGATGGGTGGAGAAAAAAGAAAAAAAGGGACTTTACTGAGAATTACTGCTGGACTTTAAAGCAGATCCAGGACTCAGGAGGTTGGATATAATAAAATAAGGAAGAAATCCTCTGTCCTGATGCTGTTGGCACCTGTGGGAGCAGTCCCTTCATGGGCAAAGTGGAGGGATAGTGGAATAAAGGACACCCACATTTTTAAGAGGCCTGTGGCAGATAATATTAGAGATCAGACACTACCAGACTGACCTGGAAGGTGTGCTGTGCAATAGTCTTGTGTGGGAAAGAAGCCATGTCTCTCTCGGCAGCCCATGGAGAACAGAAGAAGAAGCCATCTTGCAGCTGTGCAGTGGGGCCTCCAGCTATGGGAGCTGAGTCTTGGCAAACCTTAGCTGGGTCCAAAAATCAGGCTTGACAAACTCATGCCAGAGGTCATAGAGGGTGCCTAAGAGGCCATGAGAAATTCAGACTGGAGAGAGGTTTATACAGGGGAATGAGTCATGGCAACCCACCTGGCTCCCAGCAACCCCTTGAGTCCAGAGGCTCACAGGCCAGGCTGGGAGAGACATGTCTGGCCTGGCCTGGAATTTGAAAGGCAGAGGGCAGGAGTGACTGAGTTTGGGACTGAATTTGAGTCCAGGAAAGACAGGGTCCATGAGTGGTGAGGGGGCAAAGGATTGGCTCCTCTGCCACAGGAATGGAACTCAAGGGAGATTCCTGGGGTGCAGTATCCAATTATTAACCAGCAGCTACTGGGCCTGGAAGTGCATTGGTTTAAAATCTCAGACAAATCACCATTCAACAAAGAACCTGGAGTGGTCCTAAGCCTAAACCCTGCCTCCAGGAGCTCTGCCTATAGGATTTCCTCTTATACATGAGGAACCCCACCCTGAGGATGGATGAGGCATCACACTCCAGCCCACCCCATCTAGCACTGCTAAGACGGAAGGCCTTGAATTTTTTGAACTGGAAAGGAAACAATCCTTTAACTTTTCATTGGGATTTTTTTTTTCTTTTCTCTGTTTAATTGTGACCTGAATGGTTCATGGACACTTAGACATAGACATATTTGTTTCTTGTTTTCTCATTTCTAGCATTTTTTGAAAGCAATTATTTTTCATGGCTTAGTCTTTTGAGGGCTATGATATTTGATTAGTATATTTTGGTTATTTTTTGTATTTTTTCCTCTCACTTAGCTGTTTCCCTTGATTCTCTCTCTTTTCTGCTAACAGCCAAACTCTATTGTTCTTTTACTCTTCCTTTATTTTTTTTACTTCTATTTTCTCTCCTTGTGGCTTTGATAAGGGGGAGGGGGAGGCCACGTGGCTTCTTGACGAGTTGGAGTCCAAGAGAGACGGAGAAAGGGTCCCCAGGTGAGACAATATGGGGTCTCTCTGGATGGTGGCGATCCACGGAGCCAATCTCCCTAGGCCCCGCGGCGTAGGTAAAAATTTGCTTCACCCTAGCGAGACACAGAGATACCTAGAACAAAAGGGGATACAGCCAGGGTGAGGAGAAGCCAAGAACACCACTTTATTCTAGAAACTATAGATGCTTAAATGCACTCTTGGACCAATCAGATCCAAAGATCACAAACAAAGGGGTGCTCTTTGGCAAGAGCACAGTCTATTAGCATAGAATGGGGAAGGATGGAAGGGAGGGGTTGAAGGTATGGAGATGCTCCTACATACCCCTCTTTTAAAACTTTTATTTGAAATGTCAGTGGGGCCTGTGTGGCCCATAAGCAAGCATGTTGGAGGGATCTGTGATAATCTCATGGGAGAGAATCATTCCGCTGGATTTTCCAGACTCCTACATGCTGCATATGATGGGGGGGGGTGCTAGCAAAGCTGTAATCTGTCTCAGGTTGTACTCCTCTGAGTAATTTACCTGTCATCAATTACAGCTTGTGCACAAGAGACGGGAGAGACAAGGCTGCGCCTGCCTTAGGTCATGCTCCTCTGAGCATCTTATCCATCATTGGCTGCCAGGCTGTATGCATGTGCCCCAAAATGAGCTCTCTCTCAATAGAAGGGGCGATAGAGTTGGGAGGGATTGGAAGGGAAGGGGTTAGGGTCAGGATCAGTCAAAGCTGTGATGCCTTGTGTCTCTGGCAAAGATGAGGTGGACGAGCTTCTTATATGTTCTTGAGGGCTGCGATCCATGTGGCAGGATTTTTCTTGTGTTCCTGTGATTCCTTAACAATATGAACTGAGAGCTTGTTCAGTTTGACAAAGAAAAGAACTAGAAGAAGGCTTAACAATGGGCCACAAGAGGAGCATGCATGGATCAGACGTTCTAGTTGAAAACTCTACATGACCTAAGGTTAGTTGCTCATGTACAAAGTTCTTTAATGCTGAAAGCTTAGGCTCAAGAATAGGCCATTGCTCCATTTAGGAGCGTGAGGTGCCCAGAGCTGCCATGAGAGCCAAAATCATTAGGGGTGAAAGAGAGAACCATATGATAACTAGTGGTTTAAACATTGAGGAGAAAACATGGGAAGTGTTTACATGGATCAGTTCCTCTATATAAATGTTATAACATGAGAAACACCCAAAATCAAATAAAGTTTTACCATCAAGGTGCAAACCCAGTAAAAGAAAAGAACAACAAAACATTGTAAAAGGTACAGAGAATGTGTGGCTATAGGTGACCTTAGTGTGAATTGCAGTATATAATTTTGCCCACGTAGAATATAAAATTATTTACTGAAGTCAGATATATAATCTAAAGGTAGAAACTTTAAAAGACATTAACAGTATTAAGCCAGTGTCATTTAATTGTGCTTTCATTTTGCTTTTGTTTTAAAAGCTTCTGTTCTGACTCAAGGAAAATCTCTAAGGCCAACACTCTTAAAAGTATCATTTATCTTTGTTAGATTTATATTTAGTCTTTAGGAAGTGATTTAGATTGGCAATGCAGCTCAAAGTAACTCTAGGAGAGGGGTTAAGTTAAGCAGAAATCTAATTCTGAGCCCGTAAGGTTTTTAGGCTAAACAGCCAATTTAAGTGAGAGAAATTATCATTCCAATGATAGTTACAGACATAAACATTTTAATGTGCAATTATTTATATATTTATTTTCTATTGACCAGGAGGTATATAATTTGTTCTCCCCAGATAATCATAAAAACCTTGCATATATCATTGTATATTGATATTTTTAAAATTTTAGGTATACCTCTGTGTTTGCATGTGTGGCTCTATAGAAGCTGGAAGGAATACTTGAAGTGTTAACTATACATGCTGAAATAGTTTGCTTTTTGCATAAGCATTAGGTGATGAACCGTAAATAGATAATTGGTATATCTTCTCCAATATAAAACTGAATGCAAAGTACATGAATTAATAATGATTCCACCATAATCATCAGAAACTTCCTTAGTGGCAGAAATTTACTTATTGAAGTTTTTATATCTGATTGGGGCCTATTTGTTGGCTTAGAAGTGGAATTGGGCTTTGACCCTCTGAGCTTGAGTGAGCTATCTGCCCGAGATGTACTGGGGACAGTTTGTTTCATCCCTGGCAAGTGAGCCCAGTTGCCGAGGTTGCAAGGCAAGGAGGAGAAAGCTGCCATCAGAGGGCAAGCGATTGTGCCATGGGAGGAGTTTGTCCCCGATGGAGCGGTGCTGTAGCCAGGGGGCTGCAACATTGGGCAGGAGTTGGATCTGTGTTTTCCTCGCCTGTAATATCCTTTTCCCCTAGAGAGTAGGAGGCGGGAAGGAGAAAGAGGAGATAGGTGCCTGTGAGCTATCTTTATTGCTTTAGGTCTTTCCAGCTATCTGGGAGCCGGCTGCGGTGCTTTGTGGCAGTGGAAAGTCACCTGCCAGCTAGCTGTCGGTCGCTGACCTGAGAGTGGCCCCCTGTCAGTCCTGCCTGATTGTCTGCCGATTGTGAGAAGAAGGAGGAGAATAAACATTGTCTGTAAAAGCCCGATTGGTTGTACTCTTTACATGTATGCAGCGAATGCTGCAGATCGGCGAGCAGGGAGGGATTGTGGCCCGCCTGGAGGCAGGAGGTGTGGCCTCCGTTGGAGGAGGTGCCGGCACAGCACACTTGAGAATTTTATCTCCGCAAGCAGAAAAAAATTGTTTGCGAGGGACAGTTCTATTGCAGTGCTTTTGTTTAGTTTTCCCTGGGAAGGCTTGCAGTAGCAAGGAGTTCTCTGCCGAGAGACAGAGAGTTTAGAGCTGAGCAGGCCGGCAGATGCACGGGCCGCCTAGCGGCTTCCGTGGAATTGCGCAGGGTTTAGCAGGCACTGGAGGGCCTCTAGCAGGTGGAGCCGCGCAGCACCCTGGAAGGGGCAGGGTCTCTTTAAGGATTTGGAACAATTTTTTTGTTAGCCGGTGTGCATTGTTGGCGGCGCCTGCGAATGGACCACTGGAAGGCCAGCGACAAAGAGGCCTACATGCACACGCTGGGGCCGCAGTGGGCAGTAGGCATGCGCACGCAGGCTGCCAGCAGCGGAGCTGTGGTGAGGCTGGCGGCATGCGTGGGCTGAGCAGAGCCGTGGAGGGGGCCCGCGGGCATGCACGGGATAGGCGGAGCCGGAGCTGGAGCCGTGGGGCCCTGACTGCCGGTGAGTGCGCCTGTCCAGGCGGGGGAGGGGGGCGGGGCGCGCGCACTGCTGTTTCCACACAGAGCCACTAAAGGATGGGCAGGACTAACGCTGCTTAGAACCGGGGCACTGTGGCTGGCAGGCAGAGCCGCAGCAAAAGTGACCCATTTTATTCTTTTGCCTAGCGATTTGCAGGGGAACTTGGGGCCTCAGAGCAGTGCTGTGTGTGTGTGGGAGCTTGGGATTGTTGCAGCTCGCTGTGAGGGAGGGGCTGCGCGCTCCGGGGTGGGGCTTGCGCTTCGGGAGTAGGCGGGGTTGGCACGCAGGGGCTCTGCTTATTCCGAGAGGCAGAGGCTTACCTGGAGGTAGCTGGGACCTCTCTGAGGAGCGAGGAGAGAAAGGCTGGGGAGAAGGTGGCAGGACCAGCCCGCCGTAGATAGACAGCCAAAGAAAGGGGAAAGTCTCCGGAAAGTGGGAAGAACACTAGGAGAAATAAGAACAGAAAAATGGCTAGAAGTAGGGCTGATCAGACCCTTTGCAACTATCAGAGAAACCAGGAAGTAGATATTCCCTGAGCTAACCTTATCACACAAAGACAAACACAAAAGACACTCACAAACGAGCTAGTGTTACCTTCACCAGCAAGACAAACAGGGGAATCGCCACAGGAAATCTTACCCACCGAGCAAAAAGGAGTCAAGAATGCAGTCATGTCACGTCGGGGCCACCATTTGTCGCTTTGATAAGGGGGGGGGGGAACGGCCACGTGGCTTCTTGATGAGTTGGAGTCCAAGAGAGACGGAGAAAGGGTCCCCGGATTAGACGATATGGGGTCTCTCTGGACAGTGGCAATCCACGGAGCCAATCTCCCCAGGCCCCGGGGTGTAGGTAAAAATTTGCTTCGCCCCAGCGAGATGCAGAAATACCCAGGACAAAAGGGGATACAGCCAGGGCAAGGAGAAGCAAAGAACACCACTTTATTCTAGAAACTACAGAAGCTTAAATGTACTCTTGGACCAATCAGATCCAAAGGTCACAAACAAAGGGGTGCTCTTTGGCAAGAGCATAGTCTATTAGCATAGAATGGGGAAGGATGGAAGGGAGGGGTTGGAAGGTATGGAGATGTTCCTACATCTCCTCCCTCATAATCATAACATCCTATATCTCTTATATTCTCTGTCCATCACTTGAAATTGCAAACCCTTTTGCAAACTTATTGATTTTACTGTGGGCAATAGCTGATCATATCATTTCTGTTTATCGTGAAAATTAACATTGTAGGTGTCATACCTGGAACTATTTGGTTTAATACTGTATATTGTTTGCATTGGTTGTTATTATTTTTCTCCCCCTAAGCACTGAGGTACTGGAAACTTTCAGGGACACTATAAGTCCATAGGGTAGAAACTCTAGTGCCTCATATCCACAGTGTTATATGGGTAGACACACAAACAACATGAAAAAGCGAGGGAATAAATTGCCCCAAACATATCATGATACTCCAATAACAGAATCCATTGGCACCACAGTGGAAGAAATTTCAAAGAAGAAATTTAGAAAGTTCATAGATAAACTGATCTTCAAGGTAAAAGGTGATGTAAGAAGTGAAATCAGAGAGAAAATACAAGAAGTGAAAGATCACTTCAGTAAAGAGAGATTCTGAAAAAAAAATTAAACAGAAATCCTCAAAATGAAGGAATCAATAAACCAAATAAAAAATTCAATGGAAAGCACTACCACCAGACTAGACCACTTGGAAGATAGAGTTTCAGGCAAAGAAGACAAAATGTATAATCTTGAAAGTGAAGTAGACCATGGAAAAAGATGTTAAGAGACCATGAATAGAACTTTCAAGAAAGTAGAATGAATGAATGAATGAATGGAATGAATGAATGAATAAATAAATAAATAAATAAGAATTATAGGATAACATGAAAGGACCAAATTTAAGAGTTATCAGGATAGATAAAGGCTTGGAAATACAAACCAAAGGAATGCACAATTTTTTCAATGACATAATATCAAGAAAATTTCCCAAACCTAAAGAATGAAATGGAAAATCAAAGGAGGCTTATAGGACTCCAAATGTATAAAACTACAACAGAACCATTTATGAAAATGCCAAACATACAGACTAAGAATAGAATTTTAAAGGCTGCTAGAGAAAAATTACAGGTCATATTTACAGGTAAACCAGACTGAATTTCAGCTCATTTCTCATCCCAGACCCTAAAATCTAGTAGGTCTTAGAATACTATATACCAAACTTTGAAAGAAAATTGATGCCAACGAAGAATACTATACCCAGCAAAAATAAGCTTCAAATTTGAGGATGAAATAAACAAAAGTTAAAAGAATTCAAGACTAGAAATTATGCACTACAAAACATACTCAATAAAATATTTCATGACAAAGAAATGAAAAATAAAATTGAAAACCAGCAAAGGGAAGAACTACATTAAAAGAATAATCAATCAAAGGAGAAACTAATACAAATTAAAACTCAGAAGTAAATCAAAATGACAGGGAATAAAAATTATTTCTCAATAACAACATTGAATGTAAATGGCCTAAGCTTATCAATCAAAATACACAGATTGCAAACTGATTCTATGAAGCTAGTATCACCCTTATACCAAAACCAGACAAAGACACATCAAGGAAAGAAAATTTCAGACCAAAATTTCTGATGAACATGGATCAAAAATTCTTAATAAAATGCTAGCAAATCACATACAAAAAACATATTGTAAAGATAGTGCACCATGATCAAATGGGTTTCATCTCAGGGGTGCAAGGTTGGTTCAACATACAGAAATCAAAAAATGCAATTCACCACATCAATAGACCTTAAACAAGAATCACATGATTATCTCAATAGATGTAGGAAAAGCATTTGACAAAATACAGCATCTATTCATATTCAAAACAATAGAAAAACTAGAGATAGTAGGAACATACCTCAACATTGTGAAAGCTATATATACTAAACCCAAGGCCAACATCATTCTAAATGGAGAGAAATTGAAAGCATTTCCTCTAAAAAGGAGAACAAGACAGGGATGCCCTCTTTCACCACTTCTATTCAACATAGTCCTAGAAACTCTAGCCAGAGCAGTTAGACAGAAGAAAGAAATTAAAGGGATATGAACAGGAAAAGAAGAATTTAAACTATCCCCATTTGCTGACCACATGACTGTATATTTAGAAGACCCAAAAAACTCCACCAGAAAACTTCTAGAACTAATAAATGAATTCAGCAAGGTAGCAGGATATAAAGTTAATACCCATAATCAATTGTGTTCTTATATACCAATGATGAATCGGCTGAAAGAGAAATCAGGAAAACTATCCCATTCACAATGACCTCAAAACAAAAACAAAAACAAAAAAAAACTTGGGAATCAATCTAACAAAAGAGAGGAGAGACCTCTACAATGAAAAATATAGAACACTAAAGAAAGAAATTGAAGGAAACCTTAGAAGATGGAAAGATCTCCCATGTTCTCAGATAGGCAGAATTAATATTGTAAAAATGGTCATACTACCAAAAACACTGTAAAGATTTAATGCAATTCCTATTAAAATTCCACTAACATTCTTTATAGAAATAGAAAAAGCAATTGTGAAATTAATTTGGAAAAATAAGAGGCCCAGAAGAGTCAAAGCAATCCTTAATGATAAAAGTGAAATAGGAGGCATCACAATACCAGACCTTAAATTATATTACAGAGCTACAGTAACAAAAACAGCATGGTATTGGCACCAAAACAGACATAATGACCAATGGAACAGAAGAGAAGACACAGAGACAAACCCACATAAATACAGTTATCTCATACTAGACAAAGATGCCATAAACATACATTAGAGAAAAGATAGCCTCTTCAACAAATGGTGCTGGGAAAATTGGAAATCCATATGTAGCAAAATGAAATGTAACTCCTATCTCTCACCTGCACAAAACAACTCAAAGTGGATCAAAGACACCCAGGCATTAGACCAGAAACCCTGTGCCTACTTGAAAAACTGTAGGCCCAACATGTTGGCTTAGGAACTGAATTCCTCAACAACACTCCTAAAGCTCAAGAAGTAAAATCAAGAATCAATAAATGGGTTGATATCAAACTGAAAAGCTTCTTTCCAGCAAAGGAAATAATCAAGAGTGTGAAGAGAGAGCCTACAGAATGGGAGAAAATCTTTACCACATGCACCTCAGATAGAGCATTAATCTCTAGGATATGTAAAGAACTCAAAAAACACCAAAAAATAATAAATGGGAAAAGTAACTGAATAGGTGCTAAACAGAGGACCAGGAATGGTCAACAAATATATGAAAAAAAGTTCAGAGCTGGAGTTGTGGCTCAGCGGTAGAGTGCTCACCTAGCATGGATGAGACACTGGGTTCAATCATCAGCACCACATACAAATTAATAAATAAAAATAAAATTATAATTAAAAAGTCAACCTTTAAAAAAAAAGTTCAACATCTCTAGCAATTAGAGAAATGAAGATTAAAATTACACTGAGATTTCATCTCACTCTAGTCAGAATGGCAATTATCAAAAATACAAGTAACAATAAATGTTGACAAGGATGTGGGAAAAAGGTTGAATCATACATTGCTGGTGACACTGCAAATTGGTGCAACCACCCTGGAAAGCAGTATGGAGATTCCTCAGAAAACTAGTAATGGGACCACCATTTGACCCAATTATACCACTCTTCAGTATATATCCAAAAGAGTTAAAATCAGCATACTGCAGTGGTGCAGCCACATCAATGTTCAGCCCAATTCACAGTAGTTAAACTGTGGAACCAACCTAGGTGTCCTTCAACAGATGAATAGAAAAATAAAATGTGACATTTTCCAGAAAATGGATGGATCTGGAGACTATCGTGCTAAGTGAAATAAGACAATCCCCAAAAAACCAAAGGTGAGTGTTTTCTCTGATATGTTGCTGCTAACCTATAATAAATTAGGGGGAATAGAAGTTCATTGGATTAGACAAAGGTGAATGAAGGGAAGGGAGAGGGGATAGGAATAGGAAAGACAGTAGAATGTTTCTGACACAAATTTTCTATGTACATATATGAATATACCACAATGAATCTCCATATCATGTACAACTATAAGACTGGGATCCTAATTAGATTTAGATATATTCTATGTTTGTATAAATATGTCAAAATACACTCTACTGTCATGTATATCTAAAAAGAACATCATCATCATCATCATCATCATAATAATAATAATAAAGAATTCAAATTGGATCAAATGTCTTAATTAAATACCTGAGACTTTGAAACTGCTGGAAGAAAACACAGGGGAAACATTTCAAGATATTGGCACAGATAATGATTTACTGAGTAGGACCCAATAGCTCAGAAAAAATAAGCAAGAGTTGTCAAATGGAATTCCATCAAATTGAAAAGCTTCTGCACAGCAAAGGAAACAATCAACATAGTGAAAAGACAACCTAAAGAAAGGGAGAAAAATCATTGCCTGCTATTCATGTGACAGAAGATTAATATCCAGAATATATAAATAACTCAAAAAATCCAGTCAAAAAATAGACACATGGTCTGAACAGACATTTCTCAAAAGAAGAAATACAGTCAATGAATATATTAAAAAGATAGTCAATACTCATAGTCATCAAGGGAATGTCATTCAGAAGTACACTGGGATTCTAACTCATGTCAATTAGAATGGCTATTATAAAAATAACAAAAAATAATCAATGCTAGCAAGGATGTAGAAAAAAAGGAACCCTTATATACTGTTGATGGGAATGCAAATTAGAATAATCACTATGGAAAACACTATGGATATTCCTCAGAAAAACTAAAAACAGCACTATCATATGATCCAGCTGTACCACTGCTCCTGGTTCTATACCTAAAGGAAATGAAGTCATCATACAAATGTCACATCTACATACCCATATTTATTTATTGTGATGTTATTCTCACAGTAGCCAAGGTATATATGAATTCAGCCTAGGTGCCTGTCAACAGATGAACTGATGATGCAAACCTAATATGTAATATATATATATATTGTATATTATGCAAACATTGTACATATACACAAAAATAACAAAATCCTGCATTTGCAGGAAAATAGATGGAACTGGAGGACATTGTGTTGAGAGAAATAAGTGAGACAGAGCAATGCAAGTGTCACGTTTTCTCTTATATGCAGAAAAAAATACGACCTGAAAGTAGAAGGGGGACTATTAGGGACTGGGAATGGGACTAAGGGGAAGGGGAGGAGAGGACAGAAGGGAAGGTGGACACGATCAATGCTCCACACATGCATGCATGGAAATTCACAGTGAAACACATCAATTTGAATAACTAATGTCTTAGTACAACAATGAAAAGCAAAACCAGTAAGCCTGTTGTCTTCCTAGCATCTTGCTTCCTGTCTTGCCATGTGTTTCTCTCCCTTTTGCATGTACTCCTACCATGATGCCATGTATCATGTTGAGTTGTACCTAGAAGGTCCTCACCAGAGCCAAGCAGCTGCTGGCACTATGCCATTGGGTCTTTAAAATTGTGAGCTAAATAAATCTCTTTTCTTTATAAAGTATCCAATTTCAGTTATTTCAATATAGCAAAAAAGTAGACAAATACATTATCTTACCAGGTACATGAATGTCTATGTGTGTGCCTGAGTGTTTTGTATGTGGTATCTTTTCACCAATTCATAACATACTTCAGCTTCTGTAGTTGGTGTCAGAAGTGGGACTTGCCTAAAGAAGTCCATCACAGGCTGAGGTTGTAGCTCAGTGGGAGAGCGCTTGCCTTGCACGTGTGAGGCACTGGGTTTGATCCTCAGCACCACATAAAACTACATAAATAAAGCTATTGTGTCCATCTACAACTAAAAAAAAATGTTGGCTTAAAGCCTTGGTTTTGTGGCTACTTAGCCAAGCTCAAAGGTGTGTAGATGGCTTTAAGTAAAGATGCTTCTTAGGAGACCTAAGAGCTAAAAGCCAAAAGCTTTCAGATTTGGGGAAATTTCCCAAAAGGTATAGTAAATTGATATTTACGCAAAGGGAACTGTGGAAAAGGTGCTCAGGTCCCAGCCCAAAGTCCAGTACCTGACTTTTACCAAAACCATATGCAGTACTTGATCTTACTGACTGCCTTCCTATCTCCTGTAATGTGACCTTGCAGCCCTTCACATTAGGAAGTGGAGTCTGGTTTTGATCTAGAAAACTAATAATGGTACCAGATAAATTTTTAAGATAAAATAATATATAAGAACATACACTTTTTCACTGATTTCATTGCAGTGAAATGAAACCTCATAACCCTATATCCTTATGGCTTTGACCTCCATAAAAATATACATGAGTTCAGTTCCCTCCCTAGAAGCCCTAGAACTCATAGCTGGCCATTGTTTTGGGTGAAGGAATCTCTTAAGGTCAGTCTTTATCTCTCAAGTGAAATACAAATATTCATGAGGTTGTTATAACTTATTAAATGATTAGTTTCCTAAACTTTGGGTCTAGAGTGGAAGATTTAAGGCACATGCTTCCTGACCATAAATGAAGACACTGCTACCTATAAAATTATGATGACTATAATGAAAATACAAATTGGCATGCTATTAAATTTATTACTATTATATTGGGTTTAGTGCTTAGTATGGAGACATAATGAAGAATCAGAACTATGTATTACAGGGCATGTTGCCTAAAAACCCATACAGTAGCCTTTACCTTGGGGTTAAACACTCCATACAACTTAAAAGCTCACTATTTTGGACTAAATGGGGAGTGAGCTATATACATATATATCTATATATGTACATATAGATATATATAAAAATACATATTTTGTGTTTTATTTTTTTAGGGCCAAGGACTGAACTCAGGGCCTTGCACGGGGAGTGGTATTATTTTATTTTAAAAATGTATCTGGTACCACCAAAGGGTAACAGTAGTTCCTAAACAACTTCATAATTATAGCATTATATGAAAATACTGTTATTGTGAGACCTAGCATATTTTGCTACTGGTTTTCTTTATTACCTAGGTTGAAAGGGGGTATGTTTTAATATTATGCATGTAAATAACTCCATTCGCTTTTTTAAAAAATTTTCTGGCTCATATTTACTAAGAATTTGTGTAAAAAAATACGAATTTACTAACAACCATTATACTTCATTGAAAACTGACAGGGTAATACTGATTTGGGTGCTACCAGAATTTTAGCTAGCATTGGTCAATCTCAAGAATTCATGTAAAGTACAGTATTCAATCTAGTATATATTAGAATCCATTAGTTTAATGAAGGTTATTGATATACTAGCATACAGAAAGCCATGACAGAAAGACCATCTGCATTCACCAGAACCTCATTCCTTTGGCTGTGAATAAATTGGATAACATTTTTATTCAGAATTCCATCTAAGGGAAGAAACTGGGACATAAGATTAATTGCTATTGCTGGTATTGCAAAAAACATTACTAAATTGGTTGATTCTGCCTACTATTGATATTTTAGAGAGTTCTTTCACTAATTTAAATGGTTAACATTGAGGTGTTGTTGAGAAAGAACATTAACCTTGAAAGTCACTTTACAACAATCATGTTGACTTGTGTTGAATTTTGTTGCATTCTGAGCCCACTTCGTAATTTATGAGAAACAAAAATATAATGGGACAAAATTATAGAATAATCAGTATTTTTGACTTTTCATTATGTTGGTACTTCAAAGTATCAGTAGAGGACACTAAAGATGTATTGACCTTTACTTTAGTCAAATTACTATTTTTGAACTGATTTCTTCATTTTCTGTAATTGAAATCTTGTGAATTAGGAATATCTTTATAGATATATAGATAACAAAAACTTAATGGCAAAATAAGTGTAATTCAGCAATATGATTTAACAAGTTTTATTCTCAACATAAGCTATAGTTTATTGTACCAGATTTGTATGTGACCTTATAATGGTAAATGCTCTAAAAAGAATACTTAATCTACTTCAATTCTAGTACCTCCTCCCCTTCCCCTCCAGGACATACAAAGAATGTGATCGTATTTGACTTTCTATATGAATTTTGCCTTACTAAACATTGTGCCTTATTTTATTAAATTGTTTTGTTGGAATCCAGTTATGTATTTTGGAAATGTAATAGTGTATTTTATTCTTAATTAACAAACATTTACTTTTATTTTTAAAAAACTAAAATCTTAATAATGTTTGTATTTGCCTGTTGTTGTATGATTGCTTATCTGTTTTTTGAATTTATTCAATACATAAATTCATAAATTAAAAAAAATAAAACTAATAATGAAAGTCTAAAAAGTGGTGAGAAAAATTTTATTATAGATGTGGCGACTTGTGCTATCTAGTAGTGAAATAATTGGGAAAGCTTGTTTGAGGATAAGTTAAATGTTTCTGGTGAACTTGTCAATTTCACTACAGAGATCTCAATACAGAATATCAAAAATGTAATTTGGTTATTCTGAGCTGTGTAAGAAGGTACAGCAAGAATAAGATAAGCAAAAGAAAAAACTGGCTAGTTTGAAAGCAGAATTAATAGGGCTATAAGAGAGCCAAAATTAAATAGGTTGAAAAATAAGCTTTCTTTTCTCCAAAAGAAAGCTTTAGAGAAACTAAAATCTATATCTTTATAATCTAAAGATAATCCAAATCATAATTATAAAACACTTTGATAATACTTCTGAGAGAATCAATGTGGTATCTAATTACAAAAAAACAAAAAGGCTTCCAAGAATCTTAAAGGTATTGTCCCACAGCAGAATGACATGCCTGAAGTAAATGGGATTACACCTGGAGAGAAAGCTTTTCTCAAAAAGATTTGTGGGTGGAGTTTTTGGTCCAATGTTGATTCAGATTCACAGAAAGTTCACAATATTTTGGGGGATTGTATTGGTAAAAAAGTGTCACCAATCTGGACTAAGAAGGATTAAAGAATTCAAAATGCAAAGAGATCTTTGGGTCCCCAACTTTGTATGAACAGGAAGCAAGCTGAGAAAGTGCTCAAGGGGCATATCTCCTTTGGAAATCACCAAGGACTGTGGAAAAGGAAGACTATCTGAGATGTTCTCAGAGGGCAGAGCCAATATCCATGGAGAACAACAGTGTGACCTCTTAGAGTGACTGGAATGAGATTGTAATCAAGGAACATCCTCACCCCTTAGTATCCTTATTCTGAGATATTTGAATCATTATAGACCAGTGGCTATCATGTACCTTGCATTCTTCTTTTTGAATGTCAGGATTGATTGTGCTTGTCTCTATCTCATCATTGTATGTTCAGTGTATCAAGGGCAGATTAACTTCTTGGGAGTGTGTACTTTACATGTGGGAAAGATGAAGTTAATTGGGGGCAGAAGGAAAACTGTGGTGGATTAAATGAATTGATGGCCATCATTAATGGACTCCCAACCTTCACACCTGTTGCAATGTGACCTTGCAGTTCTTCTTGTTAAAGGGTGCAGTTTATTTCCCCACACCTTGAATCTGGAGTGCCATTGTGACTTGCTTTGACCAACTGAATATTGCAAAAGCAATATACTTCCTTTCTGGTTAGAGCCGTGCCATGCCTTGTGAACTAGCCTAGATTAGTCTGATGAAGGAAGGAGGAACCATGTTGCTAGGACCCTGATTATCTCAGCAAACTCCAAAATATGTCAGAATCCAGCCAAGATCAACAGAGCTTTCTGCCTTACCGAAAGCTGATTACAGACACATAGTTTAGCCAAAATAAGAAGAAATTCCCACCTGATTCATGGACTTATAAGCAAAACTAAGGATTATTGATTTAAGCCACTGAAATATGAGGTGGGTTATTATAGTGTAATAGGTAATACATATTCTAGCAGTGAAGTAACCTACAAAAAAGTGGCTTTGTATTTCTTTTTTGGTATGACCTTTAATTTACCACTAAACTCAAATTTGGGCTTGTAGAGATGGTATATCTTAATTCATAAAAGGGGTACATCTTTGCACTAAAACTTTAAATTTTTGTTTTGTCCTTGTATTTATAAGAAATCATGTAAAGAACACCACTACCTGGCTTGATGAGGATGGTGGGAGAGGAAGAAAAAGGAGGGTAAGAGATGGAATCTCAACGTTTGTGTCCTCCCCCAAATTCCCATGTAGAAACCTAATCACTAGCCAGGCTTGGTGGCACACGCCTATAATCTTAGCACTTTGGGAGGCTGAGAGAGGAGGATCATGAGTTCAAAGCCAGCCTCAGCAAAGGCGAGGCACTAAGCAACTCAGTGAGACCCTGTCTCTACATAAATCACAAAATAGGGCTGGGGATGTTGCTCAGTGGTCGAGTACCCCTGAGTTCAATCACTGGTACCAAAAAAAGAAAGAAAGAAACCTAATCACCAATGTGACTGGGAGGGGAGGTTTTGGGATGTAATTGGGTCATGAGGGGAGAGCCTTCATGTCTAGTGCAATGTGAGATCTACCCTCTTAAGGGAGGCCCCACAGAGCCATCTAGCCCTTTCCACTATATGAGAATGCAGTGAGAGGGTGCCATATATGAAACAGAAGGCAGACCCTTACCAGACCTCCAATCTGCCTTGATCTTGAAGTTCACAACCTCCAGATCTATGAGAAAAATCTTCTGTTGTTTATAGGCCAATTTATGTTATTTTGTTATGGCAGACTGAATGAATTGAGACAGTTAAATAAATGTGACCTGAATATAAAATTCCTACTAAAGTTTGCGATCTTAATTTTCTGATGTTTTTATAAGTTGGTACTTAAACAATATTATGAATTATACAGGTGTACAGAAAGAATCTAATTGCAAGAGTGTACTTGAAACTTCTAGACAAAAATTAGTGTCTGACAATTTTGAACATTAATGTGGCTGGCTTTTCTGATATTTTTCATTGCTACTTGCAAAGATGAAACGGTATGGCACTGAAGTAGAAATATTTGCAATTATCTGAAGACCTTTGAAAAATTGAAGTTCAACATTAAATCTAAATTTGTGCAATTAAAACAACAGTAATTGTGTGCTGGTCAGCTTTCCATCACTATGACAATATACCTAAGAAATCCAACTTAGAGGATAAAAGTTTTATTTTGGTTCATGGTTTCAGTCCATGGTCACTTGGCCCCATTGCTCTGGGCTGGTGTAGGACACATTATCATGGCAGAAGAGTGTGGTGGAGCAAAGCAGCTCACCTCATGGCACCAAAGAAGCAGGCGGATGGAGGGAGAGAGAGGTGGGGGAAGGGGCTGGGGACAAGATATAGTCCCCAAGGACACACTCTTAAATTAGGTCCCACCTCCTTCAGTTTCCACCATTTCCCAATAGTCCATTCAACTGTGAATCCACCACTGGAATAGCCCATTGATGATATCAGAGCCCTCATGATCCAATCCCTTTCCTGAAGTCCCACCTCTGAACACTGCTGCATTGGGGACCATGTCCGGAACACATGAGTCTTTGAGGAAGACTTCATACCAAACTATAACAAATTCCCTTTTAAGTGAAGCAATAAAAGAGAATTTTTAGACAACTGTATAATGTTTTTGAGCTACTCATGCCTATTTCTGTATTTCCTGAAGGAGGATGGAGATTTTTCTTTGCAGATAACTGGGGTTTCAGTGATAATAAGTAGTAATAGAGACAGTTTGAAGCTACACAATTTTCAATCACTTTCAAGAAACACAAGCTAATAGAGACAAAACCAAAAAAAATGGAGGCTGCCGAATTTTGAGTGAGTAGGGTAACATATAGTTTGGTTTCATAGCACACAGCATGGTATAATAAAAAGTCAACAGAAAAATAGAAAAACTGGCAGCATAAAAACACAAATGAGAGACTGGATTAATAAACTCTCATTAAAGCAGTTAAAAATAACAATAACTTTAAAGCAACCATGCAAATATCTGGGATGTTTTTGGAAAAATTATCCTTTCGATCCATCATAAAAGTGAACAATATAGCTGCCACACCAACCTGCTCTACTCCAAGCACACATGTGAAATATTTTGTACTTCTAACATCCTGAGTTATGTCTCTCAATTTTTCACCAAAATGAAACTGGGGTGCTTACAGTGTAGCATCCTTGAAAATTATCCTGAAATATCTTGTTCTTGTGAGGAAGCAAGGATCCTTTCAAAGATGTCTGGAAGTTGTTATATAGGAGCCAACTTAAAATCACTCCCATTGGTCTATAAAATTTGAACTTTCAAAAGAAGGGATTATTGTTACTTGGAACCAGTAGTCTATGAAAGTCCAAAATTCCATAATGATGTTTCAGAGGAAATGAGTAAGATACACATTTTATATAATATCATTAAATTGGAGCACAAGTACAAATTATTGTAACTACATACCAACACCCACCAAAGGTCAAAAGGAGCTGGACTGTGGAAAACAAACTATCTGGGACAAACTTATGCTCCCCACCAAGTATGGAGATTGAATCAGATCTGTGTACTCCCTCAGTTGGGAACTTGGGGGTCAGATATTTCATAGGCATTTGGATGTTACCTTATTTTTCATGTTGCTAATGAGGAAAGGAACTTTTTAAGGGCTGGGGTTGTGGCTCAGTGGTAGAGCACTTGCCTAGCCTGTGTGAGGCACTGGGTTCGATTCTCAGCACCATGTATAAATAAATAAGTTAATTAAATAAAGGTCCATTGAAAACTTAAAACATTTTTTTAAAAAAATTTTTAGTTGTAGATGGACGCAATACCTTCATTTTATTTATTTATTTATATGTGGTGCTGAGGATCCAACCCAGTACCTCAAACGTGCTAGGCAAATGCTTTACCACTGAGCTACAACCGCAGCCCAGAAAGGAACTTTTTGATGTTGAGTTTGGTTCAAAATGGAGACACATATATCGTGTGGGCTCTTTCTGAACTGTGACATTAGGCCCACAAAGAAAAAGGTGATGGTGCAGCAGTTAAGTTTAGATGAGTCAGGACCCCATCCTGTGTGGACATTTGTAGTTACACATCCCCAGGGATCCTAGGTACTAAAATAAGCTTTGATGAGATATGAAAATCTCAGACTTTATACTACCATTTTGAGAAATAAAATGAGAAGTGCATACAAGCAGAAGATGCAGTGATAACAGTGATAACCAGGAAAAACAGTTCCTCAATTTCTGATAGTGTGGTTAGGAAATTAAGAAAACAAATAGGCAATAAAATAGAAAATCCATAGTGTAAAAAAACAAAAATTTACAATCTAGAAAAAGGGTGGCAGTTCATCAAGAATTCAGTTTTGAGCCAGGAGTGGTGGCACACACCTATAATCCCAGTGATTCTCCTGTAATCCCCATGATTTGGGTGGCTGAGTCAGGAGGATCATAAGCTGGAGGCCAGCCTCTGTAGTTTAGCAAGACCATTTCAAAATATAACAATAAATTAAAAGGGCCAGATGAGTATCTCAGTGTTAAGAATGCCCATGAGTTGAATCCCCAATACTACAAATGAGAGAGAGAAAAGAACTCAGTTTTGCTGATGCAGCAGAATTCCACTACCAGGACAGTATTGCTTGCAGCTATTCCTGCTGCTAGGAACTTTGGGGAGACAGTCATTCAGAGAAGGTGGTATGGGAAAAGGTAAAAGTAAAAAGTATATTAAAGATTTTGTTTTATTGGGTGGGAGTGCTGTAGATGATTAATTCATTATATTGGTAAGGAAATATAAGTTTTTTCAGTGTCTCGAATTCTTGAGCCCCATTCCAGGAACTGACTGAAATGAAATAAAAAGGCTCTGTTTGAGCCCCAGGCCTGGGGCAGGGGATAAAAACTTCCAGAGGAGCTCAAGGTCATGGACTAAATACTAATATGACCCACCAAGAGAGAGACTGAATCTTCTCTGCTAGGGTGGATTCAGAGTACACAAATGGAGGAAAGGTTTAAATGGAGGTGATGGCAACTAGCACTGTTACTAACTAGAAGTGTAAGGCAATCTTGGTTTGGGGTGAGGAGTTAATATAAATCCTAACTTTAAGTCACTTTAAGATATGTCAGAATGTATCTTCTTTAAAAAACATCCAATGCTAGGCTGGGGTTGGGGCTCAGTGGTAGAGTGCTTGCCGAGCATGTGTGAGGCCCTGGGTTCAATCCTCAGCACCACATAAAAATAAATAAAGGTATTGTGTCCATCTACAACTAAAAAATGTATTTATAAAAAAAATCCAATGTTTAAAGGCATCAGGGTCAAAAATGAATTCTGTCCTCAGTGTTATGACTAGAATATTCCCTGAAAATGCAGGTATTCTCTGATGGAAAAATGTCAGGGTGCCATAACAAGTCTGAGACAAGTGTCCATACTTAGGAGCTGTGGAGAACCCTGGGAAAACAGAAAAAGTGTAGAGAACAAAAATGAATGAAGCCGGCGTGGTGGCTCACGCTTGTAATCCCAACACTTAGGGAGGCTGAGACAGGAGAATCACAAATTCAAAGCCAGCCTCAGCAACAGCGAGGTACTAAGCAACTCAGTGAGACCGTCTCTACATAAAACACAAAATAGGGCTGGAGACGTGGCTCAGTGACCGAGTACCCCTGAGTTCACTCTCCAGTACCAAAAAAAAAAAAAAAAAAAAAAAAGAATGAAGATAAAAGAGGTATACATGCTGATGTAGGAGCTAGAGAGGAAATCAAGCTGACTGGAGCAGTCAGCACACAAGTAGAGAACAGATGGGGATGTAGGGAAGGTGGCGGGGAACTTGGATGTCAGGTATAGTAGTTGAGGTTTAACTAGGAAATTGGAAGTGTCAGTTTTGGAGTGATATGATGGAAATGATATGTTAGGAAATTAATCTGGTAGCAATAAATAGGACAGCCAGGAGGAGTGAAAGACTGAAAGATTGGTGGAAGGATCTTAACTTTATATAGTGAGAGCACAAGCAAGAGAACTGAGACAGGAACCAATACTGGACACATTTAAAAGCATATTTTTTCTCTATTTTTTATTACAAAGATATTCCATGCTCACCTTAAAAGTTACACCAGTACAAAAGTATATTTCATGTATATATATGTAAATATGCATATATATACACAGAGATACATATATAGGCATAATCATTATTAGAATAGAAGTGATATTTCAAACTTCTAAATAAGTATAGAAAAGAGGGGTATACATGCTTTGACAAATCCAGCCAAAACATAAAAAATAATAAAACTCCAGAAAAAATTAATCAGTTAGTACCAAACTGTAATACATATGAAAACTTTAATTGTGAATTTAAAGATAGACATTCTTGGAGTAAAAAAAAAAATCCCCTTATGTGCTATTTTGAAAAGATGCACCTAAAACAAAGCAACAGAGAAAAGCTGAGAATATTAGAAAGGATAAAGAAATACCAGGAAAATGCTAACAAAAACAAAAGCAGAGGTAGCAAAAGAAAGTCAAGGCAAAAGGCATTCGATGGGTCAAAGAAGAGATCTTTATATTGTGAGCTAAGATGATCCAAGAAGATGAGCAGGAAAGCTAATGCACTGAAGAAGAATTTCAAATATGTAAATCAAAATGGTTAGAAATAGGAGTCTGGGACAAAATAATAAAGGAGGATTTACATACTTTCACCAGAAAATTTAGATCAAGCAGACAAAATAGAAAATTTGAACAACAATGAACCAATTTGGTTTTATATGTAGAAACATGACATAGTATTGCCCCCCCCAAAAATACATATTTGCTTCAAATGCACATGGAACATATATAAATAATTTATTACATATAGGATATAAGGAAAATACTCCAAAATATATAACTCATGCACAAAACATTTTCCATATATGAGACAGTATAAGTAGTAACAGGAGGGGATAGAAATACATCAACTAAAGCACCTAACTGTGCTGAAATACATACACTTCTCAATAACTCTTGGATTATAAAGGAAAACAAAACTTTATAAGTGAATTGACTAAAACTATGAAAACACTGCACGTGAACACTATGGGATACAACCAAAAATATATTTAGGGGTGATTTATAATCTAATTACATTAATTAAAAAATAGGAAAGATCAAAAATAAACTAAGTATTCACAGAAAGAATACAGAAAGAGATCTAACAGAACCCAAGAATGCAAAGAGAAGGAATTATCAAAAGCAGAAACTGATATTTTAAAACTGCTTGCTCTTAAAAAAAACCAGGTAACTGACAATATACAAACCTATGGAAAGTCCTATCAAAGAAAAGAATTAAAATGGTATATTGTCATATATATGCAAATTAAGACACATTAGAAAATATTATGCGCACTGCCAGTAATACATTTGGAAATCTAGATGAAGAGCACAGGTCTTCACCAGACTGACTCCAGAGGTAGAAAAACTAATAAGCATAGAAGAAATGGAAAGACTTAAATTTCTAGTCCCCAAACAAGGATCAGGATACAATGGTTTTATTACCAATTGTCTAAGCAGTAGTTTGTGTCTAAGTTACACTGTAGAAAATGAGGGGGAAAAAAGTCAATTCACAAGGGGAGCATAATTCTGATACCAAATCAGGTATCATGCAATGAAAGCAGTAAATGAGAGTTTCCCAAGTGTGTCTTTGCACATTGGTGTCTTATGGATAGGTTGTCTGTGTTCTGTGATTTTGATCTCGTAAGGCCATGGGACAGCCAAGCAATGCCTGAGAAGCTAGTTGCCTCTGGCCTGAGTATCTTGTCTATCTACCCTAGCATATCATGATATGGAAAGTGCAAGGAGGCACTTGTTAACAGAGTTTCCTGTCCTAAAGGAAATAATGACATCAAAACACTATGACCAAATCAGATTTATTCCAGGAATACAAGAATAGATCAACATCTGGTCATTAACTACATTAATGAAGACAACAATCGTGTTACCATCCTGTTATCATCTACAGAGATGCCAGAAAAGGAATTTTGGTAACATTCTATCCCCATTCCTGATAAAATTATAAGTCAATGAAGAACAAAAAGTCATTTCGATAACTTGAAAAAGGGCACACATCATAAATGATGACAATCATTTTAGAGTGAAACAATAAGGCATTTATTTCTATTAAAGTAAAAAAAACAAGAGAAAGTTGCCCATTCTTTATTGATCACCATAAATATGCATTGTTCTAAAAGTATATATTTACTAATGTGCTAAAAGAAAAACAATTAAATGCAAACAGTATGGAAAAAGCAAATACTTCATTATTTATAGCCAACAATACTGTGTATCTAGGAATTCAAAATAATTAGCTGAAAAAAAAAAAAACACTACTAGAGCTAGGAACAGTTTAATTATAATACCTGGATACAAGGTACCAGGCATGGTGGTGCACACCTGTAATCTCAGCTACTGAAGAGACCAAAGCATGAGGATTTCAAGTTTGAGGCCAGCCTCGGCAACTTAACAAGACCCTGTCTCAAAACAAAACTAAGGGCTCAGTCTATAGCTTAGTGGTAGAATGGTTGCCTAGCGTACCTAGCGTACACCCAGCACCATAATAAATAAATAAAATAAAATAAAAATAAAACCTCCAAAGGGCTAGAGGTATAGCTTGCTGGTAGAGCACCCCTGAGTTCAATTCCCACTACCCCCTAAAAATCAATGTCTTTTCTATACACTATTCATAATGAATTTTGAAAATGCAGTTACAGTACTATCGATAATAACTGAGATATGAAATTAACCTGGTTGTCCATCAATGGGTGAATGGATAAGCAAAATACAGTGTACATACATACACACACACACACACACACACACACACACAGAGTATTATTTGACCATAAAACGATGAAATCCTGTTATTGCAACATAGGTGGAACTGAAGTACCACATGATATCACTCATATGTAGAATGTTAAAAAGTTGATCTAGAAACAGAGTAGAGTGGAGGCTGGGAACAGTAAGGGGAGAGGGAGGGATGGGGAGAGGTTGATCACTGGGTACAAAAATACAGTTAGACAGGAGGAATTAGTTCTTGTGTTCTATAGCACAATAGGATAAATATAGTCTACCACAATTTATTACATATTTTAAAATAACTAGAAGAGAAAAATTCAAAGGCTCCCAAAATGAACGATAAATATTAGAGGAGATAGAAATGTTAATTATCCTGATTCAATAATTACACATTGTATCCAAGTATCAAATTATTCTACACTACCCCCAAATATATAAAAATATTAGTTGTCAATTAAAAATCAATAAATATATAATAAAAACAGTCCCATTCACATTAGCACAATAACAACTATAAAATAACAAAAACAAGGCTTAACAATTGTTTAATGTCTAAATTAAATCAACTGAGAAAATCACCATGTTTCCAAATGTAATACTTACTACTCAAAAGGTCTCAGGCATTTCCAAGAGACTGTTTTAATGCAAGTTAATTCTAAAATTCATCTAGAAAAAGAAAATGCACAAAAATAGCAGAGAATATTCTGAAAAAAAGAATGACAAAGGTAGAATGGTCTTATCATATTTTGAAATGTGCTACAGTAATTAAAGCAGTAAGGTGTTAAGATAAAAATGATCAATCAAAAAGAAACATACCCATATAGTGTGTGACAGAAAGGAATTTCCAAATCAGTATAATTCAGTATAATTCCAAATTATAAATAATTGTTATATAAATAAATTGGGAACCTGGCTATTTCTTCTGAAAAAACAAAACTTAGATTTCTACTTTTCACCATACATAGACACACAAAAGAAAATCCAATTCCAGAGAGCCTTAATCATTAAGCAAAAAGAATATATCAAATATTAGAAGAAAATATAGAATACTTTTATAATCTTGGGTATACAAGCCTAAGTATGAAACAAAACCAAGAAACTATAAAAGATTAAAATGCTTGTCTAGTTACATAATTAAACCTTTTTTTTGTATAGAGGATTGAACCCAGGAGTGCTTAACCACTAAACCACATTCCCAATCCTTTTTATTTTGAGTCTTGCTGAGTTGCTGAGACTGGCCTCAAATTTGCAATCTTCCTGCCTCAGCCTCCCAAATTGCTGGGATTATAGGCATGCACCACCACACATGGCCAATAAATCTTCTTTATGGCAAACAGAACCATATGTCAATTTAAAGGATGACAGACATTTGCAATGTACATAGGACAAAAGGACAGCAGCTCTAATATCCAGAGATCACTTATAAATTGCTAAGGTAAAGGACAAATGATACAACAAAAGAATAGGCCCAGGATAAGAACAAGCAGTTCCCAAGAGAAGAAATACAAATAGCTAACAAATGCATGATGGATACTTAACTTTACTAGCTATTGGGGAAAATAATTTAAAGGAATAAGATTGAATTTTGCATCCAAAATACTGACAAAAATTTCAAAGAATGATAATGTCCACCATGCCAGGAAAGCAATTTAGCTCAAACACTTTGATGTAGGAGTACATTTCTAAGGTCCTAGCTTATAAAAATACTTGTAAAAGTGCAAAATGTCGATGTAAAAGGAGACTTATAGTATTATCTATAATACTGTAAATAATACTATAATATATAATACTATAAAACTGTTAATTTAAAGATCTATCATGTGGAAAGAATTGAATAAATTATGTAGTACATGCTATTATGGAATACCCTGAAGTTATTTTTAAATGACTTTCTATTGAGCAGGAAAAAAAAACAAGTTCTAGAATAATACATGTAGGATGATTTCATATTGTAAAACATAAACACATAAAAGGAAAACACATTAAAACACATAAAAGGAAAAACATATTAAAGGAAACACATTAAAGGAAAAATTACCATGAAAATACAAAATAAGTATGGCTACCCCTGGGCAATGGGATTAAGAGATGGATATATCCTACTGCCTTTTTTACTGTTTACAGTAAGCATATATTATTTTTATAACAAAAAAATAAGCTCATCCTATAACATTTGGACTTTACATATAAATATTATGTAGAAATATATATGCTAAATCACTCTAAACATGTGTGTGTATGTGTGTGTGTAAGCAGAAAAAAAATTTAAATCTCATTACACACAGGTAATTATTATTAACATGTCAACATTTTCAGTCCCTGTTTATGCATTTTAAACGTATCTTAGACATCACTGTAATTCTGGACTTATGAGTATAATATTGTGTTTTCTTATATCATTAAAAACATTAATATGAAGTTTAAACTGAATCCTTAAAATAGTACATATTTAAAAATAGAAACTTTAAAGAAAAAAGAATGAAAATCACATGTATTTCTACCTCTCAAAAAATGAGAGTCCATTACCTAGAATTAAATGAATAATTCTTAGAATATGCACACTATCTCACTGATCCATGCGTGACTTTTATTTTTATCCATTAACTTCTTCTTTTATTTAACTTTGAAAATAATTCAATTATTACATAATCACTAATGATTTCAATTAAATATTAACATCCAAGCCGGACACAGTGGTGCACGCCTATAATCCTAGCACTTTGGGAGGCTGAGACAGGAGAATCACGAGTTCAAAGCCAGCCTCAGCAAAGGCGAGCTGCTAAGCAACTCAGTGAGACCCTGTCTCTACATAAAACACAAAATAGGGCTGGGGATGTGGCTCAGTGATGGAGTTCAATCCCCAGTACCAAAATTATATATATATTAATATCGAGTCATCCACCTAACAGATCAGAGCAATAGAATACTAATAAGTTTAAATTGATTTATATAATGTTTCCCTATTCTGACTCTCCTCAATACTGATGATCATCATTCCCAATTTTTTTGACTAATATTCTTTTGTCTTTTAATAAATTATTGGTATGCCATATATATGTAGTGCTAAATAATACAGTGTTTAGCTCCACATATTTTTTAATATAAAAAGGATATCCTATCCCAGCAAGGCTGAAATTAAAAAAGAAATCCAGCCTCAGCAACTTGGCAAGGCCCTAAGCAGTTTAGCAAGGCTCTGTCTCAAAATAAAAACTAAAAAGGGGGGCTGGGTTTCGGTGGCTAAGTACTCCTGGGTTCAATCTCTGCTACAAAAAAAATAGGATATAAATATATATATATGTATATATGTATATACATATATATATCCTATTATATGCAGTCTTTTGGGGACTTGGTATCTTAATTTTCTAGAAGTAAAATCTACCCATATTTTTATGTGTAGCTGTAGTGCATTCATATCACTTCTATATAATACTCCATTGTATAAATGTATCATCATTTTTCCTTTGTTCTTTTGAGTTTTTTTAACTAACATTTTAGTGTATTCTTCCAAATATATTTATATTGTTTCCCTTGTACAAAATATGAATACCATACACACTTTCATGTGACCTATTCCTCACACTGATGATACCTTACAAACATATTCCCATTTTAGTTAAATATTCTTCTATGGCTTCAAATGACTAGAGAGTATCCCATCATAGAATTATAATTTTTTACTCACGCCCAGTTGTTGGACATTTGAATTGCTTGTCACTTTTTCCTGTGATAAACATTAGGTTGTACATGGCCTTTGGCAAAGTAACTCTTTTTAGTTATTTATACTAAGTAATATCTGAACAAATTTGCATAGTATATACTGGGCCACCACGTAGGATAGCACAACTTTCACAACATATATGCTCATCATAGCAAGTTTTTGCAATACTTAAAAATTGAAAAGAACTTAATGTCCACTAATAGGAGATGGAATAAGTAAATTATATGTTAAAATTAGACCATAAATGCATAGTTACTGACATAAAAATTTATTTACAATTTATTGTGAAGTGAAAAAAATAGGTTAAATGGTAAAAGAAAATAAACATACCCACGAAAGAATCTAGAAGAATATTCACGAAAATCTTGACAGTGATTATCTCTGGGTATTGAGATTATTTGAGAATTCATTTTTTTTCACTTTGCTTACTTACATTTTCAAGTGTTTTCAAAAGTAAACTTGATTGGGTATACAAATTAAAGTATAAATTAATAATGAATTTTGTGCAAAATTGTTTAAACATTTTTCCTGAAAAAAATACCTTGGTATTATAAGGAGTTTGGGGAAAAAATAAGAATATAAAGAAGAAAACAATCACACATAATCCTGCTCACCCAGTGATAATTAATTCACAATTGCCACTATATTTACTTCTAGTCTTTTCTCTCTTGTTACCTTTTAAGTAGTTGTGGCCACACTTTATATCATTGTATGCTGGTTTTTCACTTAACATTATATAATGAACATGCCATAAATATTTTAATGGAAGAATATTACATTATATGTAAACAGCACACTTTAATCATTTCCTTAAAGCTAGACTCAGGTGTTTGTTTTTTGCTATACCAAATAAATATGTGAGGAATAGCTTTGTGCATGAATTACCCACATTTTAAATAATGTCCTTTGATAGATTCCTTGAAGTGAAAGTACTAAGTTAAAGATTACAGTTTTATATTCCTCAATTAAGGCAGAATGTAATAATAAAGGGAAAAAAGGTCCAAACAACACCCAGATCCCAAGCCCATTGTCGTTACTCTGATTAGGTAAAAACTGATATAAAAACATCTGTCTTATCTAAGTCACAGCTTATTTGATAACCAAATGAGAAACTAGATCCTTCAGAGTCACCATGAACGTTCCTTCCTGAGGAATGCTTTACTTGGCTTTCCAAACTTTCACAGCAGCCTATGTTACTTTTCCTTCACGGCTTTACCACAAGTGATAAATAACTGTGCAATGATCTGTATACTGTCTGTACTCCCCCAGCCGATTTTAGGTTCCATCAGATAAGCCTGGCACACAGTTGGCGCTCAATAAATATTTGTTGAATGAATGGATGGATGAAGAATGAAGTGATAGCACTTTGTGAACTGCAATTCAGATGATATATTGCTATTTTAATTATTATTGTTGTTGTTCCTGTTTATTACCATGTAGATGACTCTAAATCTTTATGGTGATTACTTGCCTAACTGTCACTTCATTGTGTGGTTTTCCTGTTGTTCATAGCAGCCAGAGGCATGGGTAGCAATATTGCTGCAAGTGCCTGGTGAGAGCTGAGACTTGGAGAACCAAGTAGTTAGTTCTCTATGTCAGCTTGCTGGGATTTAAGGAGCTGTAGTTACCATTAGTTGGATACAAGGCAGTGATCAGGAACCCAGGAGGTCAGTGATATTTGAAGAAGCAGGTAGATCCTGGAGGTCAGAAACAAACTAATGGTAAGTGGTTTAGATAGTAAGGTTCCAACTGGGGAGTGGTCAGTGATAAGGGATGAAAGTAGTTGGGAAAGTTAAAGTTCAAGCACCGATACCCGAAGCATGAAGCTAGGAATATGATTCTAAAGCAAAGGGTACTTAAGCTCAATGACCCTTTATATTCTTCCTGTCAAAACTGAAAATGGTATCAGGAAATGTTTGCACCTATTTCCAGTATATATGAGCAAGGGAATGGTAGTAGCTGGTTGAGGAATGAAAGCCATGAATACAAATAGGTTCTGATAGTAACAGGAAAAACAAGAATTTGTATATAAGATTTTATAATATTTGACACATAATATGGGAACAATAAACTTTTAGATCCCATCATGCTCATCTTGATTTTCAAAAGCAGGTATTATGGCAAAGTGGTTAGGATCATGGACTCTGGAAACAGGCTAGCTGGGTTCAAATCTCAGTTTTATTATTTACTAATTGACATGTCCAAAGACAAGTTACTGTACCTTTGTGTGCCAATTTCCTCATCTGTAAAACGGGGGTGATGGTAATACCTACCTCAATGGGTTGTAGTGAAGATTAAATGAGTTAATTCATGTAAGGATCTTAGAACAGTGCCTGGACACAGCAAATGCTATTTTATTATTATTATTATCATCATCATCATCATCATCATCATCATCATCATCATCATCATCATGTTACATAAGACCAAATAAAAACTGATGTTATTAAAAATTGGACAAATGCACTGGATGTGAACTTCATCTGAAATAAATCTCTAAACATGAATTTTTCTTACTTAAATAAAAATTTCACTCGCCCCTTAACATGTTGACTATAAAAACTACAAGCAATGGGAAAGCAGTAAATTCACTGTGACAATACTATCTGCTTATTCTGTAAAGTTTTTTTCTCCTAAACACTATCTTAAAAAGTTATAGAGAATACACATTTCCTAATAACAAAAAAGACAATTAAATCAGTTTAGTTGGTCCATAAAATCTGGCCTATAAGAAGGAATTCCCTATTAAATTTTTTGAAGCTAATTTTATAAGAGCAGAAATACCTGAGTTGGGATCTCTGTCTGTGGAATTATCTGAACATGGGAAGGCTTGGACAGAGGAAGACTAAATTTGAAAAAGACTCAACCTGGGGGAAGGCTAGAAGACCTGGACTTTAAGCATGTTAGAATACCTGGATATTGCGGACACTGGAAGACCTGGATGTTAGAAGACCGGCACTGGAGACATTGGAAGACGTAGATATTCAGCCCGCTGATGGAAGACTGGGTAGCCATAGGAAGACCTGAGGATGTTGGAAGACATGAAGATGCTGGAAGATGAAGAAATGCTGGAAGCCCTGGAGATGCTGGAAGACTTGGAGGTGAAGGAAGACGTGGATCTTCTGGAAGACGTGGATCCCCTGGAAGACGTGGATCTCCTGGAAGACGTGGATCCCCTGGAAGACGTGGATCTCCTGGAAGACGTGGATCTCCTGGAAGACGTGGATCCCCTGGAAGACATAGCTTTGTTGGAAGACGTAGGTAAGCTGGAAGACATGGCTTGGGTGGAAGACATGGATTAGCTGGAAGACGTGGATTTCCCGGAAGACGTGGATGAGCTGGAAGACATGGATTTCCCGGAAGACGTGGATTTCATGGAAGACGTGGATTAGCTGGAAGACGTGGATTTCCCGGAAGACGTGGATTAGCTGGAAGACATGGATTAGCTGGAAGACATGGATTTCCCGGAAGACGTGGATTTCCCGGAAGACGTGGATGAGCTGGAAGACATGGATTTCCTGGAAGACATGGATTTCCTGGAAGACGTGGATTAGCTGGAAGACGTGGATTTCCTGGAAGACGTGGATTTCCCGGAAGACGTGGATTTCCCGGAAGACATGGATTAGCTGGAAGACATGGATTTCCCGGAAGACGTGGATTAGCTGGAAGACGTGGATTTCCTGGAAGACGTGGATTTCCCGGAAGACGTGGATTTCCTGGAAGACATGGATTTCCTGGAAGACGTGGATTTCCCGGAAGACGTGGATTAGCCGGAAGACATGGATTTTCCGGAAGCTATGGATTTGATGGAAGACAAGGATTTTCTGGAAGACGTGGATAGGCTGGAAGACCTGGAGGTCAATTGGAAGACGTGGATCTTCTGGAAGACATGGCTTTTTTGGAAGACGTGGATTTTCAGGAAGACTTTAATTGTCTGGAAGACCTGGATTATTTGGAAGACATAGATTTACTGGAAGACTGTGAGGTTACTGGAAGACATGGATTTTCTGGAAGACGTGGATTTTCAGGAAGACATACTGGCTGGAAGACCTTGACATTACTGGAAGACATGAATGTCTGGAAGACGTAGCTTTATTGGAAGACCTGGATTTAGTGGAAGAAACAGATTTTGTCTGGAAGACATGGGTTGACTGGAAGACTTGATTTGGTGGAAGACATAGATTGGCTGGAAGATCTGGATTTTTCTGGAAGACCTGGGTTGATTGGAAGACTCAGATTTAGTGGAAGACATAGATTTTTCTGGAAGACATGGACTGACTGGAAGACCTAGATTTCTTTCTGGAAGACATTGATCAATTGGAAGACCCAGATTTTTTTCTGGAAGACATGGATTGATTGGAAGACTGAGATTTGAAGGAAGACACAGATTTTTCTGGAAGACATAAATTAGCTGGAAGACCTTGAAATTGTTGGAAGACATGGATTGGCAGGAAGACTTTGAAATTATTGGAAGACATGGATTTTCTGGAAGACATGGATTTTCTGGAAGACATGGATTTTCTGGAAGACTTGGATTTTCCTGGAAGATCTGGATTTTGTGGAAGACCTATAATCACTGGAAGACTGGATTTACTGGAAGACTTGGAGGTTGCTGGAAGACTTGGAGGTTGCTGGAAGACGTGGATTGTCTGGAAGACGTGGATTGTCTGGAAGACCTTGAGGTTGTTGGAAGACTTGGAGTTGCTGGAAGACCTGGAGTTGTTGGAAGACGTTGACACTGGCGCCATTGGAAACCCTGGACATTGGAGACATTGGAAGCCTTGAATTTTGTATACATTGGTTACTCTGAACACTGGAGATTTTGGAGGGAGCCCCTAAACACTGGCAGGTATGGATAATAGAGATTGGCATTTAGAAATCATAAAATCAGAAGCCCTGAATATTGGGAAACATTGGAAAATCTGGATATTGACATATTCCTGATAAAAGATACAAAATTTGGAAGAATTAAGATTTAATGATGTTGGGATTCAAGAATGCTGGCAAATCTGGATATTAGGAGATCTAAAAGCTGAGGCAGTCTTGGATATTAGATCATCTAGTTTAACAGATCTAAATGTTAAGAGACATAGCCATTCAGACATAAGATATACTAGAACGCCTGAATATTAGAAGACCAGATTCTTAGATATCAAAAGACTTGGCATTGGAAGAACTGACAATAAAAAGAAATTGTAAAACCAGGATTTAAGAGACATTAATATATATATACAAACTGAATGATATAAGTGCTAGAAGATATTGGAAAAGTTAGACTTGAACACTATGAAATACACAGAATCTAGAAGACCTGGATTTAGGAAATACTGAAGGATTGGGTCCATAGAAGTCTTGGAAGTTAGAACTCTAGACCCCAAAAGAGACAGACAGTACATGGACCTTAAAGAATGATGATGATACTGGAAGACCTAGACTTTTAATGACACTAATATTGAGATTAGAAAATGTGGGCACCAGAGATGCTGTAGGCCATAGACTAGAAGACATGGACATTGTAATATGGGGAAGATCTGGCACCTAGAGATGTTGTGAAGTTGTGGAGATTGGAAGACTTGAGTTAGAGACAACAAAGACTGGAAAGGCCTAACCTTAGAGATATTTGAAGGCCATGTTTAGAGATATTGTCCATATTGGCAAACTTGTACATTAGGGCTAAGACATTACATTAAAAAGACAGGCATGAGCCAGACGCAGAGGCACACGCCTGTAATCCCAGGACTTTGGGAGGCTGAGACAGGAAGATCATGAGTTCAAAGCCAGCCTCAGCAATGGCAAGGCACTAAGCAACTCAGTGAGACCCTGTCTCTACATAAAACACAAAATAGGACTGGGGATGTGGCTTAGTGGTCAAATGCCCCTGAGTTCAATCCCCAGTAGCAAAAAAAAAAAAAAGACAAATATATCATCAGACTATAATTTATGACTATAACACTTCTATTCAAAAGCAAAACACAGGGGAAGGACATTTTAAGAAGATGACAATTAGGAAATAGGTAAATTCAAGTAAAAATAAGTAGTTTGCATGGGTTGGAATGTATCTTCATAGTCTCAATGAACAGGTCTTCTGAGTGTCTGTGGGTAGACAAGATGGGAATGGGGAATTACCAAAGAATAAGCATATCTAGGCAAAGGGAATTACTTGGCTCTATGTGAGGGCTCAGCAAATAGTTTCTGTAAAGGATTAGACAGTAAATATTCAAGGCTTTGCAGGCCACATGACCTCTTTTTCAACTATTTAACTTTGCTACTATAGTGCAGCCATAGATAATAAGTGAGTGAGTGAGGATGGCTGTGCTGCAATAAAACTTTATTTGAAAAATAACAGTTGGGTTGGATTTGGCCCAATGGTCTTACCTTTCCAATCTCTGCTCGAGATGCCAAATCTAGAGTATGGTGCACCCCAGGCTAACATTCACATGCAAAAGAAAAACATAGAGCACTCTGAAGTCCAGTATTAAATGACAATATCATATGATATGATGATACTCTGGAGAGAAGACTGGCAAGAACCCAAGAAGTGAGTCTAGCTCTCTAGGTAACTGTTTCAGCTATATGGCCAGAAGCCTTGTATTCAGAGCCAAAATTAAATAGGTTGCATTCAGAGCCCCAAGCAAGGGGGCTGAGGTTCACTGAAGATGTCCTAGTTTAGTAGCCTGGAGGCTTGAGAATAAACCTACATCTATAGAGGGGAACATGAAAGAGATTATAGATTGATGGAGGCTCATCTCAGGCACCCTGGCTTCAGGTAATACGTGTCATTTATGCTCTTATCCACCAGAGTTTACGTGCCAAACTTAAGGGATCAGAATTAGGCTATAAAAGTCCTTAGTCCTTGGTCCTTACACAAGGCTGAGAAAAGACAGGGACTATCACATATATGACATGAAAGAGAACACAGGCAGTCAAAACTGGTAAGATACTCTGGGACTGGGCCATGATTTAAAGATCAAGCAGTAGAATATACAGACAATGGACAGTCACTGAAAGTTTTTGAACAAGTAAGGATCTAGCAGAACTATACACAAGGAAAGTTGAGCAGCAAGGTCCCAAATAGTAAAAACTACTAGATATATATACTAGGACACCAAATACTCCCGGTTAAACCACTTAAAGGGTTGGGATATGAAGCCCTTGCAGTAATACTGGAAAGGGGTTGGAATTAAGACAGTGACAGTTCTGTCCCTCAACAGACACAGCACCAGAGTCATGAAGAATATTCAGCACTCTGAGTATCACTACTTTCAAGTTCTTGAATGCCATTACAAATAGATGAAATACAATAAAGTTCAGATACTAGTTATGAGGAATGTTCTTGCCTAGCAAGATGACTTAGATTAACATGACTTCTCTCAAAGACAGTGGAGCTAAAAACTTGGAAAGCCAAGTGAAGTAACTTCTACATAGCTTTATTATTACCCCTTAAATCAATCAGAGTGACATCATTATCTTTAAAGTGGAAACAAGGAGCTGGATTATTTTCTAGAGAATGGGAATATATCTATGTCAAAAAAACTATCACCTCTAACCATCAAATAAATAAAAATAGTATAATAGTAACCACATTATAAATATAGCATAAATAATCACTGCAGACCAAAGAATAACTTAGGAACAAAGGAAATATTGTTTCAGGTATCTGTCATAAGGAAAGAAAAATATTACAATGCATTTCTTATTCCTTCTCTTAATACCATCAATGCATACCTTACTTTGAGGAAAATTAAATATTAAATTGTTGCCAAGACATAAATAAACATCCTAGTTACATAATGTTTGTTATAATAATAGTAATGATTCATTGAGCGCTTACTATGTGCCAGGCACTGCACTAAACATCTCATACACTCTCATAGCAACCCTAATAATACAGGTATTTTTGACCCCATTTTACAGATTAGACACTGAAATCTGCAATGGTTAAGAAACATGCCCAGTCACACAGCTGGTAACTGGGAGGGGCAGGATTTGAAAGCAGGTTTGTCTGATTCCAAAGCCCAGGCTCCCTGATGATTTCTGATACTGCCAAATCCCCAAAGTTACACTGCTAGGATTGAGCACTACTCATTGAAAGAGAGACAGCCCCCAACCCCAAGCAGATAGGAAATCAAAGTCATGGGACTCTAAGTCCCATGTCCTTCTCATTTTGACACTCATTGTACTACTGCCAAGAAGTCAAGAGCCAACTCTAAGTGTTTGCCATGATGGTTAGCAACGCAAGAAAGATGAAGTGGATGTCTCAAGTACACTAGATTCATATGTAATTTTCAATATTTGGTATTCATGCCTGAAATGTTTCATTTATTCTTTCATTTAATTTCTGTTTGATTTTATGGTTCATACAAACACACACACACACATACACATATATATACACACACACATATACTCTGTTCACAGCAAATTTCTTTCCAAATTCCTAACCAACCATAACTCACTGGCATCAAAGAACATTAAATGATAATAATACCATGAAAAGTTCAGTGATCAATGCATTTCATATCGCAACCATTGTTCACAGAAGCCATCAGACCAAACACACTGTCGAAACTCTTGACCAGCATTTAGGTGGCGGCAGCTATGTGATCCAAATGTAGTTTAAAGAGCTTTGAACTTAAATTGAACTTTAAAAGATTTTACACACAAAGATCTTTTTCAATATAATGCCAGTTTTTAAATACATTCTCTACATTTTAGCAGCCTGGGCTGCCCTTTCTCCCCACCTTCTCTTTCTTTTTTGCCAGAGGGTTGAAATATATCTATAAAGAGGAAGTTTCCATGTGCTTCTTAATATCAGCTCAAGAACTCACTCAAACCATGTGGCAACAGAAAGGGCCTTTCTACTCAAACTACTCAAAGAAATGTCGCATAAAACCTACTCAAAGAAATGTTAGCTTTTGTGCTAAGCAACTCAGTGAGACCCTGTCTCTACATAAAACACAAAATAGGGCTGGGGATGTGGCTCAGTGGTCAAGTGCCTCTGAGGTCAATCTCCAGTACCAAAAAAAAAAAAAAGAAATGTTAGCTTTTCAATTTGGGGGACTATTCTTCATTTAAAGAAGAACAATACCTATTTACACTGTAGTGCTGTTGTGAAGTTCTATTGTTACCATTTAGCCTATACCACTTTCACATCTTCCTGTGAGATCTACTGACTTGTTGAACTGAACTTCATTAAAATATTCCATTATTATCATGCTAAGTGAAGTAAGCCATTCCCCAGAAAACAAATGCTGAATGTTTTCTCTGATAAGTGGATGCTGGTCCATAATGTGGAGGAGGGCACAGGAAGAATGGAGGAACTCTGTTCACAGGGGTGGGAGGGGGGAGGGGGCAGGGGGACAGTAAAGATGGTGGAATGAGATGGACATCAATGAAGCTCTAGCTTCATGTATGACTGCATATATAATGTGATTCTACATCATGTACAACCAGAGAAATGAAAAGTTGTACTCCATCTGTGTACAATGAATCAAAATGCATTCTGCTATCATGTATAACTAAGTAGAATAAATAAATACATAAAATTATAAAAAATATTCCATTATTTACCCTCATCAGTGATACTTATTAGATTATTTTAACTGGATATTGTCTTAAATAAGAACTAGATTCATCCTAACATTTATTTCAAATGACCTGGGCCCTAGACAAATGTTTCCATCTATCAAGCCAAGGTCCACAATAAATAATATTGTATAATATTCAATTTCTCACTGAGTGTGGTGGCATACACCTGTAATCCCAGCAGCTTAGGAGGCAAGACAGGAGGATCACAAGTTCAAAGCCAGCCTCAGCAACTCAGTGAGGCTCTAAGCAACTTAGTGAGACCCTGTTTCTAAATAAAATAGAAAAAGGGCTGAGGATGTAGCTCAGTGGTTAAACACTTCTGGTTTCAATCCCTGGTACAAAAAAAAAAAAAGAATCAGAAAACAAACAAAATGTAACATGGTAATTTTATTATTTTACATTAACAGTTTCTAGTGGATGCAATTCAATTTAAAATTTGATTTCTCTAATTCTGGTCAAATTAAGAAAAACAAGAGCCAAGACAGTAATCTCAATGAATGCTACATGATTGGGAAAGTTCATTAATTAAAAGCATATGGAAGCACTGGTTATAAAAAATGCACTGATTAGCTGGGCACAGTGGTGCACGCCTGTAATCCCAGCACTTTGGGAGGCTGAGATAGGAGAATCGCGAGTTCAAAGCCAGCCTCAGCAATGGCGAGGCGCTAAGCAACTCAGTGATATCCTGTCTCTACATAAAACACAAAATAGGGCTGGGGATGTGGCTCAGTGGTCAGGTGCCCCTGAGTTCAATCCCTGGTACCACAAAAAAATACACTCATTAAAAAAAGATGATTGGCTTAAAAATATTTATCCTAGGCACAATTAAGAATGAGCAAATTGGGGGCTGGGGCTGTAGCTCAGTGGTAGAGCACTTGCCTCACATGCATGAGTCACTGGGTTTGATCTTCAGCACCACATAAAAATAAATAAATAAAATAAAGATATTGTGTCCATCTACAACTAAAAAAAATATTAAAAAAAAAAAGAATGAGTAAATTGGGCTGGGGTTGTGGCTCAGTGGTAGAGTACTCACCTAGCATGTGTGAGGGACTGGGTTTGATCCTCAGCACCACATAAAAATAAATAAATAGATAGATAAAAGTATAAAATAATTTTAAAAAGAGAATGAACAAATTAGCTGGGCACAATGGTGCACGCCTATAATCCCAGTGGCTTGGGAGGCTGAGGCAGGAGGATCATGAATTCAAAGCCAGCCTCAGCAAATGTGAGGTGCTAAGCAACTCACTGAGACCTTATCTCTAAATAAAATACAAAATAGGACTGGTCAAGTGAAATAGTTCAGTGGTCAAGTGTCCCTTAGTTCAATCCTTGGCCCTCCTAAAAAAATCAAGCAAATAACCCATGGAAACTTGAAATGTTTACCACACAGACTTCTCCACTTAGGTTTATGGAAACAATAGATATAAAATGTTAAGATGTTTTATACACTAATATTTATGCACTATTTTACCTATATCCTATAACTCAGAAGAAAACAACATAAGACTCATGGGAGGTACTTTCTATTTTTGTTTCCCAGAATCTAATGCTACCTTTGCCTATTCTATGGTACTCTATGCCTAACTTTCTGTTCTGGAAGGGACTAAAATGTGAATCACTTGAATCATGATTCTTAAAATAAGAAAATGCAATAATATTACTACTTACCTTAATGTCTAAGAAAGGGCTTAAGTACTCCCAAGTTCAACCAATGAGTCTAATAAACATTTCCCTCAAGAACATCTGTCATCTCAAGTAACTATGAAGGCAAGCCCTTTCAGCTTTTATCTTCCCCTATTTTTCCTGATCACTTCAAACTCAGTTATGGGGAGCCTATTATTCAGACTTCCAGACTGGGGAGAAAACTACTGGATTCCTCCCATTCCTAATCACAACTCAAAAGTTTGTCTTCCATGTTTCCTATAAGAAAAAATTCAATTTACTCTGTGGGGCCATTTTTGATACTGTTGCTCAAAGGCAGCATTTATTTGACTACTGCACATAAATTTCATCATTCCAGATTGTCTTTATAGTTTTCAGTTACATAGTTCCTTTTTGGCAACTGTGTGCTGAAGAATTATTTTTCTTCCTTTTCCTATTCAGGATGTTTGCTCTTCATCATCATGAGATATAATTATGGTGCCAGTACAGCAATTCTGGCCCAAGCAGCAGTTAAGAGAGAAGAAACAACAATGCTATTCAGACTTCTTGTTTCTCTGGTCCCCAGAGTAACTGTCCAACTGAGTTCAAAATGGACATCAGATGAGAATGTGTACAAGTAGCCAAGAGAACAGGTAGGTTCCTCATGGCTTTGCTACAAATTCTTAGAATAATATATTAGCTTCATCTCTCTGGCTTTCTGACTTACTTTTCCCCTCTGTTAAATCTGCCTGGAGAATTCCAAAATTGAAATGACTTTTATCAAAATAATTAAGTTGAAAAAAGTAAACATAAGGGATTATGGAGGGAATAAAAAACAATCTGAAAATGAATTCTCCAGCACAGGAAATATCCCTCCCTTTCGGGGGGATATTCTACTGTTCAAATCACTGGGAGGCTAGATTTCAGAACAGAGAGGAACCACAGAAATTAAGTACAACAGCTATTTCTCCTTAGTTAGGTACCAATGCAAATCCAGGAATTCTGCACAAATGTACTGCCTTTCGAGACCAGCCAATAGCTAAGTGACAGAATCACTGCAAAACTGCAAATTAACTTAGACCAGACTAGTCCCTTTCAGTAAAGAAGCACGGTAGGCTTAATCGGAATTGAAACTACATTCAGAATCAGGAGTACAAAATCAATCAAATTGTCAAGTCAAATATAGCAGCCCCCTCTCTACGGTGGAGTTCCTGAAACCCTCACGCTATCTGTGCTGGAGAAATTTAAGACTTTTCAGGGGGAAAAAAAGAGGAGATGGAGCAGAGAAAAGAATATTGTGAAAGCCAGGACAAGTGGTTTGTTCACCAAAATGAAACACTAAAGTAAATCTCAATGATCTTTTACACATTTTACATTAGCAATAGTGGTTACTGGGCAATGAATTTCTATTTCTCTCTGACCTCAGGGTAAGGATCATAAAGTACCAATGAAAATGGTGGTCATAGCAGTAGTGATTGGGAAAGGAAAGAGAAAATGCGAATTGGTTTGCAGAGAAGCAAGCTCAGTCTTCTGCTCAAGTTTCATCCCCAGCACATGGGTCACCACTTCTCCAGAGCCAGCAGTCTAGATCCTCTAGATCCAATGATCCTGTGTGTGGTGCGTGTGTGGAACAGGTCTGAACGGCATGGCAGATGGTCCAGATTCTTCTCCCCTGTTAAAGGAGCAGAGAGAAAAGACTTAATGACCTCTGGTTGCAGGTTTCCTGTTGCTGCTTCGTAGAGTTATGGGTCATCAGTTAAGCTTTGCATGAAGGTCATACATTCCCCTGTAGGTCCTCTTTCTTCTCAATCATCACAACAATTTCATTTGCAGAGTAGGTGCCTCAACTTTCTTTGAGTTCTGGATGTCAACCCACAATGGCATCTTTATCAACATTTGGTGTCGTCACATATCTGAAATATTTGTCAACTATCTTCTCAGGGTTAGAGTCACTTAGGGCAATGTTACTTAACCTAATCTCTTCAGACGCTCTACCACTCAGCTGTTTTTGCAAATGTTATAACATTTTTTATTTCTTCTACCACTGGAAGGAGGTTTTTAATACCAGTTATAACCTCATTCCAAATTTCTGCCAGATTCCATTAAGGGTTCATTATTTTCTTTCTCTCACTTATTTGTCTACTACTGTTAAGCCATTACAAATGGAGAAATTTTGCCAAGCTACTTTCATGGTGCTGAGTAGAGTACATCATGAACCTCTTTTGCACTCCCGGATATGGGAGCTGAAGCAGGGGAGCTGCACTGGAGTAAATACAAATGAGCATCCATGGCCACGCTTTTGTCAGTGGGAGCAGTGTCCAGAATTGGCAACACTTTTGATATGAGATTGTTTTCATTTAAATATTGTTTAACCTCAGAAACCAAACACTTCAAAGACCAGTTCAAAAAGAGTTTCTCAGTGATCCATATTTTATGGCTTCCCTTCACATAGACAGAAAAGTGTTTCTGGCATTCTCTTTCAAAAAGGTAAGGGTTTCAGAATTTGTGAAGCAACCTGGGATTAATAAGGAAGTCACTAGAAGCAATGGAACAAAGCAGGGCTTTGAGCTTGTCTTTTCTGGGCCTGAAGCCTCTGGTTCTTTTGTCATCCTTTGCAGTGGATATGCAAGTTGGCATGCACTTCCAGAATAGGCCCATTTCACCAGCACTGAAGACCTGCTCTGCAGGCTGACAGCCACTTCCTCCATCACTCTCTTACGTTATTCAGGATCCCCTGTGGCAGCTTCATGACCTGCTTCCTCTGCCAGCCTTTTCTTTTCATACAACCATAACATTTCTTAAGCCCATCCAACCCTCCATTACTTGTGATTACTTTTTGACCAGAATGAAAATTAAACTTACATATTTGTGATCCTCGCTGGAGGATGACATGTACAGCAAAGACGTCTCTTCGGCCTTCCTGTTTTTAGAGACTGTAAGTGCAAATCTACTTCCATCTCCTCTATTTTGATATTTCAAGTTAGGTATGATTTCCCCAATGATTCTGGTGTACCCCTCAATTCACTGGACCAAACAGCTTCCTCATTTGTCCTTATTATACAAATTATAGATTCATTAACACAAAAATATACCCTATGGAGTTCTTGCTTTCCCCATTATCCATCATTTGAAGAACTCTCCTTTTGCCTGACATCAGCATTACCTTTCTCCCGCTTTGCACTCTTTGCATTCCTATCCTCTCTCTTTTGCTTGGTGATTATTTTTACCCTAATTCATGCAAATTTATAATGATTGACAGTTTTGTATCACTGAGCAGTATACAGTATTACTTTGTAATTCAATATCTAAATGATAAGATTCACAAGACAAATAAAAACGGCTCAACAGTTTCTGTGTGACAACACGTGTGTGATCAGTGGCTACAAGGGGACAACAGGCAGAAGAACAAGGATAGAAGCAAGCAACCTAAATGTTGATCTTGTCAAGAATCAGTCAGCAAGATGAAATGAATCTGCACATTGTTCTTGAGCTCTCAAAGGTGTAGCCAAGGTGAATTCAAATGTTGCATGAGAATGCCTTGCAGTTGCAAAGGGATCGTGGAACTCACAAGTCAAGGTCAGGCTACCAGGCTGAGGCGAGAATCACAAACACCACCACCTAGGAGACACAGACACCAAAATAGGAAATTAACTCAGAAACAAAGGTAGTTTGGATAAACAGTTCAGAAGGTAATGAGGACAGAAATTTGGAATATTCATATATTCCGAATTGCTCTTACAAAGCTTGTACCAACTCGCACACACACTAACAAAGGATGAGAGTGCTTTTCCCTTTGAGTGCTCACCAACATTGTAGACCTTTGTGATCCAGGCCAATCAGAAAGTGAATAACAGTATCTTTTTTTTTTTTTTTGGTAACAGGTATTGAACCCAGGGGTGCTTAACGACTGAGCCACATCCCCTTTTCTCTATTTTATTTAGAGACAGGGTCTCACTAAGTTGCTTAGGGCCTCACTAAATTGCTGAGGCTGACTTTGAACTTGTAAGCCTCCTGCCTCAGCTTCCCGAGCCTCTGGAATTACAGGTGTGTACTACTACAACTGGCTCTCCTTGTTGGTTTTAGTTTTCATTTCTTCAGTCATCTTTCCATATGGTGATCTGTTTCTATTTCTTCATCTTTAGAATCCACTTCAAATCCTTTCTCCACTTGATAATTTTTGTCTTACTGATTTGCAGGTATTGTTAGCACTTTAGGGAACTCTTAATTTTTAATGCTATCTATGGGGCAAATATTTTCTCCAAGACTGTCATTTACTTTTAAATTTTACTTACTTTGTCTTTTGCCATAAAAATGTTTCAAATATTTATGTAGTCAAATTTTTCATACCTTGCTTTGAAAAGCCTTCTCCTCATTAAGATTATAGAAATACATTCACTTATTTTCTTTCAGTGTTTTTAAAGTTCTGTGGCAATATGTTAAGGCATTGGAGAAAGGATGGATTACTCAAAAAAATGGCATTAGAATAAGTGACTGTCCATCTACAACCATCTGGAGGTCTCTCTCCAGTGAATTCCTTGCATGTAGAGCCAGTGGGTTTCTAATGGCTAAGGAGCTTCAAGGTGGTCAAGGTGGGGACTCAAACGGATCCGAATTGATCCTTCAGTTTCAAGGATCAATTTTAAGGACTGGTGTAGCTTGGAGAGGGAAGCATTTCCAAATGAATCATTACTGTGTATTTTGCTGGCTTAAAGTCTGTTCTTTTGCCGATCCATACTCCTGACTCCTATCAAGTGAGTACCAAGTCTTCAGGTCTCTGATCTTTTCATAAAGTCTAATAAATAATAATAAATAGTTATGGTTTGGGAAGAACTGGAGAAATTGAACATAAGTTGCCTCTTAGACATCATTAAGTAACTGCTACTGACCCTACCAGGTGCCATCAAAGGGACTGTGGTAATATAGATAAACATCCATTTTTAGGGAGGACAACTGGAGCAAATACAGATATTATGTTAGCAGTAATTTGTTTTATGAAAAAATATTCATTTTTAAATCCACATGGTTGATAAGTGGGCATTCACTGCACTATTCTATTCCCTATAGGTTTGAAATCTTTCATAAAAACTTATGTGTATGGCTGGGGTGTAGCTCAGTGGTAGAACACCTGCCTGCCTAGCATGTGTGAGGCAGTGGGTTCAATTCTCGACAACACATATAAATAGACAAATATCCATTAACAACTAATATATATATATATATATATTACATATATATATATATATATATATATACTTATGGGCCAGGCTCAGTGGCGCACGCCTGTAATCCCAGCACTTTAGGAGGCTGAGACAGGAGAATTGTGAGTTCAAAGCCAGCCTCAGCAATGGCGAGGCACTAAGCAACTCAGTGAGACCCTGTCTCTACATAAAACACAAAACAGGGCTGGGGATGTGGCTCAGTGGTCAAGTACCCCTGAGTTCATGTCCCGGTACCAAAAAGACCAAACAAACAAAAAAATTATGTGTCCCTGTGTGCATGCATGGAACAGCAACTCCATGTTGCTTGGCCACACTTTGGGCACTACTACATATGTATCAGTGGCTGCTCATGTTAAATGTATGATGAAGAGGTAGAACATTTTTTCCCAAAATTTAGCCAGTAGCCACTTTTGAGAACCTTTCTGAAAGAGGGTTCAAATCTGGCACTTCTCCATTTTAAAACACTCTTGAGTTCCCAGTGGCTCAGCAAATAAAGTCCAACCCTTGCCTGTGTGCTGGCTCCTGCCCACTTTCCCATACTCACCTTTCAGTACCTTTTCCTTTTTCTCCTCTGCCATCTACACATCACCCAGTGAAGGGGCCATTTTAATCCTCCAGCTTGCCTCAGCCCTCCTCTTCCAGGAAGCTTTCCTGGCCACCTCTCTCTCTCTTGCTGGCTCTCAAGTACTGAGGGAAGCTCTCCCAGCCTCCTTCCCATGCTTACTCTGATGCTAGAACTTAAAACCTTTCACTGCAGCACCCTTCATTTCCCTGGGTCTAAACCATTTAGGAATGTCTTGACAATGTCTTTAACAGAATAGGTCCTTGTTTTCTGGCACAGATGTTCACATAGAAAGGGGAAAGATGGCAGGCTACGATCACCAATGGGGTCAAATCATAGAGGGCTTCAGATGTCATATGTCTTCAATACAATGGAATTATGTCAACCATCTTGATATTAATGAAAGGAGTTACATTTGCAGTGAATAAAATCACATATATTTAGGATAAATCTCACCTGTTCTTTTATTACTAAGTTTTGGCAATGCAATGTATAGGAAATTCTACTCCCTCATGAAGGGGAAGAAAAAATTTACATCATTAGATGTTATGGAAGTCAATTGGATTATGGAATTATCACTTACACACAGAAAACGCAGAATCTAAGACTCAAATAGAAGACATCTGAAAAGTATGAGGATAAGTCTAGAAAAGTGGAAAAGTTAATACACAATGCTGATGAGGAGCACCTAGGAATATGAGGCCCTATGTGATTTGCCCTTGGCTTGCTCTCCAAGTACATCTCATATCCCCATACTTCTCCTTTACTCTGCTAGATTTCACAGGGAAGCAGCACTATAGTGAAATGACACTGGCCTCCTTTTGAACTTGCCAATGACACTTCTGCCTGTCAAGAGGACTTTTATACTTGCCATTCACTTGGCTTGGAAGAATTTCCCCCACATAGACTCATTCATTCATATAGCTTGTGTTCACCCAGGCCTTTATTCAAAGGTCACCTCTTGAGGAAAGCCCTCCATGATTGCCTTCTCTAAAATTCCATCCTATCTCTAATCTTTCACTCAGTTTTTTTCCTCAGAGCAGTTATCAACACAATTGAGTCACTTTCTTATCTTTCTTTCACTCAAAACGTAAGTGCCACCAGGGCAGGGACTGCATGTCTAGTTCACCATGGCATCCCTCATGCCTGACGAGCACCTGGGATACAGTGGGTATGACACATCATGGGCAAACCCTTGCCACACTGAACTGCTCCAGAAAAGCCTGCCTCTATCACCCGCTGGGCCCCATGACAACAGGCTAAAAGAAAAAAGCAAGGAGTAGTCAGCCTCTCCCAGCCATCCTTTCCACTTAGTCCTTGGCCTCCGTTCTTCTCTCTGCATTAGAGAGCTCAGCTTCCGAAACTTCAACCATCCCTTCTCTACAAAGTCCCTGGCCTGGCATCACATGATCAGTGCCCAATAAATAACTCAACTCAGTGGTGTAAAGAGAACAAATCGACACTGGCTCTTCCTAAGATGGTTCCTGAGTACTCACTGACGATCCCTGGGAACCATTCCTTGTTGTTTTAGTCAGCTTTTTCACTGCTGTGACTAAAAGATCTGATCAGAACAATTGCAGAGGAGGAAAAGTTTATTTGAGGGCTCATGGTTTCAGAGGTCACAGCCTATGGACAGCAGGCTCCATTCCTGGGGGCTGGAGGTGAGGCAGAACATCATGGTGGAAGAGTGTGGTGGAGGGAAGCAGCTCATATGATGATCAGGGAGCAGAGAGAGAGACTCCACATCCCACATACAAAATATATACCCCATAGCCACACCCCCAATGAACCACTTCCCCCAGCCACTCCCCACCTGTCTCCAGTTACCACTCAGTTAATCACATCAAGGATTAATTCACTAATTAGGTTAAGGCTCTCATAACCCAATCATTTCTCCTCCAAACCTTCTTCCATCGTCTCACATGTGAGCTTTTGGGGAACATCTCACATCCAAACCATAACACCTATGAAATTATACCAGGGTTGGGTTTTCTAGTCTTAAGAAAGAAGACATCACAAACACGAAAACACCATATTATAAAGGAACTTGATCTATGCATTCAGACTGCTAAAAGATTATTTCTCCATCACGCCATAAAGGCAGGTGTAGAACCTCCAGATGGGTAGGATGGGAAGACTTTGAGTTCAGTATTAACAAGGACTTTTTAAATAACAATAGCTATGTAAAATGTACTGGGCTTTTGTATTGAGGTATGAGATATGTGACGCTGGAAGTGCCAGATGTCAGGGATATGATCAAGAAGGTTCCCTTAAAGGTACAAAGTGATAGATGGTCCCAGGGCAGCCTACTTTGATTTCGCATCTGCACTCTAGCCTTTACCAGTATCCCTTTGTGTAAGCCATTACCAAGAGCTAGTCTCCCCTTTGTCAAATATCTTCTACCTTTCTTCTCCATTTCTCCAACTTCAAGTAAAGTTCTCATTCCAACCTAAGACATTTTATAAAAGATTGCCAACGGATTTGGCTATATTGAAAGCTCGCCTTGCACACACCAGCTTGTTGGCCCCCAAACGGTATTTCTGTTAGTGCTCCCCAAATGCAGTTAATACTCTGTTAATGCAGTGGCTCCCCCAAAACCTTAAAGGACACATTCCAAAGTCTTTGGCCCAAACAGTGCACCATTTTAATTCTTGCTTCCTGCTTCAGTAGGCGCTACATTGTACCTTCCTCTAAAAAGGCTCTCTAGGAACGCTGGTCTACTCACTAGCCCCAAACCAAAATCACATCTGCACCTATGATCACTCTCTTTCCTTACACTGGAATTTCATATTTCATAAAGTCATATGTTCTAGGTATTATTATTACTACTAGTTCCATTTTATAGATGAGGAAACTGAAGCTCACAGAGGCTAAGTAATCTATCCAAGGTTACATGTTCATTAATCTGTCCAAAGTCACAAATGCTGGGGATCAACCCAGGGCCTTGTGCATGCTAAGCAACTGCTCTATCACTGAGCTACACCCTCAGCCCTCAAGTCCAATATTCATATCCATACAACCATGGTCCAGACTCCATACTTAACTACACAATGAATTTGAACCTAAAGACCTTCAGTTTGAGGTCTTTTAACTCTTTTTTTTTTTTTTTTTGGTACTGGGGATTTGACCCAGAGACTCTTTACCACTGAGCTACATCCTCAGCCCTTTTTTTAAAACTTTGAGACAGTGTCTCATTAAGTAACTGAGGCTGGCTTTGAACTTGCAATCCTCCTGTCTCAGCTTCTCCAGGTGCTGAGATTATAGGGATGGGCCACCACACCTAGCTCTTTTCTTATCATTCTTAACTGCTCCAAAAGCATCCCACAACAACAGGCTCTTGGTTAAATCCAAAAGGCCTTCACTGCTCAAAAAGATAATACTTGCAGAAAAACAATGAACAAAATCATATTCAAAATAGAACATCCAGAATTCATAGGTTCCAATCCAAAGTCTGACTCTTAGTTTCTTAAATCTATATTTCCTTTTTGCTTCATATATTCATAACAAAACTATAACAGATTAGTATTTATCCAACTGTTCCATTAAATTGCCATAAATATTAGCTAAACATAGCAAACAGATTTCAATCCTAATCTTGTTCAGAATCATACACATTCTTTACTTTTTTATTAAAAATCTTTTACATTTTTCCTCTTATATTATCCCTGCAGGTAAGACTATATTTCATTGGAGATGTCTCTGTACAAAACTGAATAATAAATCATTAAGATCACACGACCATTCACAACCCAAGTTTCATTCTTCCAAATGAATAACAGCAAATTACATAAATTTTCTTGATCTGAAAAGTTAAATATCATTTCTACAAGCAAAAGTCTTATTTGTATTTTAAAAAATCAGTGGTATAATGATATTTATTCCACATTGCTTGTTCGTTCTTGCTATGTTAAACAAGGACAGTTATGAAACATCTTCACTATCCTTTTGTGGTCAACAGGTCACTGGTGAAACATCCATTAATTTTTAATAATAATCTACTTTTTACATTAAAATTTCATGGAAAATCGTTCATAGGTCTTACTGGATCAAAGTGTTTTTTATAGCTCTGAAAATTCTTCCTTGCAAAGACGAGTCTTTGTAGCAACAGTGCCCTCTGCTGGCCACAAAGCAGAACAGTCAAACTTGGGCAGATAAACACAAAAGGTATTGATTTCCTATGATCCCTAGGGATGCCCACAAGGACCTCTCCCTCCAAATTTCTTCCTCTTTTAGATTAGCTAGAGTGATGGCTTAATACTTTCTCAAAGGAAGCAAACTGCTTAGCAGGCCAAGGATTGGTCAGGTGTTCCAACAAACTCCCTTTTGAGGAGTTGGCCACACCCAAAGCTTACAAAGAATTGTATTTAATTATTTCATTTTTTTTTTTTTTTAGAAAAGGCACCTAGAAGCTGGGCATGGTGGCGCACACCTGTAATCCCAGCTTTTTGGGAGGCTGAGACAGGAGGATCATGTGTTCAAAGCCAGCCTCAGCAACGGTGAGGCACTAAGCAACTCAGTGAGACCCTGTCTCTACATAAAACACAAAACAGGGCTGGGGATGTGGTTCAGTGGTTGAGTGCCCCTGTGTTCAATCCTGGGTACCAAAATTAAAAAAAAGAAAGAAAAATATAAAAGGCACCTAGAAGACAGGCTAATAGAGCACGCTTGTAACTCCAGAGACTCTGAAGGCTGAAGCAAGTGAATTTCAAGTTGGAGGCTAGCCTCAGCAACTTAGGGAGACCCTGTGTCAATAAAAAGTAAAAGGGATGGGGATGTCGTTCAGTGGTAGAGTGCTCAGGGTTCAATCCTCAGTACGGGGGGGGGGCGAGGGGGGGCACAGATTTCTTGATCACATTCTCCCTTTGCTCTTCCCCTCCCCTTTTCACCTGCCAGTATAGTACAAAAGGAAGCACGGAACCCAAAGCCAGCCTGAAATACAGCCATGCCATCTACTCCTGGCTGACATGTGCCACTTACCAAGAACTCCCTCAGCCACAAATGCAGCAAACAAGACTTGCATCAAATGGCTCCCAAGGATAATGAGAATTGAAAGCTGCTTTTATCCAGCGCCCAGCATAGCCTCTGGTGTCTGGTCACCCGCTGGGAGAGTTAAATGAGGTATGATGAGGGAGGCACTGCAAATTAGTGAGTTTGAGCCTCATTAAAGGTGTTTGCATCATTGCAAATTCAAACTGAATTAGAATATCACCAAATGCTCAAGGCGGGATAGAGGGGCACTGTTCTTTTGCAAAATAATTTCTAAAGTCTGTTTCCTACTTCTTGTGGTTCCTTTAAAGTTTTCCTATTCAATCCAAGTCCTGAATGGTTCCTAACCCCTAATTAAGGGAGTGCAGCTTCCCTTGCTTGCTTACCTGTCCAACTAAGACTGGTAGCCTGGCATGCTCTGCCCTGGAAACTGGACAGGGAAACCCTACTGTTTATGCCACACAGCTGTTTTAAAGTGTCAAGGTACACTGAATGCTGCTGAGGTTGTTAAAGAGTGCCTGCTTAGCATGCCAGAGGCCCTGGGTTTGACTCTCAGCACTGCAGAAGTATGCGGGAAGCACCAAGGCAAGCAAGATGCATATTTCCTCCAAAGCCCTAAAGATACATTTTGCTTCCTGACACCAGACCTTTGCTTATTTCTTTAAGGATTTAATAAATGAGGACTGAACCAAGCCTATAAGCACAAGAACAAATGTCAGATTTAGCAAATAAAAATTCAGGTCATCCAGCTAAAACTGAATCAGACAAACAGTGAACATTTTTAATACAGTAGACCTCTTTTATCCACAGTTTTGCTTTGCACAGTTTCAGTTACCCACAGTCAACTATAGTCCAAAAATATTAAATGGAATATTCCAAAACTAATTCATAAATTTTACATTTTGCATCATTTTCTGAACAGCATAGTGAAATCTCTTGCCATCCTGCTCCATCTCACTTGCAGGTCACTTAGTAGCCACCTCAGTTACCAGACTGACTGTTGTAATATTACAGTCCTTGTGTTCAAGTCACCCAAGTTTTATTTAATAACGACTGGAAAGCACAAACACAGTGATGCTGGCCATTTGGATATGCCAAAGAAAAGCTGTATAGTACTTCCTTTAAGTGAAAAATTTGTATGCTGGGATTGCTACTGTCTACAATAAGAACAAATCTATAGGTAAAACTGCAATGAAGGAGAAAGAAATTCATGTTAGTTTTGCCATCACACCTTAGACTACAAAAGTTACAGCCACAGTGCATGATGAAGGTGGAAACAACATTAAATTTGTATGTGTATATAATAAAAAATATAGTATATATAGGGTTTGGTGCTAGCTATGGCTTCAGGCATCTGCTTTGGGGGTCTTGGAATTTTACTGCCTACCCCCTGCCAAGAATTAGGAGGACATACTGTATAAGTATGTTGTATGCAACATTTGGGAAATGTACTCAACTTTTCTCATTATTTAACTGAAATTCAAATTTAACTGGATGTTCTATTTTTTCTGACAACTCTATGAACAAATGCAAAGACTATTTGAAATGTTTATCTATAGTCTTTAACACATACATTTTTAATAATCTATATATGTAAAAATATAAAGTACCCTGAAAATTTAGTATGGAAGTTGTAAACACACACAAACACACACACACACACACTAATTGAAGATACTATCACTCTGACAGGGAAGACTCTTAAGTCTTTAACATTCATCCACGGATTTGTTAAATACTACCTGCCAGTCAAATTGGGCCTCCTGCCACTTCTGTATTATCTTTGAGCAAAGAATAGTTCTTACACTTTTAAAAATAATGAACTTATTTCTTTACTTTGCCTTTTAAAACTTTATTTCAATATAACTATGCTTATGAAAATATACTCACATTGGTTACTAAAATGCAATTTAAGCTTAATTAAGCCTACATGCTTTCAACCAAAACCTTGGTACGTGGTTTTAAGATTTTAAAAGAGGATTTACAACTTGGTTGATTGTTATCTATTACAAATATATAAAAGAACCTCCATCAAATGCAGCTAAAGGAGGCGGCAACAACCTTGAGAAATGTACCTTTGGTTTGCCAAAAACAAAACAAACAACAAAAAACTAGTATTGCATCATAAATTTGTCAAATTAGTACAACAAAGCATTGTGGAAATATTAGCAATGACAGTTTAGGAAGCAGCCTCTGTGTACATGGGGACTGCCCATCTGATTTAGTTGCTTTTCCATGCAGATTCTAAATCTACACAATCCAAAATTCAGATAATTTCTGAAATCTGAGTTAACACTGTCAGCTTCCTTCATTGGCTGAAGTTAACAAAGGAACTCAGCACACTAGCTTTTAGTTTTTCTAATTTATGCAAAGAAGCAGAAAAGTAAGTTTCTTCTCCAGCTTTTCAGTCCAGACTTGACAGTAAACTACAGGCAATATAATCCTTCCATTTTCAGTGTTCATGGGGTGACATGGAATGAAGTCAACTTGGGTTTTAATTTGTGTCAAAACAGTTCCTAAAGTTAATGACCACATGGCTTTAGAAGTGACTCTAGAAAATAAAATGGTCCTTCTTGAAAGACTAGAGCAAAATATCCAGCTGTAGATATAGAAGTCTTATCAAAACAATGCAGCCCTGCCTTTTTTTGGGGGGGTAGGGGCAGTACTGGGGATTGAACCCAGAAGCTCCCTATCACTGAGCTACATCCTCATCTTTTTAAATTTTTTTTTTATTTTGAGATAGGTTCTTGCTAAATTGTTGAGAGTCTTGCTAAATTGCCAAGGTTGGCTTCAAACTTCCTATTTTCCTGCCTCAGCCTCCCCTGTAGCTCAGATTACCAGAATGTGCCACAGCCCCACTTTTAAATGGAAAAAAAAATCAAAAGAATATTTTGTGCCAACTGAAAGTTATATGAATTTCAAAACTGTGTCCATAAATAAAAGCTTATAATAACTCAGCCAAGCCCACTCATTTTTATATGAATTCCTAGAATCTGCAAAGCCAGAAATGTTTACTATCTGGCCTTTCACAGATGCAGTCTGTTGACCCCTGAAATAGATGAAGCCATGACCTGTGAAGTGGTGTTACAAATAATCCTTCAGTCAGTAACCCTGAGTGGACCACACTTTTTCTTTTCTTTTTTCTTTTTTTCTTTTCTGTAGTTGTAGATAAACACAATACCTTTATTTATTTTTATGTGGAGCTGCGGATTGAACCCAGTGCCTCACACGTGCTAGGCAAGCGTTCCACCACTGAGCTACAACCCCAGCCCCTAAACATTTTTTTTATTTGCATAAGTATTTGCTTAGCTGTCCTTTTTGGTCATAGTCAAATGAAAAAGACCTTATTTTCATAGACACAAAATTTTGTTAAGTTGCAAGCTAATGGTGTCTGAATGATATTTCTTTTTTTTTCTTTTGGTACCAGGGATTGAACTCAGGGGTATTGGACCACTGAGCCACATCCCCAGCCCTATTTTGTGTTTCATTTAGAGACAGGGTCTCACTGAGTTGCTTAGCACCTCGCCATTGCTGAGGCTGGCTTTGAACTTGCAATTCTCCTGCCTCAGTCTCCCTAAATGCTGGGATTACAGGCTTGCGCCACCGTGCCCGGATGATATTTCTTTTTTAACAATATAGGCTGTCTCTGCTTTTCATGACTTCTAATTCACCCCTTGTCCCTTGTCTCACCCCCTCACTAACATGAACATTACTGTGGTTTTTAGATGCCTAACCCAGTCAGTATTTTACCAAGTGGCTCGCCTGCCATCTAGTGGGGAAACATGAGAGTACACTATTTCATTTATTTGTGTAATTTAGACAAACTGACCAGCTAGGTCTAAGCTATAGGATCTTTATTTTTTTTCTTTATAATTTAGCCTTTATTTTATTTATTTGTTTTTATGTGGTGCTGAGGACTGAACCCAGTGCCTCACATGTGCTAGGCAAACGCTCTACCACTGAGCTATAACCTCAGCCCAAACTATAGGATCTTGGACAGTGATGATAGGAACAGTAATTCCTTACATTTGAATAGTCCTTTGTAATTTTCAAAGAATTTCCCAAAGTTCAGTATTTTAATTATCCTCTCTCACCACAATGCTGTGATTTAAGCAGATCTTTCTTTCCCACATTTTTTCAAATGAAGAAATTGAGTCTGAACATTGCCTAGTTCAAGGTTATAGAGGTTGGGTCTGATACAAGGGCCCTGATCTGCTTGCTGAATCTCTGAACTCAGGTCCTCTCACTTCAACATTTCTAGTTCTATTCTGTGAATGAATGACTGTGTCTATTTGCCACAAGTACATCTGCTCTAGGAAACTTCCATGGAGAGTCTCTCTAATCTCTCTCTCCCTCTCTCTCTCTCTCTCTGCGTTTCTTTTCTGCACTGCTGGGGATCAAACCCAGGCCTTGCTAGGCAAGTGCTCTACCACTGAGTCATATCCTCAGTCCTATGGGCAGTCTTTTTAAACAAACATGAGCCATCTGAAATATTCCCTCTCAAGAAAAAAATCCTAAGGAGGCAAACACAATTTTCCCTAGGTTAAGATTTAATTAATGTTTATCAAAACAAAATTAGTTTAGATCCATTTTCTGATAGAAGCTTCATAACTAGAAAGAAGATACTTAAGACTTAAGCCTTGGAGAACTGTGTCTACTGGCAGGACACCTGTTACCACTTATCTTTAAATCCTTTTTTGATTAAGACCTATAATAACAAATTTTCCAATGCAGTATGATTCCCTACTTTTAGACCTACAAAAAAAAAAAAAAGTTTGCACAGAGCTTTGAGAGTGAAAGACACAGAGGTCTCAACAAAGATCCATTTTAATTGCTTGGTGTCTCAGAAATTTCCAGGGGCTTGTTGTGAATCTCAATGGGACCTCTGATCATGCTGTGCTAAAGCACATTTGGGAAGGGACATCTGTGAACTGTCCCGGTACTCACTAAGGTACCTTTGTCTTGCAATGGTGGCCTTTTTATGCTTAGTGATGACCAAAAACAGGATTACATGAATCAAAAGTTAGGGCCACTTACAAGATAGAGTCAGGCTGCTGATGACATCCATCTGCTATCTGTGCAGTTTGGCACACAGTTAGAAGGTACCAAATCATGAACCAGCTACTAAATGAACTTGAGCTTCACCATGTCCAAAAATGCATTTTTCCAGAGCTTTGCAGGCCACGGTTCCCAGGAGGGTCCTGTTTCTTGTGAAGAAGGTCTCTGAGGGAAACTTTAGTATTGTCTGCAGATAGCTGCAATTTCGTATTAAAATTTCAAAGTGAGGTGGGGGTGTGAGAACTAAGGTATCTGGGGCCTGGGAATGTAATGCTTTTATCATTAGACTTTGCACATGGCCTTTAGTTTAACCACAGGTGAACCCTGGTGTTTTGCAAACTCTGCTGATGATGCAATTTGTATCACAGATAGAGAAAGTCCCTCAACTCTTTAGCTCAGACATGGCGCTAGACAGATTTTCTTGATTGCCACCACTGTCTTGGTGGCCAACATTCTGGCTCAGCCATTTCTTGCTGCTGAGGCTTGGCAATTTATGTGTGTACTGTGTGGCTCAACTCAGGTATACTGCAACAATTGTGTAAAGAAGAGAGTATTGGTTATTTTAACAGCCCCTGGGATTCACTTTTGGTTTTCTCAGGTCATCCCAAGTATGTCCCTACAAGTTCACAGTACAAGAATTTCTTGAAGTTGCAACCGTTTATATCAAGATTATTACTGCTGTTACCATTAACAACAACAGACACTTATAGATTGTGACTTGTTGTTAAGCACTGTTGCAGGGGCTTCATGTATGTGAACAAAACTAATCCTCTGATCATACCTACAGGGTGCAATATTATTGTCATCCCCATTTGACACAGCAGCAGAGACTTGCTCAAGCTCAGTTAGTGTGTGATGGGGAAACATCGGAATCCAGGTAGTCTGATCCCAAAGCCCTCACTTTTCATTACTGTTGGCTCAATCCCAAACACAAAGAAGAAAAGACATGCTACTCCCCACTATCTACTCAAAAAAGTCCATTGACCCATCTTGGGGTTCAGCACCTTCTGATTTCGCTGCATCTTATATTGTCCTCAGCTTGTCGCCCTGTCCAGCAGAGTCCATTCTAGAACTTCAAAGCACTCACCAGTAACAGGCCAGGCCTTTGCTCATGTTGTTCCTTCAACTCCCTCTTTCTCTAGCAAACTTCTACTCATCCTATAAGGCCCGGCTCCAATTAGAATTCTTCTTCTTTTTTTTTTTTTCTACTGGGGATTCAATCCAGGGACATTTTACACTGAGCCATATCTGTAGCCCTTTTTATTTTTTTTTAAATTTTGAGATAGAGTCTCCCTAACTTGCTTAGGGACTTGCAAAATTGCTGAGACTGGCCTCAAACTTATGATCCTTCTGTCTCAGCCTCTAGAGTTGCTGGGATTATAGGCATATACCCATATGCCACCACATCTGGCAATGCAATTCGACCTTTTTAGTAAATCCTTACCCAAGACTGCAGCTGGAATAAACACAATCACCCCTGAACTCTTGCTCATGGCCCTTTGCTTGAATTTCCCTTAGTGCACTTAGCATCTTTTACCTGGTACTGGAATTATTTACGTGTATCACTAGACCATAAATGCTCCAAAGGAAACCCTATTTAACCTCTACTTCAACCATGATACCCTTCTTGGTTTCCCCAAAGACAACAACCTCTAGGCCCCCACAGTACTTCATTCTTATCTCAGTCATCTGGAACACTTAACTGTATCCCATGGTAAGGTTAGAAGTCCAGGGATCTGCTTTTCCCTGGGACATAAACTCCTTGAGGACAGGCAGTGTTTTACTTGTCTCTGTATTCCCAGCCTAGCACAGTCACTTGCTTTTGTGCTTGTTGAATGAATCATAAACGATGAAGCCTTTCCTGAATGCCCCCAACTAGGGGGACTCCTTTCCCTCTCTAAGCTCCAGCAGCAACTTGTTCCTCTTCATGACTTTTTTTAAAAAAACATACTTTGGAGTTATCTGTTGACGGCTCTTAGTCCCGTTAGACTTTTAGCACATTAAAAAAGGTTGAAGCTATCTATGCCTTATGCATGTCCATGGTCCCCTCACAGGCCAGAGTTCTTGGTCCAGTAAATGGGCTCAATAAATATTTTGTGAATGACAGATTCATCACAATGAATGTAGCCCCTTACTGATGAACGCATGGTTGCTCCTGAAAAATAAATGAAAGAAGGTGGAGCTGGATGGAAATCAGCCACCCAGCTGCGGTAAATTGTGTGTGGTAGAAGTTATAGGACCTGTCCCTCACACCTACACAGACAAGCAGCCATCAATATCACTGTAAGTAGTGACATTAGAGGCAGTTCATTATTCTTTGCCACTGTAGAAATTAGGAGAACAAACATCAAATGTCTTCCAAGAAAATAGGACAAAGTAATAAAAAACCTATAAAGCAAGCATTATTTTTATATATTAGTTTCATACAATAGCTGCATATATTCTAGAAAAATAAACTATGTGTTCATTTGCCAGTGCAGTTGTGTCCCAATCCTAGTATTCCTCTCATATCCCTTTTTTTTTTTTTTGCGGAGGGAGGGGTAGGAGGGATTAAACCCAGGGGCACTTAACCACTCAGCCACATCTCCAGCCCTTTTTATTTTTCATATTGGAGAAGGGCCTCACTAAGTTGCTTAGGCCCTTGCTAAGTTACTGAGGCTAGCTTTGAATTTGTGATCCTCCTGCCTCAGCCTTCCAAGCTGCTGGGATCATAGGTGTGTACATATCAAATTTTAAAATAGTAATTAGTTAATTATCTTAGTACCTGGTTAAATAAAAAAGCAATAAATTGTTTTTCTTATAATGGAATGATAAAAAGGTTTCAAAAGATCATAAAAGTTAGATGAGTCTACAAATTAATAATGGGTTATTCCTATGCAATTAGTTGATCAATAAGTAAAAATAAGATTAGTCTTCTAATCTGTGGATTAGAAGTAATCTTCAAAACTGAGTTCTTTATAGAATAACACACATCTGAGATTTACTGGAAAAGAGAAAAGGGACATTTTTGAGTCTCCACTATGTGTCAAACATTGCCCATTATCCAAATTACCCTCTAAAAAATCATGCACAGAGAGGTCATACAGTTAATAGGCCATCTGACCTAGAACTTGATCCTACCCTTTCTGTGTCCTTCCTTTTATTTTGCCCATTTTATTAAAAATTCATTGCAAGTATATCACTTCCTGACATTCCTCATCAGTACTCTTTAATGTTATCCTTCCCATCACAAACAGAATTTGAGATACTATGGAGGCCAGTTAATTGAATTTCAGAGATTCATTCAGTACATGAGCATCCAAGTGGTCAGTATTTCTGCCATTTAGCTGCTCCACTGTTGATGTCTATCCCATTTCACCTTGGTTTATAGTTTAAACCTGTTAAGTTCCAGATTAGTCTTCTAAATTTTTTAACTTCCCCAAGTACACAGTTTTAATAGCCTGATGACAGAAATCCAATCATGAAATCTAAATGGGCTAGGTTCCAATAGATCAATAACTCACTTGGTGGTCTGCTGCCAAGCAGCCAATCACCATCAGACAAAATGGGAGCTCAGTTCTTCTCTTGTTCTCACTGATTAATTGGCCCTGTCGTTACATTGTCAGAACGGCTTTTCCTTAGCAGTAGGGACAGTCCGTTCCAAGCCAGCACAGGTGTGACAGTGAGGGTGCAGCCAGCAGATGGGGGAAAGCTTTCTAAAGTCTATGAAATATTTAAGTAATAGAGTATTCACTATCAGTTTTAAAAACACTAAGCGCTTACCAAAATGGCACAAATTCTTTTAGATTAAATGAAAATGAAGGAAGAATAATTAGGCATGTAATTATCCATAAAAATGTTTTTAAGATTTGTAATTACAGTTAATTGCTATAAAATACCATGTTGATTTGAAAAGCTGTTAACCAAATTGAAAATAAAGCAAATGACACTGTGAATGCATATTTCCTTATGTTCGTCCAGGCACACAGGCCCTAAATGACTTAGTGACCCAGCTTACCAAGGCACCTGCTGGGCCGGCTGTCCATTCAGCCTCTCTTACTCTTATTGCACCTGTTTTTCTCTTTTTCACTTTGTCCTATTATTCCCTTTCCCCTATCCCCACTCCATAGAGCTCCTATGATGGAGATGCCCAAAGAAAATGTCTCATGGGATTAAAAAACAATAAAAAGAAGTTGTGGAGTGATCTGGCTTTCTAATTGGAATTCCATTGAATCATGCCATGGTTGAATCTCTCTCCACTTGACCTAACTTCAAAGCATGTCACCTTTATTCATCACAGCCACAACTACCTCTAAATACAATAGGTTTGCAATTTCATTTTCTCTGAAGTTTCATTCAAATGTGATGTAGGTTATGACTATAGGGTGATGACAGACTTGCCGAAAATCCATCCTGAGTGAAAAAAGATGATGTGATCTTTTTAAACTTCACCTCACAGAAACAATAATTGACATCATGGCTCATGTAATGTCTTTCTATTGCGTTAATATCACTGTCCTCTTACAGCTATTTTAAAAAGAAAAGTTGGGCTGCTCATTCCCCAATCTATTTGACAGGGGTGGGGAGGTTATGTAAGCAGTTCAGAGAATTCTACTTTTTTTCTTCAAGCACTTAAATATACATGTTTCAATGATATATAATTATTTACCAATTTGACACATGCTTGTCTATTACAATGGCTCCTCATTTAGCAGAATGCATTTATATTTATTTTTTTACATTGAGGCCAGTGTAAGACAATGGGTAGAACATGGCTTCTCTAGATCTCCATCTGTTCCAAGCATATTATCCTGTGAAAATGCCAGAGAAACAGACCTCTACTATATTGGAATATTTGCTAAAGAAGATGATTAGGTTTTGGCAACTAGTTCTCAGACTAAACCCTGGTATTTTCAGACTGATTCTGAAAGAAGACACCTCTGTGACCACATACCTTTCACAGCAATATTAATAAATTCACTCATCTGTTCATTCCACAAACCTTTCTTCAGCTGCTATTTCTGGGCACATCTTCTACAAGGTGTGAGAAATACATAGAGCAATATATGAAGTCCTCATAACAAGAATATATGGTAGATATTGTTATAATTCCTATTTTACAAGTGGAACTTAGAGAAGTTATTTATCCAAGGTCACAGCTAGTAAGTGGCAGAGTCACTCTCAAAATAAGTCAGATAACACTTTATAACTCAGGAAAGTGGTATTTGATCTAAAATATTGGGCAGAGGATAAGCTTTGTTGTACTGTGGACACAAAGGATCATTTACTCAAACTTTCACTAACTTTCAACTGCCTCGACAAGATATTACTACCACTGTGACATGAAATTTAACATTCATAATCACAGTAAGTCCTCTTTTTCAAGGACCTCTATAGTCAAGAAGTTCCGTGACTTACCAGCATCCCAAAATATAATTCAGTTGAGTCTAATTTAAAGCCTGGAGTTTTATGTTGAAAATCTGTTCCAAATTCATTACTAGGACTCCAATATTTGTCGTCCACAGAGGTTGAGAAGTTACCTACAGCTCAAGGAACCACAAGAGCTATCAGAAGATTAGCTTCCCTTCTTAGTTAAGGCCCAACCTCAAGTAACTGAGAATCTAGTAAGCACACGAGGATGGCAGATGTCAGAGAGGATGGCATCAAGAATTTGAGGGTGAGGCTAAAAAATACAGCCTATGCATACACAGGGAATTTAGGTGAGATTGATGGCTGTTTGTTCCATTTTAGAGATCAGACCAATCTCAATTAAATCACATTTTCTATGTCCCATTCTTTAGTTCCCTTAGGAGTCAAGAAATAATCCCTCCATTAAAAGAAAAACAAAAACAATAACAAAAATCTGGTAGAAGAAATTAGTTTAACCAAGGAGATGTTTACACTCCTTGAGCCCTGAAAGAGCTAAGGAGCAGCTCTTTTGCTCTTGAGGACAGTCAAGAGTCAGGGCTATTTCAGAGGCACATACTCCCTTCATCCAGCAGCTCTATATGTGTTTCTGGCATTCAGATGACCAAGTGCCTTTTTTTTTTTGGTACCAGGGATTGAACTCAGGGGTATTTGACCACTGAGCCACATCCCTAGGCCTATTTTGTGTTTTATTTATAGATACAGTCTCACTGAGTTGCTTAGTGTCTTGCTATTGCTGAAGCTGGCTTTGAACTCACGATTCTCCTGCCTCAGTCTCCCAAAGTGCTGGGATTGCAGGCGTGCGCCAATGCGCCTGGCCCAAGTGCCATTTCTTAATGATTACATCACCTGTGGCCTTATGGAAGAGATTCAGAGGCATAAAAAAAAGTTGCTATAAGGGAAGCCAAATAACAGGTACCAAAATAGTTACATAAGAGGAAAAAGTTCTAGTATTCTATAGCATGATAGAGTGACTACTGTCTACAAAAAATTATTACATATTTTATAAACAACTAGAAGAGAAGAGTTTGAAGGTGCTAAACTCAAAGAAATGATAAATATTTGAGAAGACGGAAATGTTAATTATCCTAATTTGACCATTACACACTGTATACATGTATCAAATTATCGCACTGTAACACCATAAATACAAAAATTAAAAAAGAAAGATCATTCAAGCTGTATTAGTTGAATCAGAATCACAGAGAGGAAGGGATCACTATTTTTTAAAATATGCCAATGTTATTCTAGTGTACATCCAAAGCTAAGAGCCATTGATTTAAACAGTATCAAACTTGGAAGGTTTCTGAGTGAAAGTCAGGTCATATGCAGCAAGGGTAACTTTCTAGACCAGGACTGTCCAACAGAAATATCATATGAGCCATGGATATAATTTCTTTTTTGTACTGGGGATTGAACCAGGGTGCTCTACCACTGAGCTACATCCCAGCCCTTTTTAGTTTTTATTTTGAGATAGGATCTCGTTAAGTTGCTCAAGGCCTCACTAAGTTGCTGAGGCTGGCCTCAAACTTGTAATCCCTCCTGCATTAGCCTCCCTAGCCACTGGGATTACAGGTGTGTGCCACTGTGCTCAGCTAATTTTAAATATTGTGGATAGTACAAGGTAAAGGTCAAAAGTAACCAGTAAGTTGATTTTTATAACATGTTTTGTTTAACCAAACATATTTAAAATATTACCATTTTAACACTTAATCAATACAAAAATAAAGAGATAGGTTTTTTTTCATACTAAGTCTTGTAAATCTGCATATTTTACTTGTAGAGCACATCCTCTGTACTGGAGAATGCTGCTCTAGAAGCTAATGCAATATGCTCACAGGAATTGCCCCAAAATGAGTATGGCCTTTTCATCCCTATCAGCTACCACTCTGAAATGACACAGTATATAGTGATAAAGACAAGGATGTTTCATGGAGTTGCAGACACGTAGAGCTGGAAGGGCCCATGGATATTTGGTCCCCCTCTTTTATCTATTAATGAGGTGATAGAGGCCCAAGGATGGCAGGCCTGTCCCAGATTAGACTGATAATTAGCGATAGCCTAAAGACTCTGGAATCTTAGGCTGTTCTCACTATCCTGAAAGAGATAGGTGGTTGAAAAGTAGCATCTGTCCTAATTTTCCCTTTACTTGGTTAGCAAAGAAGTATTTTCTCTAATGCTGAAAAAAATTAAAGAAATCCATCTTTTCCTGATCTGTGTCACCAGCAATTCAGATTTGTGTCATTCAGCTAAATATTTATCAGAAGCTTTTCATTTTATGTTAAAATAACTCATTTTCACTTTGTTTTTTTAGTATAGCAGGCTTTGGACAGATTATTTGATGCCTCCTCAACCATTAATTTCAGTATACAAAGAATGAGGTAGTGAAAAGGCCAAATTAACTCAGGAGGTTCCCAGTTGAATAGAGTGATTGATTTCTCTGGAACAATCCACACATCTGGTAGGAACAATCAGATGCCCTATTAACAGACTTCTATTAAACAAAAGAGTATCTGGGGTGTTACAGGCCACTGGTTGGTTACACAACCTCTTTAGTCTATCATCTGTTTTTTTTTTTTTTTTTTTTTTTTGAGGAAACAAGAGTCAGTAAAGGTCATTTAAACACAAATAGCCACCTGCCTGATATTCAGGAGCATGTGGTAACTAAAAAGCCTTTTAAAAAAAGATACTTAGGAACTATCAGCATGTGCCTCCCTAAAGTGCAGTTATGTGCACCAGACAGAGCTACGGGTTAATGTGGTGGAGTCCTTTATTTCTTTATTCTCCTCAGTGGTTTGTTGGTGTTAACCTGGAGATAGTTCTACTTACTGATGGCTTATCTTTTGCTTGACATCGTTACATCACGTAAGTGTGCAAACAGCCAACATACAAACACCTACCAACATATACACACTGATGGATTCACGCTTTCAGTCATTGACTGGACACCCATATAAGCACTGTGCTAGGCCCTCCAAGGGTCACAAAAATGCAGGAGACACAACTTCTATCCTCAGGATGCTTGGATGCTTGCAGATGGGAACATACAAATAGCTAAAACAAACGACAAAATCTTGATGTTCACAAGCATGCATTATGCAAGACATGGCTCTTTTAATGAATTTATAACTGTATAATTCATTATCAGAATACTATGACCAGATTTGTGTGAGAAATGGAGATAGAGGTTATAGAAGGAGAAGAGACAACTTTGGTAAACTCCAGCACTTGGAATCATGGCTGAAAGCTACAATCTTATCAGTTGTCACAAAAAAGAGTTTTTTTCTTTAGCCCACTTTAGTTTCACAGTGGTGAGAAAATCCCCATTTACCCAGAAGAATACTGCATCTTGCTTGTCCAACTTGACAATATGACAATATGAGCTGGATGTGAATTTTATACAAAAAAGTGAAAGCCTTCCCAATCTATGATGCACTTACAGATATGTAAATATCTGCACACAGGAAGCAAGGGAATCTTTATCATGGGGTTTGCACAGAGCTTGGTTAATCTGGCAATATCCATGTACTATATTGTGAAGATAGCAAGCGAAGACCATTCATTCCCCACAGTTGGGTTCACAGACACAGTGAAGGACTGTTGATGTTAAGGACAGAGAAGCCCTTTCCTATAAAGACGTCTAGGGGATTCATTTCCTCCAACTCCTCCTTTTGACCTTGGGGTTGACAGGATTTTGAGGTTTTCATACTGACATGAAATTGCTGAAGACTTTGTTTCTCATTTTTGGTGGAAAGGATTATAGGGGTGCATTGGAAATGAGTCTTGGAGGATGAGGCAAATTTGGGACAGCTGAATTGAGGAAAAAGAGTATGGTGGGCAAAGATAGAAGCAAGCAAGGGAGAGTGGGAGAAAAGCCTACAGAACTGAGAAGCCAGAGTGAGGGGAGCCCACACTTGCAGATCAGCAGCTCTGGCAAGCCCAGCAGAGACGATGAGCTCAAGTTTTTCTTGGGGAGCACTACAATGTCCTATCTCTAAAATTATCATCACTTAGGGATCCAAGAAATGGGGTGAGAGGATCATGTGGCAAAGGTGAAGGAATAATTACTACCGTCTCTCTTTCTTTTGGCCAAGTTCCTCTCCCAAAGCTGTTTTAGCTGTCCTTTGTCTTTCTTGGCCCTCATGTAACCAGGAGGACTGTGGGTAGATGTGTAGAAGGCTCCAGCCTGCAGAGAACTAAATAATGAGGCTTTGTAACCATGCACTTTAAAACTCCTTAATTCCAAGAAGTTTAATAATATTCACAAACAAAAGTTTCAATGAAAATCTTGAAAAGCAAAAATTTTCTGCTGCATTAATAAAAGCATTAGTAGACTCTAATAAGGTTTGTTTTTTTTCCTCTTTTTTTAGTTATAGATGGACATAATACCCTTATTTATTTATTTATATGTGGTGTTGAGGTTTGAACGCAGTGCCTCACATGTGTGAAGCAAGTGCTCTACCACTGAGCTACACTCCAGCCCCTAACAAGGTTTTGATTTAATCTAATACCCTGAATCAAATACAAAGCTAATCTTGTTTCCCCTGAAATTCCACCTCAGCAAATTGTTCATCCAGCCATGGAAAGACATTGAGGGCTCTTCAAAATTTATTTTTCCTACTCACAAACCAGGTTGGGCTGTCAGGTCTTATTTTCTATCACATGTGTCTCTCTTTGTCTCAGTGGTTATTTCCTAAATAGTCTCCTATGGGTTTATTTAAAAATTTTTTTATAATTGACAAAAACATGGTATATATTTACTATGTACAACCTGGTGTTTCCAAATATGTTTATATCATGAAATGGCTGAATTGAACTAATTAGCATATGCATTATTTCACATACTTATCACTTTTTAAGAGAATACTTAAAGATCTATTTTTTAGCAATTTTCAAATATGCATTATGTTATTACCTGTAGTTATCATGTTGTATAATAGATCTCCAGGACTTATTATTCCTAACTGAAACTCTGAACCCTTTGACTAACATCTCTTCATTCTCCCTCCTCCCCAGCCTCTGGTAACTACCATTCTACCCTTGAGTTCAATTTCTTTAGATTCTATATGTAAGTTAGACCAGGAAGTATTTGTCCTTTTCTGTCTGGCTTATTTCACTTAACAAAATGTCCTCCAGGTCCATCCATAGTGTCACAAATGACAGGATTTCCTTATCCTTTAAGGCTAAATAGCATTCCAGTGTGTGTGTGCATGTGTGCGTGTCTCTCTGTGTGTATATGTACCAATTTTCTTTATCTAGTCATTGGTCAATGAACACTAAGGACATGTTTTTAAAGTGGCAAAACTTAAAATACTTTCCAAGTAGTTACCCCCCGGATATTATGTCTCTTTTCCCCTCCATCGCTCTCTTTCCTTGTCCCCCACTTCTTTCTGTAATTTGTTGAGACTAAATCTTCTCCCCTAGGCACAAACTGGATCTGTGTCCCTCCCTCTTCTTTGGTGACTGGGCCATTCACTGAACCTCTAATTGCTTCTCAATCCTTCCTTGGGAGAATCAACATCAAACTCATTACACGGCCACGTGGGTGCTTCAGAATCAACCTTTTCTGCCCCTCAAGCTGCAATGCTGCTGCTTCTATTATTCATTATTTTACAAACGGGGCTGGTTTGCTCATCTTCAAGCTGAGGGAGAATAAAAAGTATCACAAAAATCATCCCATCTCCCCGTTGCTTAGAGAGTGATTTTGGAAAATTCTCAATATCAGAAAAGGTTTCTATTCCTTTTAACTATGGCTAATTAGGACATAATGTCTGGAAAACTGCCTCCTATTTGAAATGCTGTAGGATTGTCACCCAAAAGACACTTCAGAACTGCAGAAGTCATCTTATTTACACCCATGAAAAATAACTAATTTCAAGAAACAGGTTGGAATCTAATTCATCTGAATTATGTTTATCTTTATAAAATATATGAAAAGATGCCTACAAATTTTATTCAAGATATAGAAGTGTATCACATTAAATTTTATACTGCAGGTTCCTATGTATTTCCTCACTTGGGCTCACAATCACCCTGTATGTTAGGCAGAGTGAATATCATTGTTCTTCCCATTTTACAGGTGTGAAAATTGATAATGAGATAAAGATCACTCACTGGTCTAAAGTGGACTTAGCTGTTGACTTTAAGTTTTCTGCCCTCCTCTTTGACAGATGTGCTGCCAGTAGATAGTTTGAGGGTAAATACTACTTATCTGGGGCTCACCAGTAAAAGATATTTCATTGAAAAAAATGGATAGAAATTATGGTAGAGTACTGACCTGTTAACTGCCTAGGTTGAAGGAAGAGAAAGAGGTTGTATATAAAAGAGGAAGAAATCTGTCCCACTCTCAGACTGTTTCCTGCTGCCATTAAGATGGTTGATAAAAAATATATATAAATATATATATATATACTGTTCATTGAAAGTGCATATAAAGATGTTTAATATGAAGAATGTAATCTGCTTATAATTTTGTGCAAAGTTAGAAAAATTATGATTGTAACAATTTTTTTTCTATTTGCCTCAACAAATGTTTTCAGTGAATAGTGTGTACAGCTTCTGAAAATTT
>CM053417.1:11678986-11733063 GCA_028644305.1 Xerus rutilus
GGGGGGGGGACCGGGGATTGAACTCAGGGGCACTCGACCACTGAGCCACATCCCCAGCCCTATTTTGTGTTTTATGTAGAGACAGGGTCTCACTGAGTTGCTGAGTGCCTCACCATTGCTGAGGCTGGCTTTGAACTCGCGATCCTCCTATCTCAGCCTTGGAGCTGCTGGGATTATAGGAGTGGATCGCTGAGCCTGGCAGATGCTTGTGTTTTTATAAGTATAAATCTGTACATGTAAGTCTGTGTTTCTGTTTTGAACACCTCCATACCTATGCTGGTACATGTAAATCTATGTGTGCTTTCGTATATTTAACATGCATTTAGAACTTGTATACCATTATAAGCATATGATTAGATCTATAGATCATTGTGTATGATTATGTGTCAATGTGTGTATATGTTGGCATGTGAATGCATGTCTGCATGTATGGATGTCTGTATGTATACACTTTTGAATATGTTTAGGTATGTATTATGTATAGATACACATGTATGTCTCTTATACGCTCAGAATGTGATCTACCTTGGTCTTCCTGAGAGAAGGCATGGCATGTAAGTATACATCTGCATGTGTATTTGTGTGTCTATATGAAGGTGTATTTATAGAGCTCTGTGTGCATGTGTCTGCAAGAGCTTTTGAGTGCATCACTATGTAAGAGGGTGAGTACATATGTAAATCTGGTGGACTGTACCTATGTTTTTCTACTGCTGAGTCTACACATATAAGATGGCATCTGTGGGCTGGGGTTGTGGCTCAGTGGCAGAGCACTTGCCTCACGCATATGAGGCATTGGGTTCTATCCTAAGCACTGCATAAAAATAAGCAAATAAAATAAAGGCATGCTGTTCACCTACAACAAAAAAAATTAAAAGATAACATCTGTGCCTGTGTAGACATGTTGGATCCCCACGTTAACTAGCTGCAAATATTCATCTGTGTGAGTTTCTGCATGTCTACATATGTGTGTGTATATAATGCGTATGTCTGGGTGTGAGTCTCCACATTGGTACCTTTATTTTCTTGCCTGTACTTCTCTTTATGTCCAGGAGCTTCTATATTCAAGTGTGTAAGCCTTGATATTTATCTATGTGTTCATCCACCTTGTGTGTGTATATGCCTTTGTGACCATCTGCTGTCTACAAGCACGTATTTGAATATAAATCTGTATACAAATTAACATCTTCAGAGAATCTCTGAGCAAGTGCATCTGTGTGTATATAGCCTGTTGCTGTGCGTATGAGGACTCAGTATGTGTGGGAACTGTGACCTGTGGTACATACATAGCTCTCTGTTCTGGGGTTTATTTATGCATGCCTGCGTTATGTATGCCCATCTATGTTTGCATGTGTATGTATGAGTATACACATAAGTGTGTGCACCAGTATGTGTCCATGAATGTATACTGAACTCTTTCACTGTGGGTGTACACACTTCCACATCTATGAGCACAGGCCAACAGACCTGCATGTTTCTGTGTGCATGTTTGTATAGGTAAATGTTCATGGGTCTCCACATGTATGTGTACATCCATGTGGTAGTCTGCATATTAACAAATCTGTATGTTTCTTATGCATCTGTACAAGTCTCTGGGTCCACCTCCGAGTGAGCATACATGGGTATGGGTATGTGTAACTCTCTTATCTCTGCGCACATGCCTGTGTATCTGTAAATGTTATCTTTCTAGACATTCACATAACTTGGCGTTCTCCTCGTGTATGTGAGTGAATCAGTGTGACAATATAGATGTGTTTGCCTTTGTATATCTTCATGTGTGTCTTTGGGTCTGTTTCTCTGTGTATAAGTGGATGTTTCTGTGAGCATGGATCTGCCTATGTATGTGATTCCGCTAATGTCTCCCTCTTTCTCTAAGCAGAGATATATATGCTTATATGTATATGCTCTCTCTAAATGTATATATCACTATGTCTGTGTGTGAATGTACAGATATCTTCACAAATTTCTGTTTTGTCTCTGTGTGCATGCATGAGCCCCATGTACATGTGTACTATCATGTTCTTGTGTATCTCCATAAGTACACCCACACGCATGTGCATTACCATACATTGTGTATTCATTATGTTTAATAATGAACATGAGCCGTTGTATTCTGTATTTGGGCATGAGCATGCTTATGCATGTGTATTTTAATAAGTTATATCTCTGTGTGTATATCTGTAACTGTGAGCATATGTGCACATACATATTTAAAATTATATTAGTCCCTGTCTATCACTTATGCATAAGTGTTTATATAAATGTCTCTGTGTATCAGTAAAGACACAGACACCTGTATCTACATATGAATGACTCTATGCATCTGTCTACAGGTATGTGTGCACAGACAAAAATACATATGTGCCTACATGGGTTCACAGTTATGCTTGTTCACATTTCCACACAAACATTTGGGAGTTTCTGAGAATGTATATGTGCTTTGTGCCTCTAGGAGCATCTACATGTGTTTATGTGTTTTTGTGTGCACATGTTTTTTCATCTTAGAAATCAAGAATAAGTAAACACATTGTCTGGATGCCTAAGTCTGCATACATTGGTCTCTGTGTGCTTCCCTGTATCTGTGAGAGTCTGGTGTGTACAAACTATAACATTGCTATATGTCTACATAGAGATTATGGGAATCTGTGTGTATCTCTGTGTATTACACATGCATATCTTGTGTATATAACTTGTCTCCTGTTGGCACTTTAGATTTTATGTTCATATTTGTGTAAACATATGTCTGTGGTTGCAGCTGTGTGAATGTATGGTATGTGAGATTAAAACTAAGCCTTTGTGTAGATTCATCAATGTAAACATCTGTAGTACTACTAGAGCATAGTGTGTGTGTGTGTGTGTGTGTGTGTGTGTGTGTGTATTTACTAGGGTATATGTACTTGTCTATGAGTAGATGGGGGTACTTTCTCCCAGGAAGATTTTTCTGATCATTTATATACCTGCTTTTCTATGGTACAGCCAGCTGAAGGGGCTCAAATTTTTCTTCCTTTTCTTAAAGTAGTCAGCAAAATAAAAATACAGCCTCCTCTGAAAAACACTGATTTTTGAATATAGTGATTGGTCTAATAACACAAACATTTTTTATTATCTAAAGACAAAAAACAAGTGGCTGCTCAGATATTGAGATTCCTGCTGGGGCACTGCTGGTGAAGAGGCCAGCACGTACATCCCTTCCTCCTTGCCCCTGACAGTAAGCATGGCCTACGTGCCGCCTCCTGCTTCACCAGGCTTGCCTGTTAAAAGGGCTCCAAAGTTACTGCTTCTGCCTTCCTCACTCTACTGTCCTTTGGCTGAAAATTAAGATTAAGGTGCCAAGTGTTATTTAATATGTACAACAGTCTAGGGGGCAGGAACCAATATCACCCCCACTTTACAAATGAGGAACTGAGAATCAGAGAATTAAAGGGCGTCAGGTGAGGTCATACAGCCAGTAAGTGGCAGGGATTGAATTCAAAACCAGGTCTGACTTCACCAAACCCACATTCCTTGTACTCTACCACAGACCATTCCAACTACCTAATAGCTGCCAGCACCAGGAACAGTGGAGCAGAGATCGGAGGCAGGCATGTCTGCCTCCAAAGGCTGTTCTGAACCTTTGTCCTTTCCTGAAACATGCTGACAAACAGGCAAACAGACTCAAGGAAGTGAAGTCGCTTTTCAAAGCTCTGGGTGAGCATGTGGGTCCTCTGTCTAGATCCTAAGGTGCAATATGACTTGTTGTTTGGCAGTCAATATAAGACTGAATTTGGCCTCATGAAGTGACAATGTTCTAGCATTAGCACACGTCACAACCTTCTATAGGTATTGTGTGGCCTTCTGAGCACTTTAGTAGGTCTGGGTATTATAAAATGTGGGGTAAGACTCTTTGCTGTGGGTTGAGTATGTATGTTGTGTGTTATGTCTCTCTGTGGGTAGCTATCCTCTGCATCATGATGCAGTCTACGGTATGAGTCTCTGAAGACTATGAGGCTAATCTGAATACTCTGGTGCTAATTTCTGGGTTAAATGACATGTCTTTGTGTCATAGCACAAGGCCAGATGTGGTGGGGTGAGTCTGGTGAGGTCAATCTAGTTGTGATGGAGAAAATCTTTTTGTTTAAAAGGAAATCTCTCTGCATTAGGGGTTGAATATGTGCATTTGGGGGTGATAAGGCTTTAATGTCAAGGGCTGAGTTGATAAGAAAGTGGCTCTAAGCATTACAGGTAAGTACGTGGACAGCTTGTAGTGTTAGTGAGTTGTAGATCCTGTGCGGAAATTTCTTGTGGTGGTGGTGTGTGTGTGCATTGTGATGCTGTTTTCTATATTCAAAGAGACAAACACAGATGGAATGAGGTTAAATAGTAGTAGGCTGTCTCTATGAATCATGCACCTTGTCAGTTCTGGGGCATTTGATTTGGGGTGTGTTTAGTGGGAGTGATTTGGGGTCCTGTGACTTTTATTATTGTAGTATTTTGGATGCACTCATGTGCACTCCTAGGCAGTTTATAGACTGTGGAACCGTCCTCACCCTGCAGGGCAGGTCTAGATACTATGGTTCACACAGTGAAGTCATATTGTGGGAAATGGCTTGAAGTTATAGGGTGAGACTATGTTTCATAGATTGATTTCACAGATTCCATAGTAAATCTGTATAATATTGCTTATTTTTGCACATTAAAGTATTTTTGGGCTTTATGGGGAATCTACATTTCGAGGGGTGAAATCCCTCCAGTATGAGGTGCTCGCTGCACATAGTATAGTATGTCTAAAGGTTGTGGTCCAATTCTATGCATCATGGGGCAAGTCCGTGTGATAGAGGCTAATTCCAGATGAGGTGTGGATTGTGTCTTACTGTCGTAAAGAAAGTTTGGGTCATTAAGCACAAACCTGGGATGTGATGGAGCTTGTGTTTGTACTGTGAAACCACTCTGTGTATTGTAGGTCCAGTCTGCATTAAGATGCAATTCTAGCTAGGTGCAGTGCTGCAGGTCTGTAATCCCAGCAACTTGGGAGGCTAAGGCAGGAGGATCATAAGTTTGAGGCCAGACTTAGCAACTTAGTGAGGCCCCGTCTCAAAATAAAAACTGAAAAGGGCTGGCGATGTAGCTCAGAAGTAAAGCATCCCTGGGTTTGTTCAATCCCCAGTACCCACCCCCCAATAAAAGATTCTGTGTGTTGTGGGGTATATAATTATATAACTGAGTGAGTGTGTCTTGGTTGTGGGTGATGGTTTATTTTGAAGGTAGGTTTGTGCATTACAGGGTGTGTCTTCTGAGTGCAAGCAGGTCTGTATATTGTAGGCCTTGTTGCCTATTGTTTTCATGTACATTTTTGCATATTGTGGGTCACGTTTGGATATTGTGGGGTGATGTGACTTTGGGATGAGATTGTGGGTGCTGGAGGAGTCAGTGTCATGGAGCATATGAGTGTGTTGTGGGGAGAATCTAATATGGGTCAAGTCTATGCTGTGACTAGATTCTAAATGTAGTGGAGTTTGCACTTGGGGGAAGTCTGAAAATGACATGGCAATTCTGGAACTGTAGGGAGTGTCCATAAATGTTCAAGGTATGTTGTGCAGTATAGGATGCATGTTTTCATTGGAGAGTTTGCCAAGGCATCATTGGAGTGAGGACACACACTGTAGACTGTATCTAGGGGGTGGCTTGAGGGTGGCTTGTGGGGTGAGAATTGGATGTAAAACACATGCCTGGTGAGGAACATATCTGTACAATATGGGGTAGGTCTTGATTCTGCAGGCCAGGTTTGTCAGTCCTAGAGCAATTCTGGGTGTGGGGGTTCAGGCGTTTTCTTTGAGGGGTGTTTACAATGCAGAGTGATTGTATGCATTTTGAGGCAATTTAGTGTTTGTGAGAAAGTCTTCCTGTCACAGGGTACATCTGCCTATTGTAAGTTGTATCTACCTACCATGGAGCTAGTTTGTGCATTCGAAGAGTGTCTTAGTATTGTGTGGCAAGACAATTTGTGCATGCGGCTGGATGTCTGGGATCTGTACTTGCCACAATGGGGTAATTGTAGGTTTTAGAGTGAGGCTGTGCATTAGAGAGGGTTTTTTTGTTTTGTTTTGTTTTGTTTTTGGTATCGTGCAACTTACCTGTAGGCTGTAGGCCACATCCTGATGTTTGAGTGCAGGCGCTGTGGACTAAGTGTTTTGATTAGAACTTCACTGTAGGCATTTCTGTAGGATTCTGGTGCGAGGCTCACTTTTGTGGCAAATCTAAGTGGTATGGTAATAGGATGCTCTCTGGGATGAGTCTTGGCATTTTGTGAATTTTTACATTGTGAGGTAGAGTTGTACATTATGATGGGGGTCTATGGACTGTGCTGGGAGTGTTATGTCATGAAGCATGTGTGACATCTTAGGTCGGTCCAGGTACTCTGTGGTTAGTGTGGAAGTTATGGGAGAATCTGAGAATTGTAGGGTTCCTACAGAAGCTGTGGTGTGTTTCCTGACATTGTGGAGCATGTCTGTGTTTGGGCCAGTATCTGGTGGTTGCCATGCACTGCAAAGTAGTTATTTGTTTTGTGAGGCTCATGCTGTGCATAGAGGCAAAAGTCTGGGCATTGGAGAGTGAATTTGGAAGTTAAGAAAACTCTGTGTATTGGTGGGACAAGTCTGTTTTCAATGGCATGTCTTACAGCTGCTGGCCAAGACTACACTGGCAGGGCAAGGTGGCCAGTCTGTGTGTTTGAGGATATAACTACACACTGTGTCTATTCCCCATGGGTGTCTGTCCTGAGAAACATCTGTAAGTTGCTGTGTAATACCAAGTCCCTGAGGCACAGGTACCTTAGGAGGCCCATTTGTGCATTGTGAGATGTCTAGAGGAGTGAGTGGTAGGAGAAGCTATATATTCTGGATTAAGTGTGTGTTTTGATGCAATTTGGGGTGCTGGGAGGATGGACATTGTAGGGAGAACTCTGTAGTGTTATGAAATTCTCTGCATCACTTGGGGAGGGTCTAAGTTGTGACAGTTGTCTCTACATAGTAAGGTGTGTCTGGGTGCTCTGGAGGAAATGCTTGTATATGTTGGGTTGTGTGCATATGTTGTGGAGTAATCAGTGCTACCAGGTGAGTATGAGTGTCCCAGTGTGAGTGCTGTACAGCAAATCTGGGTCCTGTGGGCATGTCTCTTGTGTAACTTGAATGTGTTGCCCATCCTTTCTGTGTTCTCCAAGATAAGCCTTGGTGTAATGAAGGTAAGAAGCCATTTTGTAGGGCTCGTCTTGGGGCTGTGTGAGTGCTGTTAAGTTAGTCTGTGTGATTCAGGGTGAGTATGGTTTCATGAGCCAAGTCTGTATGTCATAGTGTATCTGGATATTTGGCCAACAAGCTTCAACTAATGGAGCATTTGTGGACAGTACAGGATTTGCTGGTTTGCTTCAGCATTTACATGTGCTATAAATCAAAACTGTGTATTGTGGAGATCTCAAAATACTTTGTTGGGTTAATATGTATGTTATGGGGAACACCTGAGTCTTTGTAGGCATATCTGTGTGTGGTGGGATATGTCTATGAACTGCCGGGCTAGTATGGATCTTGCTGTGTGAGACTGTAATATGAAGTGGATATTGGCGCCTGTCTGTGCACTGAGAGATTTTTCTGTGTGTTTTCAATCCCTGCTGTGTGTTGTGAGGCAAGTCAAGAAGTTGTTATACAGTACATATATGCATTGTGGGCTTTTTTTCTATAGGTTGTGAGATCAGAGGAAAACGTATTGCAAAAGTAAGATCTTCACAGGGCTGATTTGTGTGGGGAGAGTATGTTATGGAGAATGTAGTTTGTGCTATGAGGCCAATCTGGGTAGTTGGGGCCTTGGGAGTTGGGGGAACATGGATGTTCTGTGGCAAGTCAGGACATTGTGGAGTGGAGCTGGGTGACATTTTTGTATGTTTGGGGCTTTGTCTCTGAACTCCAGCACTACAGACTTGTGCTCTGAAACAAGGCTTGGTAGGATAGAAGTGAGATTTTATGGAGCTGGTCTGGCATTGTGGGATAAATCTGCGTGTCATGAGACAAGTTCTGTCCTTGTGCAATAAATCTGGATGATGAGTGCTATGCCTAAGGGGTTTTAATTGCATGTGTGCTGCCCAGCATTTGTGTGTTGTGTGAAGCTAGCATTTCTGTTGTAGAAACAAAAGAGGCATTTATGGGGATGCTGTGTATGTTGTGGAAACAATTAATAGATTTTGAGGATGTCTGTCTATTGTGGGCATTATCCCTGTGTTACTGGGACAGTTATACAGAGTGAGTCTGGGGATTATGAGGTATACCATACACTGGTGGTGTTTTGTGTTTTTTCACTGTTTGTGTGCCGTGAGGCAAATCTTGATACAGCAAAGGCAAAAAGATGGGGTCTATGGCCAACCTGTGGGTTGCGAAGATTCTTTTGACTGTCGACCATTATTACATGTTGTGGGATAAGTCTGAGTCTGGTAGAGTAGGTCCAGGTGTTTGGCGTGATTCGAGTTGTCTTATGGGGTAAGTTTGGGTATTGTGGGACATATCTGTGCTTTGTGTGTCTTGTCTGTTATTCAACATTCCTATGTGTGCTGAGGCATGTCTTAATCTGTGTATTCTGGAGCATACCATACGGCATAAGGTAAGGTACAGCCTGGTGTTGCAAGACACATGTGCTTGTGGTGGTATATTTTGGGTTTATTCAGGGCCATTCTGGGTATGATGTGGAAATCTGGGTGTTATAGGGGCAGGTCCTACAGTTGTAGGTTTTATCTTCCAGCATTTCTGTGTGCTATGAGGAAAGTCTCAGTATTGTAGAGACAAGCAAACATTGTAGGGGGTCTTTCTATGTGTTGTGTGGGCAATCTTGATATTGCCATGTCAGTTTGGTGGTCATGGGACAAGTGAGGCTATTATAGGTCCAGCTTGGCTATTGCAGGGTAAGCTTGGTTGACGAGGAGCACTCAGGGTTTTATGGAATAAGTCTGGACCTCCCATGCTGGCCTGTCCAAGGCAAGTCTCTGGGTCAGTGTGCTGCAGTGAGACTGTAATAGGGTGACTCTGGTGTTGGGCATGTCTACACATCATGGGGTTTTTTATGTGCATTTTGCTCAACATTTCCGTGTGTTCTTGTCTAAGTCTTGGTGCTATTCAATCAAAGACATATGTTTTTCAGACCAGTCTATGTTGCCTGGGGATTATATGTATTATGGGACCTATTCATGTATTTAGGGGAAGGTCTGGGTGTCACAGGGTGAGTTCAGTTCTCATGAGATGATTCTGTTAGGCTAGGGGCATGTGTGAGTATATTACAGCAAGTCTTTGTACTGTGAAGAACATATGTTATTGTAGAAAGTGCTTGTGTACCATCCATCGTTTCTATGTGCTTGAAGGCCAGCGTTGGAATTGTGGAGAAAGATGTTCCCGTGAGATCAATCATTATTTTGTGGGAAAAATTTGAAGGTATGTGTATATTCTATGGCTCCTGTTTGGGTGTTCTGGAGCTAGTCTGAGTGATAGTGGGCCATTTTGTGCCTGGCAGTATGAATCTGTGTGCTTCAGATGAGTCTCGGTTCCATGGGGTAAGGCTGGTGGAAGTAGGGTGTGTTTTTCAACATTTCTTCTACACTAGTCTAGGTTTGGAAGCATTCCAAGAAGCCCATCTGTGCTGAGGGTAGAGTCTGTGGATGCCCAAGTGTTGTGAGGTGCATCTGCGTGCTATTTGGAGCATGACTAGTGATTGGTGGGCCAGTGTGGCATTTGGAGTGTGAGTTTGTATGTTGTGGAGTACATTTGAGTGCTCCAGGGCAACTCTTGGTCTTCTGCAGTAAGCCTGCACACGGTAGAGCATATCTGTGTACTGTGTTTTGCTGTGTGTGAAAGACCCTTTGTGGGACATGCTGCTGGGAGGGAGGCTGTGGCAGGAAGGAGGTATTTTGTGTGGCCAGTCTGTGTGGTAGAGAGAGACTGTTTTTCTAGGCTACTACTGCATGCTGGCTCAGTTTTCAGTTGTGAGTCAAGCCTAGATGACATGGGGGTGTCTGTGTGTGGTGGAGCAAGTCTATGTGTTATGGGGTGTATCTATGCATTGGGATATGTTGGATGTTTGTTGTCCAACATGTCTGTATTCACGAGGCAAGTCTTGGTGACACAGTGTTTGGTTGAACCAATTATGTACATTACAGGGAGAATCTGTGTGTGAGGGGACAAATCCTGGTTCATTGTAGCCAAGTTTGTGTAGTATGATATGCTTCTGTATTTTGGAGAAGTCTATGTGTTACAGATTGTTTCTAGGGATTTTGAAGTGAGTTCTTTGTGTCATTTTTATATAGACAAGTGTCTGTATTGTGGGTGTCTTCATGCACTGTAGTGTGTATCTTTTTTTTTTTTTTTTTTTTTTTTTACCAGGGATTGAACTCAGGGGCACTCAACCACTGAGCCACATCCCCAGCCCTACTTTGTGTTTTATGTAGAGACAGGGTCTCACTGAGTTGCTTAGTGCCTCACCATTGCTGAGGCTGGCTTTGAACTCGCGATTCTCCTGTCTCAGCCTCCCAAAGTGCTGGCATTACAGGCGTATGCCACTGTGCCCGGCTCTGTAGTGTGTATCTAATTGTGTGATGAGTTTAGGCGCTGTGCAGAGACTGTGTGGTAAATGCTTGTAGGTGCTGTAGGCTAAGTGCAGTCAATATAGGTGTAAGGTGAGAGTATGAGTTGCGATGTGATTCTGGGATTTATGGGGGATACTCTGTGTGCAGTAGGATGTTTCCCATTGGTCTACATTGAGTCTTACCATTATATGTCCAGTTCTATGTGTATGAAGAATGTCCGTAACAATAAGAAGAGCAGCTAACATCAATAATGCTAATTATCAGGTCTCATACTAAATATCTGATAGGCATTGATTCATTTATTCCTCTTAACAGTTGTATGACCTAGGTACCCTTATTATTGCTAATTTATAGATGAGAAAAGTAAGACACAGAGAGGTCAAGAAACCATTCCAAGGTTACAAAATTACTAATAATATGAGATTTGAAGCCAGGCAGATGGAGTTTTGAGTACAAGCTTTCCACCACAGAGACAGTCTAAATGTTGTGGGCCAAGTTCTGCACTATGTGGGTGAGTTGAGACTAGTCTTAGACTTGTGCCAGCCTGGAAACTGTGTACCTGCCTGACTTTGCTTTGTGTGAGTGTGTTTTAATGCAATTCTGCAAGTTGTGGGATGACACTGTGTGTACACTGTGATGTGATACTGTGCATTTAGGAGGTGCCTATGTTTAGGAGGTATCTCTGCATGGTATAGCATGGCATATGTGGTCATATGTATGGTAGTGTCAGATTTATGGGCTAATTAGTACATGTGGGGTATACTTATTTATGGGTCAAGCATAACATAGGAGTAAGTAAATGTGTTACAGGACAGGAATTCTGCATTATAATGTAATGCTATAAATTTAGGAGTATGAACCTAGGAGTACATTGGTGAATAATTGGGGAATCCACGTATTATGGTACAAAAACTTGGGTGTAGGCAGTGTGTCTATATGACATTGGATATGCCTATGAGTTTAGGGGGTGTGGATGTATGTTGGAGGGTCTTTGCCTCTGTGAGGTGAGGCTGAGTGCTGTGCATCTGCGTGTTGTGAGCTGGGTCTGTGTACTATGCAGTGAGCCTGTGCACCACTATAGCAAAATTTTTAATTTCAGTGCAATTCTGGACATTGTGAGTGGCTCCTGGTTTAGGGTTCTGCTGTGCTCCACAGATATGTGGGTGTTATGGTGAAGTGTGCTGTACAGTGTTTCTAGATGCTACAGGACTAGTGTATGTATTATGTGGTTAATGTTTGTACTGTCAGATGATGGGTAGGCCCTTTTTGCTTTACTAGTGATGGTGGTGGTGGAAAGGAGTGGTGATTGTAACATAAAGCAACAACTCTAACTGCTCCTATGCACTGGCACTGAACTAGGCACTTAACATATCTTCATTCATTTATTATTCACAATACATCTTTGAAGTAGACATTACTGTTATCTTGGTTTTACAGATAAGTAACCAAAGAACAAAGAACAAAGAAACATACTTACCCATGGTGACACAATTAGCAAGAATGGGGATCTGGATTCAAACCCAGGTAGTCTGGGTCCACAGGCCTTGCTCTTAACCATTACACAAGCTGTATCTCTGTTGTAGGCCAACAGTATGGTAACGTGTGTCTGTGCACTAGGACAGAAATCTCTGCAAAGGAGCCATGATATGTGTGCTGCATGTCTACACACTGGGAAATACTTCTGTGCATTGTAGGTTTGCACTCTGGAGTGATTCTGTGTGTGCCAAAACAAACTTATGTGTTTCCAGGCATGCCTAGGAATTTTAAGGCATGTCTAAGTGTTGTCCATGTGATCCAAGTATGGAATGGGGTAATTCTGTCTCAAAAGGCTTGTCTGTACACTTAAGGCAAGTCCCAGTGTTCAGCAACATCTGTGTGAGCAGGGAGGCAAGGATGTGTTTCGATGGGAGAGCTGTAGAGCATGGTGGTACACGTCTTGTTTGTGTAGGCATTGTGTGAGCAGTGAAACCAGTCTGGGTGCTCTGTGGCAAATCTGAATCACCTGGAAAATGGTTTCATGTATTTGGGGGCATATGTTCTGTGTAACTACTACAAGAAATATGGGTTTGGAGCTGAGGTTGTGGCTCAGTGGCAGAGCTCTTGCCTCGCATGTGTGAGGCACTGGGTTCAATCCTCAGCACCACATAAAAATAAATAAAATAAAAACACTGTGTCCATGTATAACTAAAAAGTACTTTAAAAAAAAGAAATATGGGTTTGTGACATGAAGCTAGCTATACAGCAGTTATGGGCTGTGACATAATTCTGAGTGTCGTGGGGGCTGAGGGGTTGTGCTACGCGAGGTGTCTGCATGTTGTAGGCTTTTGCATTTATGTTGTGGGCTGAGTGAGGGTACCATGGGTCACACCCATGATGGCATCCTGAATGCTTTAGAGGAAGGTGAGGTGCTGAGGCACGAGTGTCTGCTGTGGAACAAGTCTGTCCACTGGAGTGCCAGTTTGCATGCGTTATGATGTATGTTCATGTATCACAGAGTGTATCTGAGGAACTGGGCTGCATTTTGGTGGCATAGGGCCACAGTGTGTACCTTGTGGTAACTAGGTGTGGAGGGAGGTTCAGATGTTGTAGGGTAGATGAGTGCCTATATGGCAAGCACACATGCTGTATGGTTGGCCTGTCTGTTGAGGAATGAATGGGTGCACTGCAGCACAAGTTTGTGTGCTGGGTTGCAATGCTGAGTATCGCAGCGTGACATATGTGCTGCAGGGTGTACTTTGGCATCTGCTTGTAGTGGGAGAAGCTTGCCTGAATGTTGTAGGGAGCGTCCGTAATGTGAGTTTAGTCTGTGTTTCATGAGGTAAGCATGCATAATTGAGGGGGTGTCTGCTTAGTGTGGGATGAGTCTCTGTCATTTCAGAGTGGTCTGTGTTCTGTGGTACTTGTTTGTGTGCCATGTGGTGAGTCTGTCTGTCATGGGAGTCTTCTGTGTCATGGGGTGGCTTTTGGAGCTGTGTCATGAGTTTGTGTTCTGAGGGAAGTGAGCATTCTGTGGAGTGACTGTGTGCTCTAGAGTGAGTGTGTGCTGTGGGCAATGTCCACTTCTGTGGTGAGTTTCCACAATGTAGGCAAAGTCTGTATGCTGTGGGGCAAAGCTGTGTGGCCTTGTGAGGGCCAATGTGATGTGAGGGGAGTCTGAGTGTTATAAGAAGTCTATCAGCTTGGGTTCAGTCAGTGGGGCACGCACAGGAGCAATGTGTACCATTAGGAGAATCTGTGTGCTTCAGGGACAATCTGTGTTCTATGAGTTGAGTCTATATGCCCTGGGCAGGGTGTATGTGATGCAGAGCCAGTCTCTGGTGTTGTGACTGTCTGTGTGTGCTGGGTAGAGTCTTAATAGTGGCAGAAGTCTGTCATGTGGGCAAGTCAGCGCCCCTTAGGTGGGTCTCTGTTTTGAGAGCAAGTGTGTGCCTTGAGGAGTCTAGTAAGCTGAGCAGCGTCCCTGTGCTATGGGGGCGAGTCTTCTTCCTGTGGTTGTATGGATGCTCCTGCGGCATGTCTGGAAGCTAGGGAGGAGTCTGCATGCTGCAGGGGAAATGTGTGCTCTCTGGTCAGCTGTAGGCATTAGAGGGATAGTTGGACACACAGGCGCAATTCTGTTTCCAGGCAAGTCTCCCTTAATATCTACAAATAACAACAGACAGCACTTTTTTAATGGTTACTATATACCAGATACTGTTCAAAAGGTGCTATTATTATCCCCATTGTATATCTGAGAAAACTGAGGCAGGGAGATTAAGAAACTGACCCATGATTATACAATCAGCAAATGGTTGAGCTTGGAAATCAGGCAGTCTGTTTCCTGTACCCACATTATAGGGATCCCCTTGGGGCCCTAGGGGCATGGGGCCATTAGAGAGACTTTGTGGTCACTGGTGAAAATACTGAATGCAGCTGATTTGGGAGGAAGTAAAAGGGAGAGGCTCAAAGCTTTCTGAGGATTTTTTGTTTTTTAATGCAATGCTATGTACGCAATAATGATGGCACTTCAGCACAGAAAAACTGACGTCATGTCTTCGGAATAACTCCTTCAGCAGTCACTGCCCCAAACCCCTCCCCTAGCCCCACAGCCGCATTCTGCTACTGCAGAGGAAGAATGCGCATGCCCTTGTGAGCTCCGTTGCTAGGGAAACCAGCCTTCAGTCATAAACAAATCACAGCCTAATGCGACAAGTCAGGAAATGACTGAGGCTGTGTCTATGAGGCAAAGTTCCTTGCAATAAAGGTGGGCAAGGCAGCGTCCCACTCATCCCACTTTTTCTTCCACTCAGTAAAGTCTACAGGCCAGGGCCAGAAGTCAACAGAAAGAGAAGGCTATGTTGGAGGCAGGGGTGCAGCAGAGGGTAGCAGGTGATTTTTTTTTAATTTGTCAAATATTTCTACAGTAATATTTAACCCATCTTCTAAAAGCCTCCCTCCCGTGTTTTATACCTTGAGCATTCCACCTGCAGTGAAAAGAAGTGGATTACTGGGGTGACTCCCTGTCTTGAAGAGATGATAACAGTGGTAGCTTGGATTAGAACTCACCCTCCATCCTTTGAATCCCTAGAGCATACTACTGCCAGCAACAGGCTGGCAAACATTGTTATTTCTGCTCCTCATACATTTCTTACTTTTTCCTCTGATACCATTCTAGAAAATTCCAGGCACTGAATCCAGACATCTTTAACTCCTCGAGTACCTGAGAAGTAGAAAAAGAGGTTGAAAGGAGGAGACTTAGAACTAGCACTACCATGCCCCCCATACATGGAGGTATTTCTTTTGAAACACATAACTGGGATGTTAGTTGTATCCAAGGGGAATAGCACATCTGAAGCAGCAGTTACATATAGTTGGATTCCTTATTTTTTAATGTAAAAACATGTGACGAATATAAAATTTTTAAATATTTAAAATGAAAAGAAATCCTGTTTGAAAACCACTGTCCTAAACTGCATGTGCCTAGGACTCTTGAAAGGCAGAAGCATAAACATGATGCTTTAGTATGCTGCCAGGCACTGCGGGAAGGTAGCACACTGAGGATGGTAACCATCTTGAGTAGAGAGAAAATGGCCGACCTGTGGAAAGCTACACCCTATCTAATGGGAGAACAGCTGTTGCAATATCAAATCAGTGGAAGAAGGTTGGATTATTCAATAAATAATGCTGAGACAATTGGCGACCTATTTGGAAAAGAAACAAAATTAGATCCTACTTTATACCACTTGTCAAAATGAATTCTAGATGGATTAAAGAGTTAATTATTAAAAAATGAAGAAATTGAGTTACTAGGGAAAAGTACAGGTACATACGTATACAGGTATATGCTTCACAAGAAACGACTCACAAAACCAACAATTGACAGATGTAGATATCTAAACTATAAAGCTGCAAAATGCCAAAACAACACCACAATAAGTGATAGAAATCAATGAGCAAACAACGACTGGAAAATTATGCTTTTGCCACATATGATAAATAAATTAGGCAATACGTCTTGGGTCAGGGGAAGAAACCTTAAACTGGTTCATACCATTTGATCCAGGAATTCCACGTCTGAATTTATCCTAGGGGAAAGAAACAGAAAAGCACATAGAAATTTATATGGAAAACTGTTCCTTCAATTATTTCTGACAGCAAAATAATGCCCATATATACATTCAATAACTGAACATTTAGTGAGACTCCTCTATGATCCAAAATTATGCATCCAAACAACATAACAATCTTGAGGGATATTTTTAAATTTGGGGAATTGCTTCCAAGATATATTTAATGAATAAAGTAGCATAAAAACTGCATGTACATATGATCTTCATCTTATATATAATACACATTTCTATGCATATATTTGGAGAAAACTGACAGTAATTAGGTTAATAGCAATTACCTCTGGGTTATAAGATTTAGGGTAATTTTTATCTTTATATTTTTCCAAATTTTCTACAAAAATATTTTTTATAATAAAAGGCAAAACCAGCATTTTAACAAGCATATCAAAGCTCTAAGAGTGCAGAGAAAAAAGTCTAGGAACAAAGACAATACAGAAAAGATTAAACACCAATGTCAACAAATGGAAGATTACACAAGAAGAACTCGCTATGCGCCACAGCAAGATTATAGCATTATTTGTGTGTTAGTATGTATAGAATGTCTTATACAAGATGGAGTCCTGGAAATTTTTCTTCGCTACACCAGAGAACAGTCACATGTCCCTAGATGCGTCAGTCACTCTCTTTGCCGCAGTGCTCTGCTGATGCCCCCCTCCCTGCCTTCGGTACACTCTCTCCCTTTCCCCTGCAAAACATGCTACCAGCAGACATGTTCAACTTGGGAAACAGCCTGTTTTGTGGGACTTTCTAATAGGCTTTTCCTTTCTTATTTTTCCTCTAATTACTGCTCTGTCATCTAACTTCAATCCAATCCAATCTATTTTTTTCTCATTGCCTCCTGTTGAACTGTCAAAACAATCCAAATTCCAAAGAAATTTTTAAAAACGTCACTTCACTACATTTACTTTTTTCTGGCAGAAACCAGTCTACAAAAACATAAACAAACATAAAAGCTGTGTTTTTAGGAATCTCTGCTACCTACTCACATCCACTTTTGAAAAAAGAAGCACCGAGAACATTCTGTCTTTACTGTACAAATTGACGTCCAAATATACAAATGATTTTTTCCAATGAAGGCACACTCACAATATTTGTCTTTTTTTTTCAAGATTTTTCATTCTAAAGTTGAATACTAATCTTTGCAGTTCAACACACGTTCATAAAGCAATCAATCTTAATGTTATTACGGGCTGCCCTCCCCCTCATTCTCTCTCCCATACAGATAGCACGTCATACAATTTTCTAAATTAAAAAAAGAGGCATCATCACATCCTTTCCTGCAGTGCAAAATATTTTTCTCATGTTCTCCATACACTGAGAAAATAAACCAGATCTGAGAATATCTTGATACGTAACCCATTTCATCATGTCTAAGCCAAACACCATAGAGCTGAGATACCTTTCTGAAGGCAATATCCCATTTTAGTGATGATTAAATCTTATTGAGGGAAGTATCTTACCAAAATCATTAGGGGAAGGTTCTTTATTTCCTTCTAGCAACTCATTCATCATTCAAAAAGCAAGCTTTAAACTAGAAAAGCGACTATCTGTAATGTAATCCAGCTTCTTAGTGCCACTGACTTGAGAAATTCCTATACAGTTCTGTATTTTTCCACTGCATCAAAACACATCATTAGCTTTGAAAAGCAGAGCCTTGGTAACTATTTTACGAATGCTTTCTCAGCTACTTACCAGTTGCGTTGCGTGCTCTCTTTCTCTCCACCAGCTCTGAGGCTGTCGCACTGAAGGGGTGGGGGAAAGCAGCAACGCAACAGCCACTTGAAAATAAGCTGTGCTCTGAAAAAGGGATTAGCCCAATGCAAAGAAATGAAATGCCTTAAGATTCTCCTCAAAAATCCTCCCCAAACGTAAAATCATACTAAACATCATATGCTAAAATATGCATGTTCACTGAAGAACAGAGTTTAATGGTTAAACCTCTGATATGAAACATACTTAAATTGTCTTGATTTCCAGTGGAACCCCTACAAGATCATGGGCTTTTGTCTCTTCCGTCTCCTAGCAACATTCTCATTAATATTTTTTTTCCTGCAGTAGTCCTACTAGGTATCAGAGAACACTGACAAGGTCTGTGATAAGACACATTACCATTTTGATATTCAATATTCGTTATTCCCAGGTAAGTAATAAGGAAAGTCAGGAATGCAATAACAAGTTATACAGAGGAAATTATAATTCAAATGACATTCCACAAGAAAAAGCAGAGATTGTTTTTGAGCCCTCTCTTGGTACAATGCTCAGTGGACCTGTGCAATAATGCAACTATATGAATATGCTTCATGCCATTGAACTTAAAAATCATTAAAATGATAACTTTTATGGTAGGTGTATTTTGCTAAAATAAAAAAGAGCCATTCATTGACCCCATAGACATGTGAATCTCATCATATTAAAAACACTGTGCTGAGAGCAGGGGTTATAAAAGTGAATCAAACACAGTCCACTCCCCCTTCTAAAAGGTCATAATCCAATAATATGCACATGTTGCAAAGTAGAAGTATTTTATATAATGTTTTTCCTTCATCAACTTTGAGTAACATTTGCAAGTAAGACTGTTACATGATTTGCTTCAAGTAATTAACTAGTAGGTACAGGAAATAAAAATAATTTTTAAATATGTAAATATATATTGCATATGTACAATGTGCACTTACCTTTACAATGAAGTTTTTATAATATGTTGGCTTATTTTCACAAACCCAAACTATCCAGTACATTAATCTGCTTTTTGAAAATTAATTTTTACTAGATAGGAAATATCTGGCAATCTAGTTCAATACCTTATACTAAAAAAAAAAGAAGAAGAAGAAGAAGAAATAAATTTTAGAGATTAAGTAACAGAATTGGGATATCAACCTTTCTTACCTGTGTTCTTACTCACTACATTTTGGGGGTGGGGAATGCTGAGGATTGAACCCAGGGCTGCTTTATAACTGGGCCACATCCCCAGCCCTTTTTATTTTTTGATTTTGAGACAGGGTCTCACTAAGTAGTCTAGGCTGGCCTCGAACTTTCACTACATGTTCTTAACCACAACAAACATCAAGAGTGTTTTCAGTGTTAATTTTTTAAAATGAGGATTACAAGGACCTTTTCCTAAGGATTCTTCACTGGTAGATTTGGGGCAAGCCCAGATATCTGCATTTTCAACATATGTCACCATTTGGACCTGAGCAAAAAACTTCAACACAATCTTTGTTGTTGTTAATGTTATCAGGGAAGTAAATTCTAAAACTATGCACAATAACACACACACATACACATAGATACTGTATATGTGTTACAATATGACAAGAGCAAACGAATAAGTGGATTAACTTTTTTGGAAGCAGAGTTCTAACTCTAGGAGAAAGGAGATACAAATATAGAACCTGACAAAATGAAGAGAATCCTGAAGACATCTGTGGAGACAGATTTGAATTGGAAGTATTAGTATGAACTCATGACTATCTAAAATGTACATTATTAGGTTCACCCACTGAAATGAGGCAATGACATCTCAGTAGCACTAAGTTTGACAAAGCTGTAATAATGAATACATTTAATACTTACATGTTGCTTTCTAAATACTGTTTGTTCCCCACTGAAAGAAAGGTTTACTGGAGAAATAGCTGATTCTATATCTGGTATAGAAGGCATAAGATGAGGTTTAAACATATCATATAGTGAAGAACCAGCTAAGAATGGGAACATACCAAAGGACACAGGAGATGGTTTGGAAGGGCTCCCAATAGTCAAATTGAGTTCAATTTTAACATCAAAAATAAAAATGATGGTAGTTAATTATAAATCATTGAATAAAAAGAATCCATGAGTCCATAATAATAGCAAAAACAAAAAAGTGATGATGAGGAGGTAAATCACTTCTTTTTTTATGTTTTAGTTGTAGGTGGACAGAATATCTTTATTTTATTTTTATGTGGTGCTGAGGATTGAACCCAGTGCCTCATGTGTGCGAGGTGAGCATGCTACCACTGAGCATAACCCCAGCCCAGTAAATCACTTCTTTATAAAACAATAACAGTTTACATATTTATAAGGAATGAGAAAATTAGTACATGACCGTTTAGAAAAGATCAGTGAAATGATGGATTTAGGCAAGGATCATCAATGCACACCAAAAACGCTGGGTGAAATATTAAGGAACAGAAAATTCACAGGATTTTAAAATATCACTCAGAAGTTATTTATTAAATATAAAAGAGGGAGACATTTATTTCCTTTTTTCTTTTCTTTTTCTTTTTGGTGCCAGGGATTGAACTCAGGGCTACTCGACCACTGAGCCACATCCCCAGCCCTATTTTGTGTTTTATGTAGAGACAGAGTCTTACTGAGTTGCTTAGCACCTCACCTTTGCTGAGGCTGTCTTTGAACTCGTGATTCTCCTGTCTCAGCCTCCCAAAGTGCTGGGGTTATAGGCTTGCACCACTGCACCTGGAGAGACATTTATTTTCAATGGAGAGATTTGGCAGATACCAACTTAATAAACTAATTAAACTGCATATTACCAATGATAGAATGAAAAGAAATGTGCCACCACTGTGATACAATGGAAAGCATCCATCACCTAGTTAAGTTTTCATCCAATATATGCATTCTGACTCTCATCATGAAGAAACAACCAGAAAAATTCAGACTGTGAAACATTCTAGAAGGCAACTGGCCTGAAACTTGCAAAATGTCATTGTCATATTTTTTAAAAGGGGAAGGGGTCAGGGAAACGTCTAGATTAATGATTAAAGAGATATGACAACTGAATGTAATGTGTGATTCCTGATTGTATCCTCGATAGAAAATAAAAAGGGAAAGTAAAGGCCATACTGTGTACAAATTAGTCTTAAATACTTTATAAAAAATCACGGACACATGATAATTGGTAAATTTGGGTCAAGTATGTACACTCACTGTATACTTCTCTGTAGGTTTCACGCATTTTAAATGAAAAGATTATTAAACAGTAAAATTCAGAAAACAAAGAAAATGTTTTCAGAAAAATAATTACTGCACGATAATCATATTTAAAGGCAAAATGTTTATACATCTTGGATTTAACAACAATCAGGTTTGTAATCCCTCAAGAGTTTTTCATACTCACCAAATGGATGAATACTTGTCATGCGCCATCTAGTGGTAAAGTTCTAACTTATCATGACTGGAGGATTTCTAATGATCAATGAACCATTAAATATTAATATAATTCTTATTAAAATAAATAAAGAAGCATTTTGCATTACCATCTACCAATACAGATAAAAGCCATTCCCTTAGTTTTCCATATGCATTGTTTGTGACAGAGGAATGTATCTAGTGAGACGTCCTGACGACCTGGTGCTTCTCCACACAAGATGTACAAGCAAGGCCCAACTGCAAACTTACCTAAATCTTGGTCAAACATCCTGTGATCCTCCCTGGAACATGGTGAGATAAGCAGTCTTGTGAGGACTGTTTCTCATTACTTCTCTATTTTGTGGGAAGCTGCCAGGAGGCAGTTTCTTACCAACCTTCCTCACTCTAGTGAGGCATGGGGATTTTCATCTTGCTTCCTCCCTCAGGATTCAACTTCAAGCTACAGCTTAGATATAATATTTGGAAACAGCTCCTTTGTAACAGAGTGACCCACTGCTCATATCATCTGTCATCTGGTCCCTATGGTTCACTGCCTTCCTGGGGGACTAAGGATGTGGGGAGTTGACTCCCATGACATTCTTGCTTATGCCATCAATTAGTAATGAACTTCTGCATATATTTTAGGCTTAGCATATTCTTGCTGGCTCAGTCTATGACTGGGTGAAAAGCCCATCCCAACAGTTCCTGCTGATTACAGACTGTGTGATTGCTTGCCAAGGGCATTTTTCTTTCTCAAAATGAAAGGGATAGAGTTAGAATGTCTTAGCCTTTTTTGATTTGAGAACCCTTTAAACAGTAATATAATTCTGGTTTAAAAATCATTTCTGTAACGTTTATGTGACTTGTGATAACAGTTCTGAAGTACAGTGCTAATGGTTTGTTTAAATTTTTATCCATTTGAAATTTTCTATTACATGCAAAAAATGTTGACCTTTACCCCATAATGAGCAATATGCATAATAGGAAAAAAAGTTAAGAACCTATATAATGGTCAAAACCAACACAGTTGACTCCCAGCCCTCAGCAGAATAATAAACTACTAGAGTGACTGAGTTATGTTCAGCTGATCTCTACTAGCCACCCTACAACACATACTCAAGACACCAAAATGGTTGTTTTATAAAAAGGAAATAGTTTAGTTGATTTGTTAAATGAAAAGTGGATGTAATTATCACCTTGATGGTTCAGAACCTCTGAAACAGCTCCACAAACACTACAGGGAAGTTCTCTACAGCTGCGGTGGAAGATTCTACACTAGTCTAACGCAAAGAGTTTTTTAAAAATTGATGTCAGGGGCTGGAATTGTAGGTCAGTGGTAGAGCTCTTGCCTCGCATGTGTGAGGCCCTAGGTTCGATCCTCAGCACCACATACAAAGCAATAAAATAAAGACATTGTGTCCATCTACGACTAAAAAAATATTTAAAAAACATTGATGTCAACAATTAACCTCATTAATAACTCTTGAGTAAGTCTACTTACTCTTTTAACATCTCTAGTCTAAACTACCATCATCTCTGGCCTAAAGAATCCCTACATCCTCCTAGTTGGGCTGTGGCCTCTGCCAACATGTTCTTCACACAGCAGCCAAAATGATTTCTTTAACATGATCTTATTAAAGCATAATTTCCATAGAGTGAAAGGCACAGATTGAAATGTACAATCTACTGAGTTTTGAAAAATGCACAGAAATATCAATATATACAACACAGCATCATCCCCAAAAGGTCTCCTGTGGATATCACTGAAAATGGCAGAGCTCCATCACTTCATGAAAGTAACTAATGAGCTGGTAAAAACTGTCAGAATCAACTTTTTGGAGGACTCTGGAATCTAGTAAAAAATTAGAACAACCTGGAAAAATCTTGGTGAAGAAAGAAGTTGCTGCTTTGCCCACTGTTCATCCCTACTCCCCAGATTACTGGCCCTATGAGGTCAACTTAAACTCCTGGTGTGCACTAGTAGAGGGAACAATGGGGACCTTCTTCCCAGAGAATTCTGCTGGTGGGTTTAGACCTATGGGCAATGCTCTGAAGTGGTCCCTGACTCAGGACATTCCCTGGGCTGGGGCAGATTCCAAAGAGGCAAGTATAAGAATAAAGGTTTTTAAAAGCTACCTAAAATTGACTCAATTGAAGGGAGAAATTGACAATTCTGTTCCTCATATTGTACTGCAACAACTGGGTATCCAAAGGCAAAAGATTGAAATCCACACGGCATACCAAAATTAATTCAAAATGAGTAAAAACCTAAATGTAAGAGCCAATACTATGAAACTCTTAGAAGACAATGTAGAGATAAAGCTTCATGACCACAGACTTGTCAATGGATTCATAGATATGACCCCCAAAACACTAGCAACAAAAGAAAGCATAGGCAAATTAGATTTCTCAAAATTAAAACCTTTTGTGCTTCAAGAAACACTAGGATGTGAAAACACAACCTACAGAATGAGAAAAATAGGTGTAGATCATGTATCTAGTAACAGTTTAATATTGGGGAAATACAAAGAAGGCTTAAACTCAACAATTAAAACATGGGCAAAAGACTTGAACAGACATTTCTCCAAAGATATACAAATAGCCCAGAAGCATATGAAAAGATACTCAACCTCATTAGTCATTAGGGAAATGCAAATTAAAAACCACAATAGGTACCTCTTCATACCCATTAAGATGGCTATAATATTAAAAAATGGAAAATACTGTTGGTTAGGCTATGGAGAAATCAGAACTCTTGTACATAGCTAGTGGAGGCGTAAAAAGGCACAGCTGCTATTGAAAACACTCTGTCAGTCCCTCAGAAAGTTAAAATTACCCTGTGACCCACCATTTTCATTCCTGGTTACATACCTCCAAAACTTGAAACTAGGCATGCCTAGTCGTCTGGCTGCATTTTGAATGGACTATACTTCTATACTGTTTAAGGTTATTCCAAATGCTACTTAAACTTACACTAAATAGAAATCATTACATTTCATTATGTAGTAACCTTGATTCACTAGGTACACAGCAGAACAGCATCTAATTATCATTCTATCCAAAGCGGACATGGGAGGAAGGATAGTGAAATGTCAGATAACAAACACAGAAGAAATAAGGACTAGACAGGAGTGGAAAGACTACAGTTCACAATATCCTATTGTATGTTTCATGAATAACTAGAAGTGAGGAACTTGAAAGTTCCAAACAAAGTAATGATAGAGAGATGGAAATGGCCATTACCCTGATTTGATCACTACATATCGTACACATGTATTGAAATATCACACTGTACTTCATAAATATGTACAATTTTTGCATGTTAATACAAAAATTTAAATGTTTAAGGAGATGAAAATGTTAACTACTCTGACTTGATCATTACATGGCATATCCGTGTATGGAATTATTATACAGCATCTCATAATTTCATAAAATTAAAATGATAATTTTAAAAACATATTTTCAAAAATTGGGCAAAACTTCTTTTGGCATGAATAAATTACTTAAACCTGTTTTCTCCCATCCATAACAAATGTCCTTCCATGTAATGCTGAAGACACGTCTCTCAAGTTTCTCACTTGGTAGGTGTTCAGGTCCTACTAACTCCTGTATTCAAATTAATTAATCTAAAGGGTTCTTTTGCTAACATTTGCATTTGTTCTCCAGCCCACAAAATGACTCCCACAGGAACAGTAAAATACAACATGGAATTTAGAAGAGGCCTAGAGTCAAATCCTAACTCATTTTAGGTAAGCTGCACTTCCTTATAAAACCTAGTTGTCTTGAGAATTAAATGTACATAACACATGGTAGACAGTCAAAAATATTTTCATTTCCATGCCCTTTCACCTTTTATGTATTTCACATAGAGGTCACGTAAATTTACACATTTACTACCAGTGTATGCAATTTTTGTTACTTGATATCCTTGACAATACTTGATATTGGTTAAACTCTTTAATTTTCCCCACTCTGGGGAGTACAGAATGGTATTTCTTATGGTTTAACTTTTCATTTTCCTGATTAATAATGAGTTTTGATATCATCATCATCATCATTATTGAGTTCTTTGTGATGTAATGTGGTTATTAGGAGCTATTCTCAATTTTCTCTTGGGTTGTATTTTTTATATGTTCTGGATACCAGTGCTTTGCTGCTTATCAGTGTTAAAACTTCCTTCTACTTTGTGGTTTGTTTTCCTTTTCTTTATGATAGCTGTAAATAAACAGAATTTTATCAACTTTACTGTAGTCAGATTTACCAACTTTTCATTTATGGTTAGCAATTTTTGTTTCTTGAATGTTATTCCCTACCCCAAGATGACAAATATAATTTATGTTTTCTTCTAAAAACTACAAAATTGACTTTACATTTAAGTCTATAAGACATCTGTAAATTTTGCATATGGTGTAAGTTAGGGGACCAATTTCACATTTTCTCACATAAGTCAATTATCTAGCAATATTTATTGAAAATCCATCCTTTCCACCACTGATAGAAATACCACTCTGCCATATATCATGTGTCCCTATATGGGATGTTCTCCACTGGGGTTTCTTCATTTTTTTTTCTTTTTTCTTTTTGGCACTGGGGATTAAACTCAGGGGTACTCGACCACTGATCCACATCCTCAGCCCTATTTTTGGTATTTTATTTAGAGATAGGGTCTCACTGAGTTGCTTAGTGTCTCATCCTTGCTGAGGCTGGCTTTGAACTCGTGATCCTCCTGTCTCAGCCTCCCCAGCCGCTGTGATTACAGGCATGCGCCACCGCGCCTGGCTTTCACTGGGGCCTCTTCTAATCCACTGTTTTGTCTGTCCCAGTGCCAATATTACACTCTCTTAATTACCATCACTTTGAAAGAAGATGTAGCAGTTCTTGTTTTGCTTTTCTCCAAAACATATACTTTGACCTGGGGTTGCATTATGTTGACTCTATGAATCAATTTGAGGAAAACTGTTATCTTTAAAATATTGGGTCTTCTAATCTATAAAAATGGTATATTTTTCCACTTATTTAGATATTTAACCTCTCTCAAATGTATCTGTACTCAGCCTTATATTTTCTAAGTCTATAATCACATCATCTGCAAACAATGACAGTTTTATCATTTATTTCCCAGTACTTATACCTTTAATTTTTTCCCTCCATTACTGTACTGGTAAGGATCATCAGCAAAGTGATAGTAACAGACAACCTTGTTTCATTCCTAAAATGAAAGGAAGATCTTCATCATTTCACAACTAAGTGTTATGCCTAGAAGAGGTTTTTAATTTTGAGGTAGGACAGAAATACTTTACTACATTAAGGAAGCTCCATGTTACTCCTAGTTTGATAAAAGTTTTTTTTTTTATTATGCATGAGTGAATGTTGAATTCTGTCAATTTTTTGTGGAAACCTTTAATGTTTTTCTTCACTTGGTTTGTTAGTGTGACAAATTATAATTGATTTTTAAATGTTTAGCTAATGTTGCTTTTTTAGGATAAACCTAACTTGGATGATGTATTAGCTATTTCATATGTTGTGTGTGTATGTGGGTGTTTGAGACAGGATCTCACTATGTTGCCTAGGCTGATCTTGAACTCCAGGCCTCAAGTGATCCTCAGCTTCAATTGTCTGAGTAGTTGGAACTACAGGTACATGCCACCCAAATCATTTTTTTAAACAGTGCTGGGAATAGAACCCAGGTCCTTGCCCATGCAAGACAAGTATTCTACCACTGACCTACACCCTCAACCCAATGCAGTTATATTTGATTTGGTGATATTTTGCTTTGCATAAATGACACAGAAAAGTAATTTTCTTTTTTTGTTCTATCCTGATTCATTTTGGTATTGAGGTTATTCTAGTCTCATAAAATGAGGTGGGTCACGTTCCCTCTTCTTCCTTTTCTATGATATAATTTGTGTAAGCTTGGAGGTTGTCTTCCATAAATATTTGTAGAACTTACTATTGATGCAGTCTGGGCCTGGAGTTTAATTTGTGGGAATATTTTTAATGTTTTGTTCTAACTTTTCTTAAATTTGCTTTGCTAAATTACGTATTTCTAGGGATATGTCTACTTCATTAAAGTATTTGAAGTTTCAAATCTTCCCTTATTAAATTATTTCTAGAGTATCTGTAGTGCAATCTCATATATCATTTTTGAAACTAACTTCTTATGATCTTTCTTCTTTTTCCTCGATCAGGTTTACCAAAGATTTATTTCTTTTGGCAGTTTTACAAAGAACTAATTTTGGGCATTTTTGATACTCTGCATGTTGTATTTGTTTTTATTTTATTATTTTATGCTCTTATCTTTACAATTTTCATTGTATTTTCTTTGAATTTATTGTGTTTTTTTTAAATTGTTTTATTTCTTGAGGTGAATACTAACAGTAATTTTTAGCCTTTCTTCTTTCCTAACATATACTCTTAAGGTTATAAAATGCTCTCAAGGTACTTCTTGGCTTCACTGAAAGAATTTAAATATGTGGCATTTTCATTTTGTTAAAAATAACTTCTAATTTTAATTTTGCCCCATATGTTATTTAGAAATGTAATTCTTCATTTACAAATTAATGGAGTTTTCCCACTTTTGTTATTGGTTTCTGGATTAATTCAAATGTGGTTGGAATAAAAGCTTTATATTGTTTCAGTGACTTTGACATTGCTGAGACTTGTTTGACTTCTTTCCTCATCATTTTGTAAAGCACTAAAAATTGAAGCATAAATTCACTGGTTTGGGAAAATACCCTCAAGGCAAGAACAGTTCCAGCATTTTCTGGATCTATTCAAGTTCCCATTTTCACCTAGATTTTTGCCTTGTAGTTCCTTACTATCTTATTAGATTTTCCATACTTTCAAAGAGGTAGATTTGGAAATATTTCATCTTCCATTTTTATTTTCAGCAAGACTGGTCTGAATTATATCATTCAGACACCAAATTTAGATTCTCACTTGCAAATTACTGTTTTTGAAGTATATAATTGTGTTTTGAAAAACAAGTGTCGTAAATGGATAGTGAACAAACCGATCACTTTTTGAAGGGACATCCATGTTTCTTAAACACAACAGCATCCTTCAATACTGTTTTTTGGAAGACACTAAAAGCATCTCAGTTGACCAGCTCTTCAGACTACCAGAGAAAAGAAATCATGGGGCAGGTGCAGTGGTGCATGCCTGTAATCCCAACAGCTTGGGAGGCTGAGGCAGGAAGATCAGGAGTTCAAAGCCAGCCGCGGCAAAAACAAGGCCCTAAGCAACTCAGTGAGACCCTGTCTCTAAATAAAATACAAAAAAGGGCTGAGGATGTGGCTAAGGGGTTAAGTGCCACTGGGTTCAATCTCTGGTACCAAAAAATAAAAATAAGAGAAAAAAATAATTACTTAAACCATAGGGATGGGGATGGGTTCTGCTTGTTGGCCTCTTCCTTCCCTAGCTCTACTCAGTGGGAGCCACTGACGCTGACACCTGCACGCTTACCAATCCTCTCTTGCCATGCTCATTATCTTCTCTTCACAAATCCTAGACCACAATGGACAGTTACTAACTGTGGAATGAATGAGCAGTCAGTGTATTCCACTGACTGCTTATAGGAGGTTAAATGCCTTAACCAGGGATATAGAGAAGAAGAAGAAAATACAATCCCTGCCTTTGAGGAGCTCAAATTTAAATGGGCAAGATAAAACCAAATCTGTAGATTTTGTAATATGCCATGCAGTCAATACTCTGAAAAAAGTATAGTGAGGAACTGTAGAGGAGATAGATAAGAGCTACCTAAGCAGGGAAGACAAGATGAGAGGCTTCTAGGCCAGAGGCACAATCCAAGTTGAATATTGAAAGATGACTGAGTCTTACTCTGAACAGTTGAGGAGTAGGGACAGCATTTCAGACAGGAAAAGCAAAATGTTGAATGAGAAAACATACTCATCAATAATAGAGGAAAAAAGGAACAATAAAGATTAATATTCATTCATGGTAAAATGCTTGGAAAATTAGGTATAGCAAGACATTTCCTAAATCTGATAAAAGGTGCTGGGGAATGTAGCAATCTTGTGTGTCTCCACATAGGTCATATGGGCCAGGCTCAACCATAGTCTAACCTAAGTGTCAGCAGAATGTACTGTGACCCTCAACAGCATAGCAAAGTAGGCAATCTTGTGAGGAGCTGTCACAAGGTCATTTCTCTCACACACATACCACCCTCCCTTTTTTTGTACTGCTGGAGTTTGAACTCAGGGTCTTGTGCATGCTGGGCAAACAGCTCTACCACTGAGCCACATCCCCAGCCCTCAGTTCCCTATTTTTAGAGAGGCTGGGGGTTGAGGGATTCTCAACCACTACCCTGTTCTGGTGAACTGAGGACTTTCTACTCACTCTGCACCTCCACCCTCATGCCAAGGTTCAAGGTCCAGCTGCAGGCTGCAGAATGAAATTGGCTACTCTACAATGGAGTGACCTGCTGCTTGTATCATCTGTTATCTGGCCCCTCTGGTTCATTTTCATTCTGTGGGACTAGGGATGTGAGGAGGAGACTTGCAATAACTGTTGACCTGCCAGCATAATGAGCTTCCAAAAGAATGACAGCAATGCATTAAATATATAAATATTATAATTAACAGATCCTCCTCAAATCACTGGTTACCACTAGTAGTTGCTAGGATAACAACCTCTTATTCTGAAAACTGATAAGTAAAGGGAAATATCCAAGCATTTATCTTAACCTTCCTGTACAGATTGCATATAAACACAAGCAACTGATTAGAGGAAGCTCTTCTTTTTTTAGAAAAATATCAGTTAATAAATGCAAAGAGAACAAGAGAATTAGAAAAAGAATCACTACTTGGCAACACTTGGCAAAGGAATGGATCCAGACAACAATCTTGAATAGCTGCCAAAAATATTTAGTGAATGACTGACAAAAAACTTCATTTCCAACAATTAAAAATAACTTCCTGGGCTTAACCTCCCCAATATCTTTTAAAATGCTAGCATAGGCCCTTTAGGACAGTATGGAGCCCAGAGCAGGGTGCAGCAGTCTTGGCTGTGGCCCCCTCAAGTAATGCCTGTGCAAGTGGGCAGGAAAGACTTAGCTACTCCTACCATGTGCTCATCCATGCCCTCCCAGCTTGTCTCCCAGGAGCAGAGACCTGTCACAAGCTGTTGTGCACCGTGAAGAAGGAGGGAGAAAATGACAAAGATTCAGCAGTGGATGTGCCCTGTCTAGTGGGAACTTTCATAGTATTTGTCCTATAGGAACTTGTGAATGGCCTGGTGCCTGCCCTGCAGAGGGGGAACATCTCTTATGTCCATGAATTTTTGTATGCATACTGAAATTTGGCCAGTACCCAGAAGGTGATGGAACTGCTGTGTAAAAGGTATGAAAACATGCTGCCAGATGTTGAGGAGGAGTACCTTCCAGGAAAGAACATTCTCTGCTCCATCACTGAAATGTGGCTAAACCCCTATCCAGAAGATTTTTTGAGATCCTGGGACATGAACAACCTGAAGTTTCTCAGAACCTTCCTGCTGCTCACCATGCCTGAATTAGAGGTGATGTTCCTTGTCTAGAGACTCCTTACACAGCTAGAGAACACACATCCCACTCTAGCACCACCTCAAGTGATAGAACTACCTCCAGTAGCAGTGGCTCAGTTTACCTGCTTACATTTCAGGCAGCATATTACCAAATTCCCTGTGGTGGAGGAAGAACAGTCATCAAAACTGGAAAACAGCTTAACTTCAACACCATCCACACAAGGAGAGATTGAGCAACCAGTGGCCACTGTGAAACTTCAGGTAGAGGAGGCAGCTCAACTGCCACTAAGCAAGTCAGAGGACATTGAACAATGTCTTCCAGTTTGTATAGATGGTGATCCAGCTCCAATCCCATCCTTTTGAAGAGAACCACCTTTCCTGGCAGCAACATAAATTTTAGGCACCAAAATACCAGAGGCAGGAGGTCAAGAAATTCTTAGGCCAGCACCCCTCCACTTCTGCTGGAACATTTACCCACTGCCCTAGTTCTAAAGTCCTCTATGGCACCTCCCACATCGTAAGCTCCTGAGCATTACCCAATGCCAGATCCTCCACCACAGCTATACTTCCCCTTCCCTCTGAAATTGTCTATTTTATTTTTTGTGATGGTAATTTTTGTATTGTATTGTATACCACTGTAAATATTTTTAGTAATAAAATTTTATGTCCACATAAAAAAAATGCTAGCATAATTGTGACATAAACTCTGAGAAAGGATAGCAGGAAAAGGGAAAATCACAGGTTCCACTTTGTGTTCTAGAGTGCTACTACTTTTAAATAACACAAATATTTTCACTGACATGTTCTTGTAATAATATTTATATCAAAGGAGTGACTCTGTTCTAGGCCTGACATAAATTATTCCTATATTAAAATGCAACTCATTTTAGGGCTGGGGATAGAGCTCAATGGTACAGCACTTGCCTGGCCTACATGAGGCCCTTGGTTAGATCACCACCACTGAAAAAAAACTAAATTAAATATTTGAAATTGAATAAACCGTTTAGGGAGGATGCTCAAAGTAGTCATCTGGGACTTATCAATGATACTGCTTTGGTGATACCACTGTGACTTTGGAATTGACCCTTGGATCCTTATTTGGGGCAAGGAGAATAGCACCACTAAGCCACAGTGGGTACAATAACAAGTTTAAATGAGCCACACACTAAAGCAAGGTAAGACACTCAGACCTATTTCGCTGGGAAAATAGGAACCAGCCTCTGGAGAAGGACAGGAAGAATAAGTTCATTCAGCAAAACTGAGTTAACACCACATTCTTCTGAGGTTGTATCCTGAGCTATTGATGTTCCCATGCTTGGTGTTACCAGCAAAACTAACTCTATTTTAAGCCAGATGATAAATAAAAGGAGTGCAGGGAGATAAAGGTGTTTGCAAGCTAATGCTTAGGAAATCTGAGAATATGATGCATTTAAGTATTTTACATAAATGAAGAGTCAACTGAATGTTCCAGCTATTTGCACCAATTAGAACACAGCCTCTACAGTGGCACTGGACCACTCAGTACAGCAGAAATAAAATCACAAAAGGTCACTCAGGAAGCTCAACATTTCCACTGAGAATTTTGACAAAATCTGATTTCCATATGCATTCCAAGTCTTTCATTATAAGGAGAAAATAAGGCTCAGAATTGAGGTTTTCCTTAACTCAACTAGTAGCATCAGTACTAAAAATTTGGGAGAAAGCAAAAGAGTACAAATGAGCAAAAGAATAATGAAATAGTGATGAACCTGAGATGGCTCTCTTTATTCTGCTCTTTTCTAGATAAAACATGTAAATTTCATGACCTTGTCTTTATGTGATATGTTTCAAAAATTTTCACCATTCTGAACATCCTCCTCTGGAGATTTTCTAGTGTGTCTTTCAGAGAATGGTGCTAAAAATTTATCAAAATAGTTCAAGTTTCAGCTGAAGGACACAGACTAGATTAATTACTTCTGATTATCAAAAATACTTCTGGATACTGTGTAGCAAAGCATTGTTGGGGATTGGGTAAACCCGCCATTACACTAGGTGCTGAGGTACGAACGCAAGCAAGACAGGCAAGGTCCAGGACTCAAAGGAGCTTATGAGCTTAGTGGAGAAGACAGACTGATAACGAGGGATAAAACAAGTAATAAGAATGTAAGGGGGCTGGGATTGTTGCTCAGTGGTAGAGCGCCTGCCTTGCATGCGTGAGGCACTGGGTTCAATCCTCAGTACCACATAAAAATAAATAAAATAAACATATCGTGTCCATCTACAACTAAAAAAATATTTTAAAAAAGCATGTAAGATAGTGGGCTGGGGTGGTGGCTCAGTGGTGGAGTGCTTGCCTGGCATGTGTGAGGCACTGAGTTCAAACCTTAGCACCACATAACAATGAAACAAATAAAGGCATGCTGTTCATCTACAACTACAGAAAAAAAATTTTAAAAAAGAATGTAAGATAGTGAGGAGTTCTACAAATGAAATCAAACAGTAATGTGACCGCATCCTATGTGGTGAGTAGAGACCACTCTAAGAGTGGGACACTCAAGGTGAGACCTGGATAAAAAGAAGCAAACCAAGTAATTATTTGTGAAAAAAAACTGATGCAAAGGTCCTGAGATTGAATGAACTTGACATATTCAGGGACATGGAAAATAGGAGATAAGGCCAAAAAAACTGACAAGGACTAGATCATGTAGGGTCCTACGGGCAATGGAAATGAACTTGGATATCTAATTGCAGTGCAAAGCTATTGCAGGATCTTTAAGCAATGAAGTGAAATGACATGAAAGGATTTTAAAGTACAATTTTGGCTACTGTGCTGAAAATGGATTGTAACCTGGCAAGTGTGGATGCGGGGAGAGCTTGAAAGAGCCTGAGTGAAATATGTTGATGGCTTGATTCAGGTGGAAGCAGACTAGGTGGAAACCAGGGTTCAAATTCAGGACATATTTTAGAGGTAGAGTCAACAAGGTATCATTGCTGTAATAAAGGAAATGAAAACAAGCATGACATGACTATTAGTTTATGAGCATAAACAACTAGGCCAACAGTAGTGCCAGGTAATGGATAAGGAGACAGGAGGAGGAATAGATTTGAAGCAGCAAAGTAGAAATCAGAAGTTCTGTTTGGAAATACTGAATTTGAGATTCTACTGGAGATATCGTATAGGAGGCTAGATACAGTTTTGCATGAGAGATCTGAACTACAGATAAAAACTGGGAGTAATAAGTGATAGTTAGAGCAGTGGGAGTAGTTAAAGATACTATAGAGTTGAATATATAACAACCAAGTCAGTGCATCTCATTGAACCCAATATCTTTGTCCATAAAATAGAGATAATATCCATTAATGTTTGTGCTATACTGAGTTATTGCAAGGATTAAACAAAATTGATGCAGCCTAGAATTGTTCGAACTATTTTCAGTAGCTCTCAAATTTCCAGATCTTTTCATCTTTCACTCTCCTGTTCAAACAGAGATCCTCCTCTATCTTGTATAAGCATAATTGATTTCTTCCATTAAAATGCATCTTTTCTATCCCTAGCCTCACTCTTAGGACAGATGTACTATGTCCCCTTTCTTACAAGCTGCATCTGCTATGAGTGCATTCTATTATGCTTCTTATCTATGACTTCCCTACTTAGGCTACAGAATGGACCAGACTTCAAAGAAACAGCTGGGCTACAGTATGCTCACTCATGGTCAGCAAAAAGCATCAATGCCCTAAGAGCTCTGGGTAAAAATCTAAACAATTCTAGAAATAATATTTATACAATCTCATAGCAACTCAGCTAGGCACAACTATAATCAGTATTATCCCCCCAAACAACATAAAGGACAAGGATTACAGAAAGAAAAGTAAGGGTATCAGTGACTAAAAGAGGGTATAAGTCAGACTAAAGAGACATCAAGAGCAGGGAAGCAAGGAAATAGAAAGATAATAAGGTTAAGAAGGAAAAAGTGGTGACTAGGTTCAGCCATATGAACTTTGCTTCACTGACAGGACTCTAGTGAAAAAAGGAGAATTTTCAAGAATAAGGCAGAACCCTAGACCGAAAGTAGGGAACCAAGGAAAGGGATTCTGTTAGTACCACAAGGAACAAAGTACAAGGTCAGTTGAAATAGCTGGAGTTTATGGTCAAATGCAAGATTATAACAAGACTGGCAGTACTGAGTCTGAGCACAGTACCCTTTCTGGAGGCCAGACTGCTCCCAGGTTCTAGAGTGGAGCTAATCCTGTTTGTGGGAGGATATAGCCCTACTGGAGAGATGAAAGAAATAGAAAATGAGTAATTAATCTTATGCCAGAGAATCAACCCTCAAGTGGATCCTTTATTTGAAATAAGGGAAGCATTTTTAAAGAAAGAATGGATAAGCTGCACAGATCAGTTCAAAGATTATTCTAAGAATTTGATTATCAGTACACCCAGGGCCAGGCCATGTCAGCAGTTTTCAAAACTAATCTTGAATCAGAATCACTAGAAGAATTTTTTAAACACAAATATTCAGTATCGCACCCCACCCCCAAATATACCAAATCATTTGAGAATTGGTACCTAGGAATTTGTATTTTAAAAGTTCTCTTAGGGGGATTAGTATGTAGAGGTAGGTTTAGAAGTCACTGGACTACAAGATTCCCAACCTTCTGTTACCTGAAGCACACTATTTAATATATCCTCAATACTGCACAAAGTCTTTTATCTCAAGCCTAATTGTTCAGTAAAACTTCTCCAAAATAAGGAGATTGTTACTTAGCTAGGTCTCTGAATATTACCCCAGAGGATGGAGGTATATTAAGTTGTTGATTTACTATGCATATAGATATTACTATATATAGCAGCTGACATTTGTTTGATAGAGATGTAATTTATATTTGTAACATACTCTACTTGATATATGTATTTATAGACACATATATACATATTATAGCTGACATTTGTTCAATGCCAGACACTGTCCTATGAACATCAACTATCTTTATTAAACCATCACAATACTTCTAAGAGAGAGGTACTATTTATTTATTTTCACAATTTATTTTTCTACTTAAAATTTTTTTTTTAATTTTGAGATAGGGTCTCATTGAGTTGCTCAGGCTGGCCTGGATCTTGCAATCCTCTTGCTTCAGCCTCCAGAGTTGTTGGGACTACAGGCATGTGCCACCATGCCTGGCTGAGAAGTACTATTTACTAATCCAATTTTACAGGTGAGAAAACTGACGTTAAGAAAGCAAGTAACATACTCAAAATGAACAAGGTGCAAGATTGGACTTCAGACATTTTGTCCACATAATCCATTCCACTTTACATTACACTGCCTCTTCTGTTTCTTTTGTGTGTGTGCACACGCATGCACATGTGCCAGGATTGAACCTAGGGTCTTAAATATGCTGAGCACAGACTCTACCACTGTGTAACATTCCCAGACCCTCTATATTTGCTTCTTGTGATGTAAGTCACTTGAACTAAAGGACTGTCTTCTATTACTAAACCACAACTTCCCTGAGGGCAAGGACATACTATCATTCAACCCTCTATCTGCAAGCCCAACATGATTCCTAAGCAACCCTCCTGTCCTCTCATCCTCTCAGTCATTCCATTGGCTGGCTTGGTTTTAGGAAATAATAGCATTTTTTTTTTGGTACCAGGGATTGAACTCAGGGTCACTCAACCACTGAGCCACATCCCCAGCCCTATTTTGTGTTTTACGTAGAGACAGGGTCTCACTGAGTTGCTTTGTGCCTTGCCTTTGCTGAGGCTGGCTTTGAACTCAAGATCCTCCTATCTCAGCCTTCCGAGGCACTGGGATTACAGGCCCAGCAAAGTAATAGTATTATAGTGATGTATGCTGATGTCATATTAGTGGCTCTACCTCAGAATTCTGAAGGGAACACAGTGTATTAGTTCAAAGGATAGAGAAAGGACAGATAACTGGGCTACAGTTACACTTTACCTTCTTTTGATATGACAAAATAATTAAACATATTTAAATGATGAACAAAATTCCAAAGTTCTCATTTTCTTAGTTTTGTGTTTTTAGTGGAATGCCAACTTCATTTACACATGGTTTATTCAGGTGAGTGAAAATTAACAGGACAACTAACAGGCTTAATGAGTAATATAACCATTAGTGAAGTATCTAGAAGTAATTATATCTAGAAGTAATTCTATTTCACCACTAACGGCTCTCAAGATAGTAAGTTCTCACAAATATATTGCAGCACCCATAAAATTCAATGCATCATCATCTAGAACAAATGATGAAATCAGAGCACATGGAGAAAATGGAAATTCTTTCAAGTATTCGGGTAAAAAAATACATGATTCGGGGCTGGGGCTGAAGCTCAGTGGTAGAGCGCTTGCCTAGCATGTGTGAGGCACTGGGTTCGATCCTTAGCACCATATATAAATAATAAATGAATAAAATAAAGATCCATCAACAACTAAAAATATTAAAAAGTACACAATTCACATTCAGTTAGATTATAGTTATTTCAGAAGAATAGCCAGGCATGGTGGCACACTCCTGTAATCCCAGTGGCTCAGGAAGTTGAGGCAGGAAGATCGTGAGTTCAAAGCCAGCCTCAGCAACTTAGTGAGGCCCTAAGCAACTCCGCGAGACTCTGCCTCTAAATTAAAAAAGCGGGGAGGGAGTGCTGGGTATGTGGCTCTCTGGTTAAGTGCCCCTGGGTTCAATTCACAGTATCAAAAAAAAAGAAAGAAAGAAAGAAAGAAAAGAAAGGCTAGGACTTCTTTTTTTATGCTAAGTGATCCTGTCTCTGCTTGTGGATTGATTCATCAGCACTATCCATAAAATAACTGGATGGGCATTTGCTCAGAAATGAAATACTATAATCTTTTGTATCTAAAACCTGACCATTCTCTTTAGGGACTGTTGCTTTATTCTCTTTCATTTATTTTTGGTTAACACTCACAAAACCCTCAATTCCAACCAGATAATATAACCGTGGCTGTATGACTTTAAGTGTAATTTGATGCACGCATTGTGGTGGTAGAGAAAATTAGTCTAGATGTAGATAATTTACATGTGCACAGCTCTCTTTAAAGTTGTGTTCTGTTTAGTTTTACTTTTTTTGTTGTTTGAATGCTACTGGGAACTCTGCTAATCTCAAAAGACAGTCTGTAAAGTCTGTAAAGTCAGGAAGTAAATCTTCATTGTATATATATTTTATGCAGAATAATTTACTTTCTTCAAGAGAAAAGGAAATCTACACAATATGACATTTAATTTGTGTGGCTCTTTGTCCTTCTCTGACAATGGCTTTCTGACCTTCTAATGAAAACACAGGTCCTCAACCCAAGAAGAGGCTTCCCAATGTGTGCTATAACAAGAGCAGACCAGAATTCAAGCAGAATTCTTACTGTTCCACATTGCTAATGACAAATATTTAATGTCAGTTGTCCTTCATAATTTTGCAAATAAGAAAATTATTCTACTGAACTTTGGAATACATGAATTTTACTAACATGTAACTACACTTCAGGTTACTTATATAATATAATACCAAGTTATTACCTCATCTGCCTAAATCTAGCATCTGTCCTTAACATGCCTCCACACTGTGATCTCATTCCAGAGCCTTCTTCCTGGGATCTTTACCTTCAGTCATTCTATACAATTCCTGGATCATAACAGGAAGTCAAAAACCTTGGAAGAGCAGGTGGGAAACCCCATCCAATGCCAGCAGCATTGTGCAGCATGACTCCAGAAGGTATGAGTGTGGCCATCACTAGCCTATACAGCACTTTTGTGGAAATAAGAGAAAGGTGCCCCATCTGGACAAAGGGATCAGAAAAAGATACTTCTTTGGGTTAGCGAATTAGCAAAGCACCCCTCTTGTGGGACACATTAGAAACGGGTTTGTTGGCTCACTGCATAGCAAAGAAAGTGCAGGCTGAATTAGAGGTCCCAGTGCCTACTCTTATCTATCAGGTCCCTTTGTGCAGCACACAAATTGCACATACACAGCAGTCCTGTGAGCCCCACTTGTGGCCAGTTTTTCTTCTCTCTTGGATTTCTCTTCAGGAACCCTACAAGACCATTTGCTTCAGAGTTCTGTGAACCGGAAAGATGCCATTGTGGCTTGTAGCTCTCTCTGTTCCTAGAAAGGATCCTTTTTCTTTCTCTTTAATACATTCACTAGATGCCTGCTTGACTGAGCCACTGCCCCTCACTCGTCCTCATCCATCATAAAAACATGGGCTTATTCATATTTCTAAAGGTCACACATGAATTCCTCATCTTTTGCCTGCCCAAAACCTTTGTCTTACCCAAGCATCAAGCACAAAGCTTGTGTAGATACATACATGCACTCACATAAATGATTTAAATGACTCAGAAATGGCATAAAAATTATATACAGATGATTCCCTGGGATTTAATACAATAATAATTTTAGCTCTTTTTTTTGTAATTGTAAAATTATGGAAATGATACATGATACAGCAAAACAAAACAACAGGCCAGAAAAACTGATCCCAGCTCTTATAACTAGTAGCTATGCAAGCTTAGGCAGGGTCTGTTCACTGTCTGAGTCTCACTTTTCTCACATGTAAAACAAGAGAGTTGGATTAGATTATCCCTAAAGCCCCCTTTAATCTCCAAATACGATTCTGTAGACAATCCACACATTCTCAGTTCAACCAATGGAATTACATCTCATATACCCCTAAATGACCACAAGGTGTCAGAATGTGTTCATCTAACACATACAGATTCCCAATTAACAATTCTACTTATTTTGCATTAGACTAGAAGACTAATTTTCACATATTTCATACATTTCAAGAACCTTCATAATAGCCCTATCAAGGAGGTAAGGCAAGTATTATCAGAAAATTTATCATGGAGATAATAGGGAGCCATCTATACAGCTTTTCTACCCAGTAATTAACCCTCACCTCTCCCAGACACTACATGCTTATTTTCTTCACTAAGTCTTTGCTTTTGCAATTTTTGTTCTCCAAATCCAAATTTATTCATTATTCAAAAGGTAGCTCTACTCTTTTACAATAGCAAAAATAATAGTAATATTATATTATTATTATTATTGAAGTATCACACAGTATCCCATTGTATTAGTCAGCTTTCCATTACTATAACAGATAACTAAGATATTTAACTTTTGAAGAGAAATAATTTATTTTGTCTCACAGTTTTTAAGTTTCAGTCCATGATAGATTGGCCCCCTTGCTTTGGGGCCTGCAGCAAGGTAGCACATCATGGCAGCAGCTCATAGTGGAACAAAGCTGCTCACCTCATGGCCAGAATATCAAAAGAGAGAAAGTGGAAGGGGTTGGGGTCCCATTTTCCCCTTCAAGAGCATGCTCTCAGTGACCAGAAGACCTCCCACCAGGCCCCACCTGTTAAAATTCCACTATTTCCCAATAGCACCACGCTGGGGATCAGGCCTTTAACATACCAGCCTTTGGGAAACAGTCCACATCCAAGCTATAATACCCATTAAAATGTGTAATTAACACGTGTTAATAAAAACAAAAATTAAAAAAAGTCTACAGAAAAAAATTTTAACAAGAAATGCATGAGTCTTACTTGAATGCAATTATCTTACTTTATTCAAGTATATGAAAGGTGGTAAGGATAAATGAAGGGCCATTCCATGCTCTAAAAAGTTAGTTCTCTACAGATTAATTTAAATCTAATGTCATTTTCCCCCATAAATCTTGAAAATAGCAGTCTAATCATTCAGGGGGAAGAGATGGGCAAGAATAGCCTAGATATTTTTAGCCTCAAAAAAATATTAAGAAAAAATAAAGAAGAGACATATGCCCTACAAAAACATCAAATCATTTAAAATTATACTTATTGAAACAATAACACAATACAGAAGTAGGTAGACAGGTCAATGGACCAGAATGGACCCAAAGCAATATATATATATATAAAATAAGTGATGAAAGGATTCAGTAAATCATAATTGAGGAATCAACTTTACTTGAAAAACATAAAAAATAATTAAAATCCTAACTACATGTTGTAGTGATTCTAGAGGAAATGAACATATTTTAAAAAGGAAAAATTGCATAATAAGAACAAGTACTTTCCTTTTCTGTAAAGAGATTATAGAAACTATATCAGAAGGTTACTGTGAATATCAAAAAGGCTAATGAATGACATAATAATTACTGAACACATATTAGGAGTATGTAAGAGTAAAATAAATTCTCAATAAATATTTATTTAGCAAATTATTATTTTTATTATTATTTGGTACTGGGGATTGAACCCAGGGGCACTTAACCACTGAGCTACATCCCCAACCCTTTTTATTTTTTTATTTTGTGACAGGATCTCACTAAGTTGCTGAGGCTAACCTCGAACTTGCAATCCTCCTGAGTTGCTGGGATTACAGGCATGCTCCACCATGCCCATCTGAATTTTTTATTAGACTGGAAAAATATAGGACTGGAGAACAACTCACTTGTTTCAGATCACTCAGCATATAGGGAGCCATACTTAGAATTTCGGTCCTCCTGAGTGTGAACTCATTTCTTTTTGCTGTAGATTCTCTCTCGTTTTTCAATATTAGATCATTTTAACACTGACGTGTTTCATTGACTTCCACATGATAGCTGTCCGTATAGAAACTATTTACTGATCAACTGCTACTATAAATTCAGTAATGTTTTAAAATCAACTTATATTTAATTAAGCATAATATTCATATGCATTAAAAAACTATAGTATGTTTATGCTTCTGAAATAATATCTATTCAATCCACAGGAAATGCCTGCTGTCTGCTGTAGGGAGCAGTAACTGAGCTATGGACAATGCTCTACTTTCTCACTGCAGAGAAAGCACAGTCAGCACAATCAAAAGACTGACAAGGAACAACCACTTTTGAGTCTATAATCCTGTGCCACCTCTTAATAGAGACTGTGGTCCTGTGCACAGAGAAGCAGCTGAGAGCCATGTGGTTAAGTGGCTAAACCTTATAGACCAAAGTAACTCCATTTATGGCATCAGCACAGAGGTCTGGTCTAATTACCGAAAGATTCATTTATCATAGGATATACCAGTCTTTTAATTTCAGCTCAAAAGAGAAACAGGAATCTGAACCTGGAAGGAGCACAACATAGCTCCTTGTACTTTTGTGTAGAGTCTAAGAAAGAGTTGTCAGTGGCCACAGGAGAAGCAGAGAAGATAAGGAAAGGCACTAGCTGGGAATCTGGGAGCAGGAGCAGGAAGACGGTAAAGAGAGAAAGCAAGGAAGGGTTGAGGATTCCAAGGAAAGAGATGGTGCTGTGCATGATGTGCATTTCATGAGGAGTTCTCACTTCGGAATCCTTGCAGAGCTAAATGCCTTTTTGAAGCCTTCAAAGTTTTGGGTTCTGCCTCCATGTGAATTCCAGTAGGTTTTATGGTGCCAATTTCCATACTCGATCGTCTGTGAAATAGGTAAATAACAACTGCTCTCTCAGCTTGATAGGCTATTTGGGAGACTTCTGTAGACCTCGAGTGTTCTGCATATGGAAAGGACTGGTATGATTCAAGGCATCTGCCCATCCTGGGTTAGGGTTAGGCAGAAACAGGAAATAAAGCCATACCCTTCTTCACCAGACTAACTACAGGATTATACTTTAGCAGCCAAGAAAAATAGCCACCTTTCTCAGTCCAATTTCTTGGCAAGCAGAAATGCAGGGATGCCGACATAACAAATGCTCAGAGAATTCATTCGAGAACGGGCCCTGAGTTTCATCACCCAATTTATGATTGCTTCTGATGTTCACAAGCAGGTAGATTATAGCCGGGGAGCAGGGGAGGGGCTGGACAGCGGCTTCACCTTGGGAATTTAGGAGAAAAAAAAGAGAGATGCAATTCCATGGATTCATAAATATAAAGAAATTTGCTTTCTACTTTTGTCAAGCATAAGTCAAAAATCTCCCAATCACCCAACTTGTCTGTACCCTAAACCACTCCCATGATTTATAATTCCATTTACACTCCTCTTTGAGTGTTACTTTTAGCAAAAAGACCTTGTCATCATAAAACCATTCCAGCACAGATATTATTCTGAATCTCTAGGAAATTGAGAAATTATTTGACAAAGATCTGGAAAAATCACAAAAGGACAGTGTGAATATTCCTGGCACCGAGTTTTGAATTCGATTTGTGAAAAGGGCATGGCCTTTGCTCTTGGATGAGAGGCAGAGCCATGTGCTGCTGGTACTGTGTGCTCTGCTTACTATCCCAATAGAACTTTTTAATAGATCATAATAGAAAATTATGATCACCTCCTCAGTCAATGAGACACTCTATAAGGCCTCAAACAAAACTACCACTGCCTTTCAAAGCAGACAGTAGAGGTCAGCAAAGCCTAGTCCACTCCTGTCATATTGCAAGTTTCAGGCCCTGTAGCAACCCAGCCTCTCATAAGGATCTGCAAGATAATTGAGAGAAGGTTTCTCCTAGATATAGAGAGTGCACACTAATCGTTTCAGTATTGGTATAATGAAGGCGAACAAAGCCACGGCTTTCATGATTATGTGGTAAACACAAACAACACAACAGGCTCCGGGAGACATTATTTTCAAATGAATAGGCTCCTCTCAGAATTGATCAGAGGCAGGTGATATAATATACAAATAAACACAAAGCATATATATGATATGGATCACACTTGAATAAGAAGACTGCAATTAAGGAAAGCCATTTAAAACTATAATTGATAATTTTTAAGTAAATATACCCTTGGAACCAAATGCAGATGGCAAACTCACTATACAGCTGACCCCTGGGCATGAAGAAGAAATAAACAGGAGGTGCATTACATGCTATTAATTATTTTCACTGCTACAGTTGTTTGCTATATAATACAGGTCAAGGGGTTAGCCCGAAGCTTCTCCTAATATATTAGTAAATAAATTTGAACAGATTTTAATTTGCTAATGGAAAGGTCTGGGCCAGTTGCAAATAAGAGTGAGGCTACTTTGTCTCCCTCATTAGCATGCAACCAGTCCTATCCTCCCCATTCATACAAAATGTTACATTTCCATAAAGTGTAGTGTAATTTGTCAGAAAAAAACTCTGTAAACTATATTAGAATAAAGATAAATTCGTATCATGTGGTCATCCTCCTCATAGAGTCTTTATGATAATTGCATGTCTAACACCTGCCTCTGAATAACACTGCCTGCCAAATAATACCACTTGGGATCTTCATAGCATGTAAGAGTGACAGAGGATAAAGCAGCTATTTCTCTTAACGTATTTTATGTATCTACACTTGAAGCTATAGCCTTTATTACTCTCCACTCTTGTGTCCCTGGTTTTGTTTTGTACAGGAGACTCACCCTGCTTGGCAATTTTAAATACTGAATTTACATTGTGATTTATGATGTTTTCAAAAAGCTGACATTAAAATAACAAAACAAACCAGTGCATGCTATGTTATGAAAGCCCTAGCTTGAAGGGAAGTGACTGTTTCAAGTTATGTATTGGTAATAATTTCATCTATGCATAGTTCAGACTTTTCAGTGCCTCCTTCCCCCATGTCCCAAATCATTTGTTTGACCCTCTGAAAATAACTGAAAAGCCAATATCTGAAGTTTAGGGCTTTGAAAGAGAATTGTAAATCTCCATTCTCATTCCAATCTTCTTTTCCACCTGCACCTCTAGGAGACTGTACCCCCTACACCCTCCTCAGTTTCAGGGTACCCCAACAGTACTAAGCAATTCTTCTCAGGTGTCAGGGCAAAGAAAGGCAGGTGGACTGGCAGTTTCCTCAGTTTAACCTTGGGGGCTCTGGAAGGGAAAGCCCCATATAAGAAACGGACATTTTGGGGGCCACGCAGCATGTCTCCATCAAGTAGATGCAACTGAAGCCGAGGGAGAAACCCCACTGGGAGGACTTTGGCTCTATAATAGCTGGATCCACAATTCACTGTCAAGGGAGAGACTATTGATGAAGGTTAACCACAGGAAAAGCAAATCTGCTATAACAAAATCTGGGGTTCCGGAATTCAACCATTTAAAGCAGTTAAATTGACAGAAAAATCTCCTAAGATTTCTCTAAGGCTTTTATTCTTACATTTATATTGATGACTTAAATCTACATTTCTAGTCCTGTGTTCTCACACAAATAAGTCATGATTTGTGATTTTAGAAAATGCTTTGCACTTTCTTGCTGGATTACACATTTGCCATAGCCCTATGAGGTTGGTAGGGCTCAGAGAGGTGCAGTAGGACTTGCTTGAGTCACACAGCAGGGAGTGGAGTACTGGCCCAGTGAATCCAAATCCCAAGCTCTTTCCACTACCCCATGCTGCATTCCACCAAAATAAGGTATCTGAGAGCTCCCTGCACTTGGCATCTACTGCCACAGAAAAGCCCCAGTGAATGCAGGGTGACATTCTGAAATCCTTCATAGCCATTTCTTCCATTCCTTCCTGCCTTTTATCCTTGGCTGGGTGAAAACAAAATAGCATGCTTGGGTGGGCTTAGCCTAAGAACAACTTTGGTCCAGTCCCTACAGAGTGGCAAAGGTCTATGTATCATAGATGGGAAGAGGCATGACTGTTCACAGACTCCGTTTGGGAAGCAAGTTGGAGGTGGGAAGGGACAGGTAACTACTCCAATGATTCCCTCACCTCACAGGGGTCACAGGTGCCTAGAGCATAGCCCAGTAGTCCAGAATTGCTTGCAATGAAGCTGAAATAAATTAAACTGAATTACCAATGCAGATGATGCAGCAGATCCCTGCTCTGTGATCAGAGTGCCCGACCCCACATCTCCCCCCTTAAATAGAAGAGAAAGAAAATCACAAGGTAAGTGCCTGTCTCAATTCTCTTAAAAGGACATGACACTTTTGGACAAGCCATCTCACTCACATCACGGCAGGGTTTTGGTATCCTAATAAAGAATGAACCCATGATGGACCAAATTAAAGGGAGAGAGAAGCGAAAGAAAAAGATGACGACGGTGCTACTTAATAATTGCAAGAGAGACAGAAAAATTAACTAGGTCCAGGTAACAAAACGCTATTCTGCTTGACAAGCACAGGGCCCATTCATCACTGAGTACTCATCTTTTCACCTGTTATTTCATGCAAAAATAGAGGACCTTATTTTTAATACTCTCAATCAATACATTTCTGGAACACTGTCATCTTCATATTGAAAGAGTACAATCCCCTTTAAAAAGAAATAATTGCAAGCAACAATAGCATAGAATACCTCTGTTTGGAGTACTGGAATCTCCTTAGCAGTAGTCCCTTCTCTATTCTAAATAGTCACTCACACCATTTCACATTAAAATAAAATGAGGAAATACCTCCTCAGCCAATGTGGGCTGATAGCTCTCTTCTAAAAGCTACTCCCTGCTTGTGTGTAATATAGACTGTATATTATATTATTAACCTCAAAGTTTATACATTTTTGGCAATACTTCTTTGTTTTATTCAGTGCAGTGCTTTGGTAACCAGGCATAAGGAATAGCAGGAAGAATTATATACGTTAATCCTTACTAATTTCCAACACTTTGACTTCCTTCTGTGATGCAAAGAAAAGAAAAAGAAAGGAAGAAATGCTGTTTGGAAACTGGGAGGAAAGAAGCAGCATCCAAAGGCAGGTCCCCTTAATTATAATAATGCCTCAATGATTATGATTAATCAAACATTAACCAAAGTCAGGTATTTTAAATTCTAAATATCCTCCCTCTTTTTTTATGTGGTGAGAAATAGAAACAAAAAAAGGAAAGAAAAAGAGAAAAGGAAAAGAGAAAACCAGAAATACTAGCATCTTACATTTTAAGTCATCACTTATAAGAGGTTGCTTTAAAATATGCAATGTCTGCTAACTGTGCATTTTTCCTAGGAACAGAGCCAGTTATTTTGAGCTTTGCTGATATTTGTATTATACAGGTAACATACTGAAACAAAGCTAAGAAAAACACTGAATCCACAGAGCATAGCTCAATTCTTCACTTCATAGCTTAGAAAAAGTGAGCTTGGCTTTGACCAAGTTCAAATTACTTGCAAGAAGGGAAGTAGGCAAGCCTTTCAACCCAATAACTGAGGTAAATATGGGATTTTCCCTCTGCTTAGTTACCTCAATTCTCCATTTCACTCTAAACACAAGGTAAAAACTATGTGATGATTTTAATAGTCAGCACTTGTAAAGTTCTAAGTCTCCACTCCATTTTTATGCCTTTATAAAAATATGAATTAATATTCTGTCTTTTATTATCTCCCTTGCAGGAGCTATAGACAGTATGGAAATCCAAGAAAATGAGCAGTCTGGAAAGAGAAAATAAAACATCAAATGATAGGTTTGAGTTCTTGGTTGGTAGTTGATTTTATTCAAAGTCTAAAAGAACTGTTCTCAAATCCTATCAATTGGATAGTTAAAATTTAAGTCAAATCAAAATAGACATGAAGACCTATGGAAGAGAAGACTCAGAGATGAACCCACACATTTACAGTTTTCTGATACTTAACAAAGGTGCAAAAACCATATGTTGGAGAAAAAATAGTCTTTGTAACACATGGTGCTGTGGAAACTGGATATCCATATGTAGAAGAATGAAACTAGATTCCTATCTCTCACCCTATACAAAAGTCAAATCAAAGTAGATAAACTACTTGGGAATTAGACCAGAAACCTTGCAACTGTTAGAAGAAAACACAGGGTCAACACTACATCATATTGGTGCAGGTACTGGATTCCTTACCAAGACCCCTACAGCTCAAGAAATCAAACCAAGAATCAATGAGTGGGATGCTACCAAATTAAAAAGCTTCTGTACAGCAAAGGAAACCATTAGGAACATAAATAGAAAGCCTATAGAATGGGAGAGAAATCTTTGCCAGTTACTCTTCTGACAGGGGATTAATATCCAGAATATATAAAGAACTCAAAAAAATTAACACCAAAACTACAAATAACCAAATCAATAAATGGGCAAAAGTACTAAACAGAAATTTCTGAAAAGAAGAAACATAAATGGCCAAAAAAGATTTTAAAAAATGTTCAACATCTCTAGCAACCAGGGAAGTGCAAATCAAAACTACACTAGGATATGAACTGGGGATGTGGCTCAGTGGTAGAGTGTCTGCCTAGCACACACAAGGCCCTGGGTTTTATCATCAACACCATGCAAAACAAAAGAAAAAACAACAACAAAAGTACTACATGAAGATTTCATCTCATTCCAGTCAGAATGGCAATTATCAAGAATACAAATAATAAAAATGCTGGCAAGGATGAGGGGGAAAGGGTAAACTCATGTATTGTTGGTAGGACTACAAATTAGAACAACCATCCTGGAAAGCAGTGTGAAGATTCCTCAAAAAACTAGGAATGAAATCACCATATGATTCAGCTATTCCCTCACCTTGGTATTTATCCAAAAGAACTAAAATCAGTATACTACAGTGATACAGTCACATCAATGTTTATAGCAGCACAATTCACAATAGCCAAGTCATTGAACCAGTCCAAATGCCTGCCAAAGATGAATGGATTAAGAAAATGTGGTCTGGGGCGGGGGTTGTGGCTCAGTGGTAGAGCGCTTGCCTAGCATGTGTGAAGCACTGGGTTCAACTCCCAGCACCACATATAAATAAATGAATAAAATAAAGATCTATCAACGTCTACACAAATATTTTTTAAAAAAGAAAATGTGGTTTATATACACAATGGAGTCTTACTCAGCCATAAAGAAGAATGAAATGATGACATTTGCCAGTAAATGGATGAAAACAGAGAAAATCATACGAAGTGAAATAAGCCAGACTCAGAAAATCAAAAGTTGAATGTTTTCTCTCATATGCAGAAGCTAGAGCAAAATAAAGGAAAAAATGAGGTGGGGGTAGAGTAGAATATCATAAAGATATAGGGAATATTAGTGGAGTAGAAGGAGATCAAGGGAAAGAGGAGAGACAGGAAAGGGGGGTAATGCAGAATGAATTTAATAAAATCATGCCATGTGCATACATAAATATGCCACAGGGAATGCTACCTTTAGATATATGTAGAAAGACCTGATCAAAAGTAAATAAATGAGTCAAAGGAAAGGAAGATCAGTAGAGTAGAGGAAGAAGAACAGAAGGAACGGAGAGGGGAACCAGGGACTGAAATAGAGTACATCAAATTCCATGCATGTATGATTTTGTCCAAATGAGCCCAAATATCATGTATAACTATAATGCACTAATAAATGAAAAAAGATATTAATCATGATGCTCACACACTAAACACATTAAATTAAAAAAAACTAAGTCAAATGAATTTTGCCAGTATGTTTGCCTAAACTTACAATTAATTCAACAGTATACAAAAACATACAGTATAGGTAGAAATCTAAGACAACCACGCACAACCAAAGTACATTCCACTGCTTTTATTAGGAGGAAAGAAAAAAAACTTAATGATAGGATTAAAATTGAAAGTGGACACTGGGATGTTTTAATAGAATGACCCAGGAGGTTTATCCCATCTGCCATTTAAGTGGGCATATTTGTCAACTGTCTTTCCTATCCAAAAATTATCTACAAAAAGAGGAAATTCATAGATATTAGTGATGTGGACAAACTGGGAAAATCAAATGCTGTTTCTCTTACTGTAGGATATTGGGTTGGGTGTCATATGATTTCTAGGACATTAGCTATTAATCTCACTTTTTACGCCCCTCTGATGTTCAGTATTCCCAAAGTGACAATTATTTACTTATGCTACAAATTATCTTCATATCTTCTATAGATATGCTTAACAAGTGGTCAGTCTGATGCAATGCCCCCTTCCTTGACACTGCTCTACATTGCACAAATTATGGATATAATATTTTATCATAAAAATAAAAACATCAAATACAAGCTTTTTTACCAAATAAAACCATAAAATTAGCTAGATCCAAGATGATGGGCCACATTCGTTGTTGCTCCATGACCTGGGATTCTAGCAGTGGGCATACTGTTTTTCTGTGAGTTATTAGATGACTATCGACAGCTGCTCCTGTGCAAGAATCCCAGCCAGTCCCCTCGTGGGTCCCCCAGCCTCAGCCTTTGTGTAGGACCTGGGCCGCTTGCCCACACAGGACCCTTCGCATCAGCGCCCACGCTCCATGTAGGACCCCCAACATCTGCTCCCGTGTGGACCCCCATGTAGCAGCATGGGGCTCCTCTTGTCATCTCCATCTTGGGACACTGCAACTGTTGCCATAGTCCCCTTCGCACATTATCCTGCACCTGAAGACATCGCACAAGGTCTGGAGACAGCTGCCTGCCACAACACTGCACACCACAGAGCTGCATGTCTGAACACGTTGTCCAACATCACTGGCTGACCTGTCCTGATATACCATCTCTGAAAGCAGCTGCCTCCACCTTGGGACACCTTTGTTGCCATCTTGGATCATCCTTACAACTGCCATCACCATCTTTAGTTAATACAGTAATCTTTAGTTAATAATAGTAATTACATCAACACTAGCTATCATTTATTGAGAAGAGCTAGGGCAACTCCTAGTTTGGGACACCAGCTGGGGCATAGAAGCAGTATCAAGGAGAGGTATTGTAACCTTGCAGGGTAACTATAAGCCTATAGGATACAAACTATAACACCTCAGATCCACAGTCCTAGAAGGGAAGACACACGAACAACAGGAAAAGACAAGGGAAGAAAGTGCCCCAAACAAACCAAGATACTACATTATTAGAATCCATGGTCAGCACAGCAGAAGAAATGTCAGAGAAGGAGTTAAGGATGTACATAATTAAAATGTTTTGTGAATTAAAGGATGACATGAGAGAGCAAATACAGGCAGCAAAAGATCATTTCTATAAAGAGCTACATAGGCAAATACAGGAAGAAAAAGATTACTTCAATAAGGAGATAGAGATTCTGAAAAAAAACCCAGAAATCCTTGAAATGAAGGAAACAATAAACGAAATTAAAACCATATTGGGAGGCTGAAACAGGAGAATCATGAGTTCAAAGCCAGCCTTAGCAACGGAGAGGCGTTTACCAACTCAGTGAGACCCTGTCTCTACATAAAACACAAAATAGGGCTGGGGATGTGGCTCAGTGGTCGAGTACCCCTGAGTTCAATCCCCAGTACCAAAAAAAAAAAGAAATTAAAACCATAAAATTATAGCCAGTGTATTCACTATATTTTATCCCTATCTCTTGTCTTAAAAGAAAAGATAAAATCTGAACAGGTGGGTGCCCACTGTATCAGGGGTTGAAGCAGCATATCCACATAACCTCTTGGCTTGGAAAAGGCCACAGAAATCCTCCTTCACAGTACCATCATGAGAGATAGGATTCTCTTCTTAGAGATTAACATACTAATCAAAATAAAAATTATTTCAAATAATCATAATAATAATTATATCAACAGTAGCTATCATTTATTAAGAAGAGCTCAATTTTATTGGGAGCCTACCAAGTCTCGAGTATTATACTAAACACTGTATACACATTATCTCATTTTAGTTCTCATTAACACATGAGGTAAGTATTATTATTTCAATTTTACAGATGGAGAAAGTGAGACTTAAAGAAGTTAAATAACCCGCCCAAGATCACACATCTGCTAAGTGCCCAAAATGGGATTCAAAGCAGGCCCAGAGTCCAGTCCTTCTCCCCAGTCAAGCCCCTGACTCCCTATGCCATACAGCCTCTCTCATAACAAGCACACATATAGTGTCTTATGGTTTGTAAAGCATTTTAGATATTTAGCAAGAATTTCACATCTACCCTTTCAATGCTCCCATCACTTCTGTACGCCTGCCAAGAGGTTATGGCCTGTTTGAGCACCTCTTGGACCACAGAACCCACAGTGGTACACTGTGGAAATTCTTGGAATCTGGAGACAGACACACCTAAACTCACATCCCAGTTCTAGCATTTATTGGCTGTGTGACCTTGGGCGAATGACTTAACTTTGTTGAGCCTCCTTTTCTTCACCTGAACAATGGGTTTCATAGCCTGGCCTTGCCTTCTGCATAGTGTCTCTGCTCTTAATAAGAAAGTAACTTGTTAATTGCAAAGTGTTGGAAATGAGTTCTTAACCTGGGGTCCACAAATGGGCTGTGGGAGGTTTGCTGAGCCCCTCAGTATTGCCTACAAGCTTAGCTTTATGTATACACGTGATTTCTCCAAAAGACTGACTATATTTTTTCAAGAGATTACTCTAAACAAGGCACCTGCTCCAGTTAAAAAATACTCATTTCGTCTTTAGGTGACTAGAGGACATAAGAGTTTCCTGGGTCAGAGACTATGCTGTCTCCCTAGACCTTCTTTCTATTTTTATTTCTATTTGGCTTCATTTTATGAAGACAATCATATGGAAACAACCCAAAATTTAACAGTACTCTCTCTTGACCTCCATCTTCAAATCTTTGCCTCTCATTTACTCACTTATTCATTCACAATATATTGAGTGCCAAACAGATGACAAGCATTGTGCTAGGGGATAGGGATATGGCAAGGAACAGCATTCTCTGCCTCATGAGACTTAAGAGTCTGGTGGGGAAGACAGACTCTGGTCTTGAAGGTGCTAGGGAGAGGTCAAGTGTGGCACACTATAAGAGAACATGTGATTCCTGTATCTCCTTCATGTAGGGCACGAGGAGTCCTCTAGCCTAGTAGCTTTTCTCCCAATGCATATAGTTTGTCTAAGTGTTTCTTTGAAAAGAAACCAGAAATGCACATAGATGCTTTCTGATCAGTATAGAAAGCCACACCTCTGTCATTACAGATACTATACCTTGGGTAGCATAGCCTAAAGTCAAATTATTGTATTTCTTCCATTCTGAGGTTCATTAACTTTTAACATTTTAACATCTCTGAAAGTAAGAAGTAACTGCATTCATTTGGTACATAATATTTTATGTTTTCCAACAAAGATTATTTGGATCAATGATATAAGTTGCAATGAATGGCATATATATATATGTATATATATATATACACACACATATTTGTTTGCTTTTGTTTTTGTGGTACTGAGGACCAAACCCAGGGCCTGGCACATGCCAGGCAAGCAGACTACCACTGAGGTACACCCACAGCCTACAGATGGCATCTTTAAATGTTGAAAACATGAAAATATTTCAAGCAATAACATCTTGCCTTTTTGACTCATATATGGTGAAGCATAAGCTGCTTAAAATGTTGGACAATGCCCTCCATAACTGGACCTCTGCCTGTGGCACCAACCTTAATTCTGTCCGCATGCTGCCTTAAGCCCAATGCTCTAGACTTCCAAGCAGCTTTCAGGTGCCAAGTGGGCGGGTAGCTTCAGAATTCTAACAGCTAACATTAGCACATCTTACCAAGGTAAATGAGCATCTCTGGGGCATGACCAAGCCTGATCTGACTCCCTAGCTCTAGTCACCTAGCTACCTTCCCACACAAAGGAGATGTTGGCAAAGTTTAATGCATACGTTTAATTCATAGACTTACTATCAACTCAAATAAGGCCTCTGATTTTCACGTAGATTGCTGCTAAGCACATCTCTTCCATCCTGTACTTAGGCAAGTGGTTTCAACTGCTAGGTTAGATGCTACCCTGTCTAAAAAGCCTTCCCTAATTATTCCAGCCAGAAAGGACCTTTCTTCTCTGAATTCAATTTTGACATTATCCATGGGGCTTCAATATTACTTCATCAGCAGGCAGAATCACGTTTCACTAGAGTAGTTTTTCGGCCATTCTGCGAGTAATGAACACTAAAAAGTACTGTATTTTAGACAACATGCTTAAATCAATTAAAGAGGCCAAAACTACCCAAAGCATGTAAATGGTAATGACCTCACAATCACTATTTCTCTACGTTTAGGAACATAACCACAATTACCACACAGTGTGGAGTTCTGTGAGTGGCACTATTTGCTATCTTGATAGTCCACACCCTCTCAAATACTATCTAAACCAAATTCTTATATGTACCAAGCACTGCACCATGTTTCCTTAATGCTGGCCTGAAATTGTGTTTGGCCTCTTGCTTCTACTCATAGCCAATGGTAGTTACAACTTCTCGCTTATCTTGCCTTATCTGGTACACCCTTCCCAGTAGTATTGAGTTTTCGTCATAGCAAAAATGGCATGTTAATGGTAACTGTGAAGTGATGGATATGTTAATTAGGTTGACTGTGGTAATTATTTCCACACATATAGGTATATCAAAACATCATACTGTGCATCTTAAATATTTACAATTTTTGCCAATTATACCTCCAAAAAACTGGGGTGGGGGGTGG
>CM053417.1:11733163-11748517 GCA_028644305.1 Xerus rutilus
TCACAACATGTTTGATGAGAGGGAATGTCACTGACCTTATCAGGCTCAGAATATGAGCCCTACTCCCATACTTGAGCCTGAGCCTCCCAACCTCCCAAGGCATAACGTAAGGCCTCTCATAATTGAGCAGTCTTAATCCTCTGAGATATATCCATGCATCAGGGTGGTCATATGGTAGAAAGAACATTAAAGTACAAGAAATTTGATCTGGTTTGTCTGGCCTCAAATAGCAGCAGTACCCTCATCTGTAACATGACACCATCTTGAAGGGCTCTCCCAGTTTGAGCAACTCCTGACCGAGACTCAAGTCATTTATCTCTTTTTTTTTTTTTTTTTCTGTATCGGGGATTGAACTCAGGGGTACTTGAGCACTGAGCCACATCCCCAGCCCTATTTTGTATTTTATGTAGAGACAGGGTCTCACTGAGTTGCTTAGCACCTCGCCATTGCAGAGGCTGGCTTTTAACTTGCGATTCTCCTGTCTCAGCCTCCCAAAGTGCTAGGATTACAGGCGTGCATCAAGTTGTTTATCTCTAGCTCTCTGTAGCCTAGCTGATGATTGGGGACACATATATGATGAATAAAAGAATGTGGTGATTTGGTTTGTATGTGACCTTGTTTCTTTCATGAGACATATGGCACTGGCATTAATAACAGATTAATTCAAACTTCCTTTATGAAATTGTCAGCAACAGAGGATTCATTCAAAGCCAGATTAGTAGGATAGTTAGGTTTAAGTCTCAAAAAGGACTCAAACTTGTGAAGATGCCATCTCTTCACTGATCAAGGAAACCTATGGTTCCCCAGAGTTACAGGGGAACAGGAAGTGCTCAACAAAAGCCCTGAGTAGATCAAAGGGAACCCTAGTTTACAGTGACAGATTCACAGATTCATGAGTTTGAGTAGGCTGTGTAATAGAAAATGATCCAAAAGTTATTTATGACTTTAGTAACCCTAAGTGGAAGATAACAGACAGAAGTCTTTAGAATACTGAAGAACAAACTAAGCCCTCTTCTGTCCCATATCTTCAGTCACATGCCAAATATCAGCTGGAGGTTACTAGGGTAGAATTCTACTTTTATAATAGCTAGAGTAGGACTTTCAGTTTTACTCAGAAAAAAATGCATTTTTTGGAAAGCATTGGACCAACTTCTCCACTAATCTGTGAAAAAATAGCCCTGGAGCTGCAATTCAAGGGGCTTCTGATTTAAGCCCTATCTCCTTGGGCATAAGAATGGAACATGATATCAAACGGGTAACTCACTGAATGGGAGGACAGAGACATGAATCTCTTCTAGGCTGTGCCACACAGCCCCCATTCCATCCTGACAATGTGGCAATGCTTCTTCTAGTAGCAATGTGAAAATTGGTAACCCCTTCCCCTGGATCAAAAGGATTTTTTAAGACTAGGATTTTACAAGAAAAACCCTTGTACTCCTTGAAAACACTCCATGGACAAACTGCTCTGAGCACTCTGCTCAAATGAAATACCACCACCTACAGCACTGCAAAGGGTCAGTTCCAAATACAGATTTCTCAAATTCCTAGGAGTGCTGGCTCAGAACATGGCATTGAGAGGAGCACCAGTCCTTGTCCCCAGACCACCCCTCTTCTCTCTCCATTCCCATGCAGGCTTACTACTTACATAAGTATTCCCATGAGCTCACATGTAGAGACTCCAGGCTGCATGCTCATGCTCCATCCACACAGACCCTTGACCACTCCTTAGGTTTAGAGGTGCCCATACCAATGTGATGTATTTCTTTCCAATGTGACACATGGAAGGAAACATACAGGGATGAGACTCTTGAAGTGAAGGCCTTGACACCGGCTTGAAATGATTGGAGGGGAAGTCCTGTGTTCTAGGTACTTGGAACAGAGTACAGCGGAGGCATGGACTGTACAGGTGCTCATCTCCTTGGTCCCTCAGACTCTCCTTGCCCTGTAAGGAATACAGGCAAAGGACAGAGAGTCAGAGTAAGCATGATGGCAGGGCAGGAACCCCTTTCAGTGATCTCAGGGCAGTATAAGCCAGAGAAATAGATGGGGGTTTGTTGTCACAGAAGCTGATATAAATCTTCAGTATCCTGTATACTGACTCAAACTATGAGGGAGTGGCTCAGGCACTCTGGAGCACTGCAGAACTAAGGAGAGTAAAGACAATATACTTATCTGCTTTGTAGGAGTTATCTGGATTAATTTTGGTGGCATGTAGGCAGGATCTCATCTGATATATAAACAAGATATATGTTTGAAGCTCCACTTTTTGGTTAGTTTTGCACCATAAGCTCTCAACTTCCTTTCACAGGCTGCTCTCAGAAAAAAAAATTCTGTGTATTTCCCAAGACTAAGCATAGAATTACCATTATACCCAAGAATTCTATTCTTATATATGAGAGAATTGAAAACATAAGCCCACATGAATGTTCATAGCACTACTATTCACAATAGCCCAAAGGTAGGAACAGCCCAAGTATCTATTAAGTAATGGTTGGAAAAACAAAATGTGATATATCCATAAAAGGGAATATTATCTGGCCATTAAAAGGAATGAAATTCTTATTCATTTTACAACATAAATGAACTTTGAAAACATTATGCTAAGTGAAAGAAACCAGACTTAAAAAAACACATATTAGGGGCTAGGATTGTGGCTCAGGGGTAGAGCACTTGCCTAGCATGTGTGAGGAACTGGGTTCGATTCTCAGCACTGCAAATAAATAAATAAAATAAATTAAGATCCATCAACAACTTAAAAAACCCCACAAATTATAAGCCCATTAATATGAATTCACAATAGACAAATATATAGACATAAAGCAGATTAGTGGTTGCCAGGGGGGTGGGAGAAAAAGGGATTAGGGAGTGACTGTTAAACTAGCATGGATTTTCATTTGGGGTGATGAAAAAATTCTGGGACTAGATAGTGGTAATATGTATAACACTGTGAATGCACTAAATGCCACTGAAGTGCTTGCTGTACAATGATGACAACAGTAAATTTTATGCCATGGGTATTTTGCCATAGTAAAAAAATACACATTCATGCAAAGGTAATGATCATTGATAATAGCTTATGGGTTTAAACTGTTAACATCATTTGAAAGTAGTATTTGCTGAATTTCAACCATCTATCAGATACTTTACATCTCCAATAAAGGTCACAATACTCTAGAAATTAGGCATTTTTTCTCTATTTTAAAGATCAGAAAACTGAGAAGTGAATTGTTTTATCCAATATCTGACACAAAGTGGGAGCACTAGAATTTAAATCCAGATCTAACTGGCTCTGAAGTTTATACACCTGCTTATGTAAAGAACAAGGCCAAATAGTAGAATTTGGGGCATTGGTCAGCAGTTCAGAGAGATTTAAAGGGCAGAGTGCCTCCTGCACCAGAAAAATCAACCAACCTGGACATTCTCCAGCTAAAACAGTAGTCTCCAAATCTCTGTAATCTCTAACCCTATCAGTGTTAAAATGTGAGCATGCACTACTAATATGTGCATATTTAATTATGTACTTTAAATTTTATGCTTGGCCTATCAGCAAATCACATATTACTTTCACTAAAGATTCATTTATTTCTTGTTAAGATCAAAGTAAACATAAATTTTAATATTTCCTTTCTACTTCCAGGTTGGGTCACACCACACTCTTTAAAAAAATTTTTTTTTAGTTGTAGATTTGTAGATTGACACAATGCCTTTATTTATTTTTATGTGGTGCTGAGGATTGAACTCAGTGCCCCATATTTGCTAGGCAAGCACTCCACCACTCAGCCACAACCCCAGCCCCTATATACACACTCTTAAGAGTGGAAGTCCTCAAGAGCCCAGCATGGTGGTCACTCAGGAAGCTGAGGCAGGAGGATTGCAAGTTTGAGGCCAGCCTCAGCAACTTAGAGAGACCTTGTCTAAAAAAAAATGGACTGGGGATGTGGCTCAGTGGTTAAGCACCCCTGGGTTCAATCCCTGGTACCAAAACAAAAAGAGTGGAAGTCCTCTGCTCAGAGACTGCTGCCGTGGAGAAAAGAAAGTGCTGGCTTTATCCTTATATGAAGTAACTTGATTGAAGAACCAGACACAGGGCTTCTTGTCAGCCTCCATGATGAAACACAGGTAAACCACACATCCTCTCAGCTGCTGAGTTCTTCATAGTATAGTAAAGGAGTCAGTTACTTACCTTAATAGCTCCTATCTGAAGCAGAATGGGTGGGCTAAATAAAATGACAGACACAGATTAAATACCAAAATCCTTTAACTACTGGCTACTATACAATCTGAAAAATAAAATCGCATCAATTTCAATTTTAATATCTTTTTGAAACATCAAAAATGATACATATGGAGACAGGTCAGATGTTAAAAATAATCAATTCTCCCCTAACTGAAATAGACCAATTTGGGGTACAACATAGCATGAGATGATGAGATATGTATACATGAGTAAGCACAGGTGGGCATAATAAACACATAGAATAAATCCAAATTTGGGGAAACATTGTTCACAAGTGATCTGATGCATGAATAAAAGAACAACTTTAGAAAAGGACAGCTAGCATTAAAATCATGTATTCTCTGGAGCTTTTGATCATAAAGTTAGGTAGTTCATTTGAGAGGTGACTTTTTTATCTTTCTCATGTCCCTGGTACTTCTTCTCTTTGTTAAAAATATGATTGGGCAATCACTAATGTATTTTAAGTAAAGGAAGCATACTATGTTCCATTTACCACCTCATCATAGAGATAATTTATAAGTCGTTGGAAATTTAGTAGATTAAAAAAAGACATTTTTCCAAATAAATACTTTCTTCACTCTGGCTTAAAAATAAACTCCAATATGATTTATGAAATGTTCTTATTTCTGCAAGGTATTGTGATTTCTGAAATAATGAAGTGTAGTACTTGAAAATCACATTTAATTTACTCGGAGGGAAGCAAGCTAATGCCGTGCAAGGTTGCTGGGGAAACAGAAAAGCTTCTTTAGGTCAGTGTTGTAGCAGAGAAGTAAGCTGATATTTCACAATTTATTCATGGTCATAGCTCTAAACTCTTTCCTGATTCGTAGCAACATATTCCTAATTTTGCATTAAATATTCACATACCCCTTTAATGTGGTCTTATTTTTGGTAGCTGATGGAGATTTATAAAGCAAAAAAAAATTGAGAATTTAAGCTGCTCTTTATCACATTTCTGGTACATTTTAAGTTATTTTCCTAAAGCCCAATTCAATAAAAATTACATCCGGTTTCGGCACCAGAGCAGCTCATTTTGGGCAATGGTAGTCCATTTATCATTAAACTTTGAGATGAAATAAAATAAGGGTCCTATGCTTACAATGACTCTAATTATTCAGATAATTCACAAAAGCCCTGATTTATGCTAAATACTTAGCTTTAATTAGCTAGCAGCTACATAAAGGAATGGGAGGGTCTTAAGATGAGCATTGGAAAAAGGACATATGTGGCAGGCGCTATTAGTTGCTTTCCCAACATCCATTCCCCTCCCCCTTTCTCCTATTCAGGCAGAACTACCTCCTACTCTAGAAGCTGGATATGCCAGACACTCACATTTTAATCCTCTCTTACAGCTAAGAAGAGACTTTGTGACTGTTGCTTATCTGACCAATGGAAGCCGAGAGAAGTTGGCTGGGGAAGGCTTCTCCTCCATAACAAAAAGGAAAAAAAAAGGAAGAAATGTCCCCTCTTCCTTTTAAATTGACATGGTTTTTTCTGCATCTGGTGTCTGGAGCTGCCGCAACCATCTCACAACCAAGAGGGGAGACACTGTCAACATTCTAAGGATAACAGAAGAGAAAGATGGGGAAAAAAATACAACTGTGATGGCACCACTGAGCCACTGAATTGAGCAATCCTTAAGCCACCCTACCTCTGGATGTGAAATAATAAAAGACTCTTGTTATTTCAGTCACTTTTACTCAGGTAATCTGTTCCTTGCAGCCAAAATGATCACACTGCTAATATGACAATTATTTTTTCCTGTTCATTTTCCAAAGTCACCAGATTTGTTTGCTTCTTTTCATGAGCTAGGACTATAAATGAGAATGTCTGGCTAGGAAAAACTTCTAGAAATTATTGAGCCTAATGGATTTAAAATTGGTGGAAGGATCATCTGCAGGTTTTATTTTCCCAAACTACATACATCCTCCCACTTCTACGCAAGTAGACAAATAATCATTGCTATAGTGAGACACTTTGCTGATAAAGCTATGCCATCCATTGGGTGTATGAGGGAAGAGAAAGAGACAGAAAGACACTGAGAATGAATCATAACCATCCAATCTAGTTTCATGGCCTCATCTTAAGACTGAGCAAACTGAATCATAAGTGGGGTTTTCAGGTTACTCAAAGCACTCCCTGAAAGGGGACAAAGTGCTAAGGGGGTTTTCAAGGAGAGAAATAACACATCATTCCCAAAGGATGGACAAAACCAACTGACCTGACATGAACTGAGCCTAGACGCATTATTTCATGTTCAGCTGGGAATATCTATACACAGGAAGCAGAAAGCCCTGATGGAGCATTTTTTCTACTTATCAGGCTCAAACTCCCCTGGCCTCTACTCAAGGCCCTCCATACCCTGGCCCTTCTTAGAAAGTCTTGCTGCATTTCTCCCTAGTCCCCACTACTCCCTTGCTCTTTAGTGTCCCATGATCATGCTGGGCTCAACCAGTCAGCTTCCTCCCAATCAGGAATGTTGTTTTTTATCTACTGGCCTTCCAAATACTATCCATCCACCTGGTGTCACAGAAACATCATTGCAACATTCATTTGATGGTAACACCAACAAAAAATTATCCTTGTAATCTCTGACTTTCTACATGCACAACATGGTACTTTGCTCAAAACTTTAGATTAGATTCAAAAGTAAAAATAAAATAGAAGGGATTTCAAATAAAATTGGAAACCAATGAAGTTATCAACCCACCTAATAATGTAGCACTATATCCAGGAGTCTTGATCTTTTCTCCTACCTACTTTTGTCCAGAAAATTTTGATATTAACTCCTGCTCCTCATACTGTGAATACTGAAGGCAGCAACATAAAATAAGACATCATACTAATACTACAACAAATAAGATGTCAAGTAAAAAACAGCTAACAGTGGACCCACAAAGCTTCCCAGGCCACCAGTGATATAAAAATCCAAGTGCTATGGGAGAGAACACAAAATGGCACTATGCTGATTTTAGTTTTAAATAAATTTAAATCATGCAAATAAAATCTGTATGGCTTTAACTTATGGCAGTAAAGGGTCAGGAAACTGGCTCTAGATCTGGATTCTGGTTCTGGCTCTACTTCTGGATTTTTTATGATCTTAATTATCAGTTTTCATTTTGCAAAATCAGACAATTAGTCTAAGCTAATGTTTTTCAAATTGGGCTCTGCAGATGTAGTAGAGAAGATGGTTTGTTCATTACTATTAAAATATTCTAATTTTGTGTTTTCATTTCTATGGCAATTTAAAATTTCCAAAAGGTATATTCTTTTTTTTAATTTTTTTTTTAGCTGTAGATGGACACAATGTCTTTATTTTATTACTTTGTATGTGGTGCTGAGGATCGAACCCAGGGCCTCACGCATGCGAGGTAAGCGCTCTACCGCTGAGCTACAATCCCAGCCCCCAAAAGGTATATTCTTATAATCAAGTACTACTGTGCTATTTTCCTACCCACTTATATGTTTGTGTTAACAGCTGGATGGGCACCAACTAGGGTTGCAATTGTTGAAAACTAGACAAAAACCTCCATAAAGATGGATGAGTTAAGACATAAGATGTGTTCCTGCCAAACAAAGGCCCTGTATACGATGCAGGTGCCCTTTTTTGTCTAGAAGAATAAGATGAGGAAGGGAATTACTACACATATTCTAAGTAGAAAGAATTTATACCTCGTTTTATATATGCTGTTTAAAAATATATATATTATGCTTTATATTACACCTTTATTATGTCATTCATATTATTTTACTCATTTCTTACTTAATAGCATTCTAAATATAATTTAACTTGACACTGAGAATCAGTAAATTTTTTTTCTGGCTTTAAAAGTGGTCTCTAAGATTACTAAATTGAGAAAAATAGGCTTAGATGACCTCTCAGGCCCTCGTGGCTGTGACATTCCATGAGTCTAATAAGAGAACTGAATCAAAGGCCCAATTTACAGAGCCTACATGAATCAATCTTGAAAATGAGGCAATATTCAATGAACTTTTCAGTATGTCATCCAAAAATGCAGACTAGAAGAATGGTTTTCCATTTAGAGACAATACCCAAAATACAAATAAAATTGGGGGAAACAGCATATGTTCTGATATATAACTGGGCCAGTTTCTTGGGGCTGGCTGAAATTTCTCATGAAGGACAAATGCTTGATACACTGTACCTGGCATACAAATCATTAAAGGGGCAGAGAAGGGGGCAGGAGGTTTCTCCTTCCCATTTCAAAAAGCTGCAATGCCATCTTACAAAGTTTGTTTTAAGAAAAATTAAATTGAAACTCAACATTAGATACCAAGGAAGAAATATTTTTTTGTGTGAATTACTTAGTCATTCATGTTGGTCAGAGCATGTCTTGCTTTTTCCTCCTCATTCGTCACACACAGACCCCCGTCTGGCTACATACTTGACGAGTAATATTTTTTATAATGTTCTTATAAGTGATTGCTTGCAGCATCTTATAGTCTTATCTCAGCTTGTGCAGCTTCTCATTAATATTCTGTACATATGGAAGAGTTTTCTATATCATTGTCCATTAACAAGGAGAATAATCACTCATTCAGTTATCAAGCAGTCAGCAAAGACCTGGCCTTGTGCCCTCAGTGCAAAGAATCATGGGATATCAAGAAGGTTAAATGTGGTTGACATTATGATAGTTACATTTTTTTATATAATTAGAGTTCTATAACCAAGTTGATCAAAGATAAGCAAAGAAGTATTAAGTCTTTTAGGGCTAAGAGACCATATTAGTAACTCTTTACCTCTTAGTAGAATGACAAAATCCATATTTCAGCTGATACATACCAATGAGTATTCTTTTATGGCAAACAAGTAAAGGTCATAAGTTTACACATAAACGACATATTATTACAAAATAGCTTTTAAAAGGAAGTGAGTTAGGTGATACTAAGAAGATTCAAAACTGAAATGCATAAGGAATGAGACATAAAACAGCAAACTGGCCAAACAGCAACCAGGGGCCAAAGGTTTAAAATGATTCAACTCAAAACAAAACATTCCCTTCTGCTGTACCTTTGTAGTCAAAATTTACTCATTCATTTCTACAATCACAGAATCTCTATACAGAGACTTGGGGAAATGTATTTTTTTTAGTGTCAGCATTACCGGGAGGGCAACCAGACTTGGGTTTGTATGTTTTTAAATAGGTGATGTGATACATTCAAGGTATAGCTAAAAGTCAGATTTCATAGTGGATAGCAGCAATTCAGTCATCAAAGTCCTACCTAAGATACCAGCAAGCCTATCCAGCTAAGTGATAAGGACCTAGGAAATGGAAATGGCCACAGGGAATGGATAGAAAGGAACAAATCCAAGAGTTACAGCAAAAGAATAAACAATGGAATAGAGCAACTATTAGACACAGTGATGAAGGGGTAGTATGCCAAAGTGGGTGAATCTTTGACCTTACAGGTGAAAGATGTGAGTTTTCTTTCTTATCTCACTATCTACTTGTATGATCTTGAGCAACTCTTTTAATATGTCAGCAAACTGTTTCCTCATACATAAAATTGGGACAACTATATTGATTCTGGGGTAGGAATCAGATGTGATCATGTAAATGAAAATACTTTTCAGAGTTCATAGTCTTTAATGATGCAGGGGAGAATTATGGTGACCCCATATGACACAGAATAAGTTGATAAAAGGAACATGTTTGAAAGAAAAGTGTTCTCTGTCCCCTATACTCCCATTCAGAACTGGAGTTTAATGCTTCTCATAAAGGTAAGAACCTGGAGAAGAGTCTTTCATGTAAGGAAGCTCTCCTGAGGCTCCCCAATGTTAAAAGAAGTTACTCCCTAGAGGAGGAGAGACAATGACTGGTGATATTGCTAGATGTCCCTGAAACCATTCCATGTGCACAAAGTTCTTGGCCCTACACTAGGGCAAGTGTGGAGGTTTGTCTCCTCACCATCTTGTTCCTGAGTCACTGGAGATTCTCTCCGGGATCCTTCAGTGGTACTAAAGTACAGCACAGTATTATATATTAGGTATAGCTTCTCCAGCAGTATAAACTATGGGCAGAGAAAGGCAGCGCTAGGAAATTCCTGAGTCCCAGGTCTGGACGTATTTGGCATATCTCCATAAAACTTGTCATATGCCAAGGGGATGCTGCAGAAATACTCTGCATCAATTCCCTAAAGCAACCAGCCTTCAGAACCATTTCTCCTTTACCAAGGCAAGTAACAGACTTCAGACTTAAATCCACAAATAATAGTGCCAAACCTGGGAATAAAAGTATGCAACAGAAGAGTCACAAGCAATACATCCTTAAACTGAAGCCAGTAAACCAGAAGGCAGACCAAAAGAAACTCTCAAAAAGGGTTGCATGCATTCAGAAGAACCCAGAAGGCAGAGTGGAAGGATATATGAATAATCTATGTCCAAAAAGCCTATAAAAGATGGATGGCACAATTATGTACTCAAAGAATGAGGAAGAAAGCATTTGACTATTCTCAGAAGAAATTCTGGTGCATTCATGGACATCTGAAGCACCAACTAGAGCAGAGAAAAAGTGCCATTGTTTCTATTGGCAAATGGGGCCTCAAACTGACCTATCTCCTTTCACAGGGATATATTAACCACTCTTGCCTGTTACACTCAAGTGGTACTTTCTGTGACATAAAGTTCACATATTAGAAATCCCAGCGAGCCAATCTGGCTATGGCAAATACATTATAGATATAGAAATAAGAGTAGGCATACTGCATGGGTTTCATTAGTTCATTTTCTATTAACATAAAAAAATACCTGAGGCTGAGTATGTTATAAAGACAAGATGTCAAATTAAATTATTTTGGAGGTTCAAGGGCATGGCACTGGCATTACCTGAGCTCTGATGGTCTCATGGTGGATGACATAACAATAGTGGGAGTGTGTGCAAGAGAAAATCACATTGCAAGACAAAAAGAAGGGGTCCGGGAGTGACCAGGTTTGTTCTTTTATAACAACCCTTTGGCAAGAACTAACTCAGGGTCCCAAGACAACTACTTTAATCCCTTTCAAAGGTAGGATTCCCAGTGATCTAAGGACTAGGCCCCACCTCTTGAAGGTCTCAACATCACCACACTGGAGACCACGCTTTTAACACATACATCTTTAGGTCACAAACCACATCCAAACCATAGCATGTGGAAAAAATTTGAAAACACACACACACACACATTTAACTTCAGTTACATGGTTCTGCTCCCAACAATAACCCCATGAAGAAGGCAAGGCAAGTCTTATCATACAAATGAAAAAAATGAGTACTTAGCTCTTTCCTGCATCCCTGAGAGTTAAAGTTTTGCCTAAGGTGCCTCAGACAGTGGTCCTTATGATCTGAATCTTCTACCATGGGCAATGTAGGGAAATTTAGTTTCTATCCACAAATTCTCTTAAGTTCCTAGACTATTTCTCACTTAAATACTCTTCCAGAAAGGAAACGAATTGGTTCTCTAACAGAATATTTCTAGGAACTGTAATCCAGAAAGAAGTGGAATATAAACACTTAGCATTATGGTTTAATAAGAAGCCCAGCTGGGCACCATGGCACACACCTGTAATCCCAGTAGTTCAGGAAGCTGAGGCAGGAGGATTGTGAGTTTAGAGCCAGCCTCAGCAACTTAGTGAGGCCTTAAGCAACTTAGAGAGACTCTGCCTCAAAATAGATAGATAGATAGATAGATAGATAGATAGATAGATAGATAGATAGATAGATAGATAGATGATAGATAGATAGATAGAGCGAGCAAGCTAGGGATGTGGCTTGGGGTAAAGTGCCCCTGGGTTCAATCTCTGAACAACAAAGAAAAGCTCAAATTTTAACCTTTCAGTCTCCAGATTTTGTTAATTTCATGAGAGAAATGGTTACCAAATTTGACCTCAAAACAGCTAAAAGTTATTTGTAAGGCATCATTTGTTTTCTTTATAGATGTGAACAGAGAAGAAATCTTCCATTTTTTCCCTCAACTTACTGTGAACTGGGCTTTCTGAGATCCCCTCAGTAAATACTGAGCTAAATGTATATGACTTGGGATATAAGAATGTCCCCCTGTGTAATAAATGATGAGAGAATAGCATCTGATTTAGAATGGATTTAGAACTGGATTTCCTCTTTATATCATACTCAAATGTAGCTCTCCAGGATCTCAAAATATAAATCAGTCAACAATATTATTTCCATTTGTATATCTAAACATCATATTATGTGTTCTTTTAAAATATGTGAAGTTGAATTGGATCAAACTAAATAGTAAATTGAAATGATAGTAAAAAATAAAGCTTGTCACCTGTTTAGATTACATGGAAAGAGACAGAAAAATGGACATAAACAATACTGTACACAAAGATAGAAAAGAGTGTTATCCATAGAAAGATAGACTAAAAGAGAAAATGACACCCAGAGACATGAGGCATTAGGAATATGTGGCTGCTACTCCTAGCTCACAAATGAATTTACTGAGTAATCTTAGTAAACTATGTCCTCGAGTCCTTTCTCTGGGCCTAGCTGTGTTTAAGAAAGTGGGCAGGGGGGATGAGAGTAGGTCTAGGCTGTCTAGGCAATCTTTTTGTTTCTTCTCAATTGTTTTTCTCTGAAAGAGTACTAAAGGTCAGGAGAAGCCACTGAGAAGATCAAGTTTTTTAAATGTTACTTACAGACTCATTATACCATTTTAAATGTAATAGTACTATTTATGTTTGTAATCTAGTATTCATAAATCCAAATGATATTACAAATGTTAATGAAGACGTGAGCAACTGAATGAAACATTCATGCTTTGCAGATAGAAATGCATAAGGGCACAATTATTTTACAAAACACTTCAGCAATTTCTTTTTTTGGGGGGGGGAGTATTGGGCATTGAACTCAGGGTCACATCCCCAGCCCTATTTTGTATTTTATTTAGAGATAGGGTATCACTGAGTTGCTTAGGGCCTTGCTGTTGCTGACGCTGGCTTTGAACTTGTGATCCTCCTGCCTCAGCCTCCCAAGCCACTGAGATTACAGGGGTACACCACTGCACCAAGCATTCAGCAGTTTCTTATGAAGCTAATTTAATCTGAACATATGATCTAACAATCTCATTAATCTTCATAGGGGGAAAACTGCAGGTCTTCCCAACCCCAGTTCCAGTGGGGCTTGAGCAGGAAGGAAGTTGTTGTTTCATCCTCTATCCAGCATAAGCAGACAATGGTCACACTGCCCCCACAAGGTAGCATCACTGGGGTTTGGCAGTGATGTAAGCCTCCAGTCCACACAACAGTGCCAGGCAGGGCTGAGTCACCAAAACTTTGGTATCCCATGGAGGCATGCTTTAAGAATAAAGGTGAAATAAAGACATGCCCAGACAAAGCAAAACTAAGAATCTATTTCTGCCTCCCACAAAATTACTATTAAGGGATAGTTTTAGGAAGCTTTATAAACAGGAAGAAATTATGACAGAAGAGGCTTGGAACATCAGAGAGGAAAGAACATCAGAATAGATAATTTTGGAGGTAAATATAGTAGACTAGTTTTTTCATAAGTTTCTTAAATTATACATTTTTTTCTTTAGTCTATTGACTCCATTGATTACCCTGATTGACTTCTATATCTGGAGAAAATTCTACTCGGTCATGGTATATAGTTATTTTTAGAAAATGTGCTAAATATTGTGTAGAGTTTCTGAATCTAAGATTATTTTACATATTAATATATAGCTTCATTTTGTTTTATTTTTGAATATTTTGCCTAGTTTTGGTATTCTTTTTAACAGTAGCTTATCAAAGTGAATGAAATTGAAAACATATTAAAATTCATAGGATGCAGCAGAACCAAATGCTTATGACAGAAATAAGTAAATGTCTCAGATCATTAATTTGAGTACTTATTTCATGAAACAAGAAAAAAAGAAGAGCAAAATAAATATGGAGCAAGTAGAAATAATGAAATGAAAAAAACCAGAAATCAATGAAATTACAAACAAGAAAGCAATAGAGACAATGAAAAACAAACTAGTTCTTCAAAAAAGTCATTAGAAGCCAGGCGCAGTGGCGCAAGCCTGTAATCCCAGCACTTAGGGAGGCTGAGACAGGAGAATCGCGAGTTCAAAGCCAGCCTCAGCAATGGCGAGGCGCTAAGCAACTCAGTGAGACCCTGTCTCTACATAAAACACAAAATAGGGCTGGGGATGTGGCTCAGTTGTCGAGTGCCCCTGAGTTCAAACCCTGGTACCAAAAAAAAAAAAAGCCATTAGAATTGATAAACCTCTAATGAGACTGACAAAGACTAAAGAAGAGAAAATATAAATCACCCATATAAGTAATAAAATAGATCACTCCAAGGATACTAAGGATAGATAATAAGCAAAGGTAAATGACTTAAGACTCATGAATTTGACAACTTAGGCCAAATGGACTAATTTATTTAAAAAACACAAATTATAGCACTGGGGAGTATAGCTCAGTGGTAAAGTATGTGCTCAGCATGTGAAATACCCTGGGTCAGCTCCCAGCATTAAAAAACAAAAACTCCACAAATAATCATAAATTCAAATAAAATGAACTGAACAATCTGGTTTATTTATTTTTTAAATGCATTTTAAGTCATAGTACATATATAGAGCTCAAATTTTCATCTCTCTGGTTGCAAACAAGATAGAGTCTTAACCATTTGTGTCTTCATACATGTACCTAGGGTAGTGATGTCCATCTCATTCCACCATCTTTGCTACTCCCATTCCCCCTTCCCTCCCCCACATCCCCACTTTCCCATCCAAAGTTCCTCCGTTTCTCCCATGCTCCCCACCCCCACCCCCTTTATGTATCAGCATCCACTAACCAGAGAGAACATTCAGCCTTTGGTTTTTTGGGATTGGCTTACTTCACTTAGCATGATGTTCTCCATTCCATCCATTTACCTGCAAATGCCATAATTTTATTCTCTTTTATTGCTGAGTAATATTCCATTGTGTATATGTGCCACAGTTTCTTTATCCATTCATCTATTGAAGGGCATCTGGGTTGCTTCCATAGCTTAGCAATTGTGAATTGTGCTGCTATAAACATTGAAGTGGCTGCTTTACTGTAGTATGCTGTTTTTAAGTCTTTAGGGTATAGGCCAAGGAGTGGGATA
>CM053417.1:11748617-11767002 GCA_028644305.1 Xerus rutilus
AATGTTTGAGTGTGCCTTTTTCACCACATCCTCACCAGCACTTGTCTTTGCTTGTATTTTTGATAGCTGCCATTCTGCTGGGGTGAGATGAAATCTTAGTTTTGATTTGCATTTCTCTAATGGCTAGAGATGTTGAACATTTCTTCATATATTTGTTTATTGATTGTATATCTTCTGAGAAGTTTCTATTCAGCTCCTTAGCCCATTTATTGATTGGGTTGTTTTTTTGGTGTTGAGTTTTTTGAATTCTTTATATATCCTGGAGATCAGTGCTCGATTATCTGATATGCATGTGGCAAAAATTTGCTTCCAGAATGTAGGCTGTCTGTTCACCTCATTGATTGTTTCTTTTGCTGAGAAGCAGCTTTTTAGTTTAAATCCATCCCATTTTTGATTCTTGCTTTTATTTCTTGCACTTTAGGAGTCTTGTTAAGGACGTCAGGGCTTAATCTGACATGATGAAGATTTGGGCCTACTTCCTCCTCAATTAGGTGGTCTAATTCCTAGGTCCTTGATCCACTTTGAGTTGAGTTTTGTGCATGGTGAGAGAACAAGGGTAAGTTTCATTTTGCTGCATATGGATTTCCAGTTTTCCCTGAACCATTTGTTGAGGAGGTTATCTTTTCTCCAATGTATGTTTTTGTCACCTTTGTCTACTATGAGATAACTGTATTTATGTGGGTTTGTCTCTGTGTCTTCTATTCTGTACCATTGGTCTACATGTCTATTTTGGTGCCAATACCATGCCGTTTTTGTTCCTATAGCTTTGTAGTATAGTTTAAGGTCTGGTATTGTGATGCCTCCTGCTTCACTCTTCTTATTGAGGATTGCTTTGTCTATTCTGGGTCTCTTATTTTTCCAAATAAATTTCATGATTGCCTTTTCTATGAAATGAACAATCTGAACAGTGCTATAATCTATTAAATCTTATAGTCTATAATCTATTCATCCATTTAATCTATAATTTAAAACTTACTCAAAAAATAATTTAGCCAGACATGGTGGTACATGCCTATAATCCCAGAGACTAGGGAGGCTGAGACAGGAGGATTGCAAGTTCAAGGCCAGCATCAGCAAATTAGCAAGGCCCTAAGCAAATTAAGTAAGACTTTGTCTTAAAATAAAAGATAAAAAGGGCAAAGGATGTAGCTCAGTGGTAAAACACTCCTGGGTTCAATTTCTATTATCAAAAGGAGAAGGAGGAGGAGGAGGTGGGGAGGGAAATAATTTAAAAAATATTATCAAAAAGGCAAAAGATAACAAATGCTGGTGAAGCGATGAAGAAATGAGAATTCTTACCAAAAAAACTGATGGAAGGAATATAAATTAGTACAGCCATTATGGAAAACAGTATGGATGTTCCTCAAAAAATTAAAAATTCAAACACCATATGATCCAGCAATCCCACTACTGGATATTTTTTCAAAGGAATTTAAGTCATTATGTGAGAGATACATCTGCATTCCCATGTTCATTGCAGGACTATTCACAATAACCAAGAAATGGAATTAACCTAAGTTTCCATCAACTGATGAATGGATAAAGAAAATGTGATAAACACATACAACAATATTATTCAGCTATAATAAGTACGAAATCCTATCATTTGTGACAACATAGATAGAACTGGAGATTATTATGCTACATGAAATAAAATATGTGGAATTTTTTTAGCTTTCTGAATTTTTAAATTTGTTCTTTTCAGATATACATGACATGTATTTTGACATATTATACATACATGGAGTATACTTTCAATTCTTATGGTTGTACATGGTGTGGAATTACACTGGTTGTGCATTAATATATGAACATAAGAAAGTTATGTCTAATTAGTTCTACTGTCTTTCCTATTCTCATCTCCCCTCTTCCCTTCAGTCCACTTTGTCTAATTCAAAGTACCTCTATTCTTCCCTCCCTACTCCTCCTTATTGTGTGTTAGTATCTGCATATCAGAGAGAACATTCAGCCTTTGGTTTTGAGGATTGGTTCATTTCACTTAGCATGATATTCTCCTGTTCCATCCATTTACCAGCACATGTCATGGTTTCATTCTTCTTTATGGCTGAAAAATATTCCACTGTGTATATGTGCCACATTTTATTTATCCATTCATCTGTTGAAGGGCACCTAGATTGGTTCCATAGTTTAGCTATTGTGAATGGAGCTGCTATGAACATTAATGTGGACATGTCACTATAGTACGCTGATTTTAAGTTACATGTGGAATTTTTGAAAGGTGGATCTCATAGAAGTTGAGAGTAGAATAATAATTACCTGAAACTGGGGAGGGTAGGGATGAGGGAAGGATGGGAAAAGGTTGATCAAAGTACTAAGTTATAGTTAGATCAGAGCAATAAGTTCTGGTATGGTATTGCACAGTGAGATGACTATAGATTACAACAATTTACTGTATAATTCAAAGATGTAGAAGAAAATATTTTGGAAGTTTTCACTATAAAGCAGTGGTGAATGTTTGAGGAGGTAGATATGCTTTCCCTACTTTAGACATTATAAATTATGTATATGTATATATCAAATTATACTCCACAAATACATATAATTTTTAATGTGTCAATTTTTTTAATTTAAAGGAAAAATTAAAAGGAGAGAGAGTTAAATGTGAAGCCAAAGTCTTGGCTAAAATATCTGTAAGTTACATATCTGATAAAAGACATACTAAAAACAAATAATTCTCAAAAGTCAATAATAAGGAATAAAACAGCCCTATGAAAAATAATAAAATGACTTCAAAAGGTATCTCACCAAAAAAGATATACATAACAACAAATAATCACATGAATAGATGTTTACCCTAATCTGTCATTAAGAAAATGCAAACTGAAACTACAATGAGATACTATACTACATCAAATCAATTAGAATGCCTAAAGTTGAAAAGACTGAGCATACCAAGTGTTAGTGAGGATGTGGAACACTGGAATCCTCATACACTACTAGAAGTAATGTAAAATAATATAACCATCTTAGAAAATAGTCAAGAGTTTTGTACACCTACCATATGATCTAGTCATCTAACTCCTAGGTGCTTACTCAGAGGAAGGAAAATACATGTCCATACAAAGATCTATATATGAAGTTTTATACAGGCATTATTAACAATAGCCAAAAACTCACAAACAGATCAAAAATGAGATGTATGCATCTTAATACTACTGCTATGTTTGGATATGAAGTGTCCCTAAAAGACTCATGTGCTTAGCCCCCAATGCAGCAATGTTTAGAAACATGGATTTGATGAAGTGATTGGATAAAGGTTTTGACCTCATCAATGGATTAATCCATTGAGGGATTCATAGCTCAATGGACTATTAGAAGATGGTGGAAACTATAGGAGGTGGAACCTAATTGGAGGGAGTGGGTCCTTGAGGGCATGCCCGTGAGGATTATATTTTGTCCTTAGTCCCCTTCCCTCTCTCTGCTTCCTGGCTGCTATGAGGTGAGCAGCTTTGTTCTGCCACACCCTTCTGCCATGACATACTGCCTCACCAAAGGCCCAGAAACAATGGAGCCAGCTGACCATGGACTGTATGTGATTTGGCTATGGCCAAAATGAATCCTTTTGCCTATACATTGATTTTCTCAGGTGTTTTGTACCAATGACTAAAAGCTAACTAACACAACTACTCAGTAATAAAAAGGAATGAAAGAATATATATGTATTTATATATATATATTTATTTTAGGGCACTGGGGATGCTAGGTAAGCACTCTACCACTGAGCCACATTCTCATCCCAGGAATGATCTGTTTGTGCACCTACTAAAGACTTAATTCCCTATATACTAATGAATTTCACTTCTAGGAAATTTTCTCTCTCAATTCAATCACAAATAAATCATTCCTCTACCCTGGGTCTCTGAGCACTTGCATATTACATGTATACTTTTAAAAATTTGCACATAGTAATATACTGCATATTGATTCAGTATAAAACCACAAATCTGTACTATTCCCCTATGTATACTGATTCAGACAGGAACAAAAGCTAACATCAGAATAAACCTAGAATGGATTCTACTTATAATAGCATCTCGCTGTCAACTATTGATATATTTTCTCTCAACTTTCCAGTAAAATAGCTATTGACTCTACCAAGTATTAAATATACTACAAATCTGAATAATCAGAACAACCTTGTATGCAGTCAGAAATAGACAAGAGTTGGTCAGAAGGTCACGTGGGACCTTGACATACAAAAGATGTGGCTTTTCAATGCAAGAAAAATATTCTTGGGTAAACAATATAAGGACAATTTATTTGCAATCTGGGCAGGGGGAGAACAAAGATAGGACTTTATCGCTACACATTAAATAAAAATTCAGATTGATCAATTAATATAAAAATTTAAACTATAAAGGTTAAACTTTGGGAAAAATTTTTTAACTTTAAGAATCTTAGCAGATTTGATAACTGCTAAGATTAAAAATCAAATTAATTTTAATTTAGAATTAAAAATTTCTATCCTAAAACTGCAAAGAAAAAGAACCAAAAGTCCAATGCAACTCACAAAAGAAACAACACAAACAAGCAAAAATATGTGAAAATATTTCAAAATACTAGTAATACAGGAAAATGTTAAAAATTAGGTATACTTGAAATATAAAATGGGGACAAACTTTTTTAAAGATAATAATAGTTATTAGCAATGGTATGATGAAAATAGCATTCAGCTATCTGTAGGTGGGACTGTAGATTGATAAACATTTTTGGAAAGTTATTAAAGAGTTTAATACATATCCTTTAATCAACCAGTTCCATTCCTAGGAATCTATATTCATAAATGCTTGTATATGTGTGCAATAATATATTATGCCAACAATTGTGACCCCTCCATAATCACACTTTTAAACTCCTCACCTCCAAGCATCCCAATCTTTCTGACACATTTACTCGTGGGCATCAATTTCCCTTCCTACTACATCATGCTCATTGACATACAAATGTATTATTTTCTGACATTATAAACAACATTTTGGGGAGCAAGGGGTGTAGCTCAGTGGTAAGGCACTTTCCTAGCACACGTAAGGCACTCAGTTCAATCCTTAGCACCACATAACAATAAAATAAAGGTATCATGTCCATCAACAACTAAAACAAACAAACAACAGTTTGACATCACATTTACTTCCAGCTACATCCTCATTTTTGTGTCTCTGTTTATGGCAAATTTCTTTGAAGGTGTCTGTAATTACCATCTGTATTTCCTCTCTTTTAACTTTTTCTTGAACTGATTTCAATTTAGGCTTTTGTTCCACTGCTCCAATGAAACATTTGCTTTCCCCAAGATTGCTCTCTGCACCATGTTGCTAAACCTAATGGCCAAATACCAGTCATCATTGTTCTTGTCCTTTTGAGTAACATTAATTTGGTTTCTAGGGCACTGTGCTGTCCTGGCCTTGCATCTAACTAAACAGCACTTCCTTCTCACTCTCCTTTGCTGGTTCCTCCTCATTTGGCAGAACTCTAACTGCAGGAATTCTCCAGAACTCAGACTTTCAATCGTTTCTCTTCTGTATGTACACTTGATTGCTAGGTGACATTATCCAATCTCATGACTTTGAATAATTAATATATATGGGCAATTCCCAATACATTTTTGCCTAAGACCCATATTTGTACAGACAACAGCTCTCATTGCATGTATCATAGTCATCCCACATTTAACACTTCAAAACAAACTCCAGAACCTCTGCTAAATATGCTATTCTCATAGTCTCCCTATCTTAATTGAGGTGTATCTTGCTCTAGTTGGGCTGCTATAACAGAACACCACAGACTGGATGGTTTATAAGCAATGGGAATGTATTTATTACATTCTGGGGGCTGGGAAGTCCAAAATCAAGGCACCAGCAGATTCAGTGTCTGGTGAGGGTCAGTCTCTTCTCCATAGTCTTTTTCTGCCGCATTATCACATAGTGGAAGGAAAGAAGCAAACAAGCTTCCTCAGGCCTCTTTTACAAGGGCACTAATTCCATTTGAGAGCACTCCACCATCATTACCTAGTCATCTCCCAAACACTACAACACTTAGGATTACGTTTCAACATGGGAACTGTGGGGGTGGCACCAATATTCAGACCACAGCAATGGCATTTCCATCCTTCTCGCTACAGAGAAGAAACACCAGAGCAATTCTTCACTCCCAGCTTGCCATCACATCCCATAGCTACTTTAGCAGCTAATTCTGTTGGTGCTACCTTCAGAATATATCTGTGATCCAACCTTTTCTCACCATCTCTGTTGCTTTACCATGGTTCAAACCTCTATCTGGTTCAGACCCTCATCTGGAGTACTTCTAGCTGTTCTCTCTCATGGTAACCTTGACTCCCTAGTCTCTTCCAAACATCAGCCAGAATAGTCCTATACAATCCTAACTGAGATCATGCCATATTCCTCCACTTCAAAGATTTCCAGTGGCTTCCCATCATACTCAGGGTCAAAACTAATATCCTTACAATAGTTTCTAAGGCCTGGACCCCTATGTCCTCTCTGACTTAATCACTTATTTTTACATTTGATTCCTCTCTTTTAATTTCTTCCAGCCACACTCACCTTTTTTCCTGTTTCTTAAACATGGTAGGCATGATATCATCTTACACCTAAGCACTTTATCTTCTTTCTGCTGGAAATGCTACTTCTTGAGCTACAGACATGAAGTCTATGATTATGTCCTTTAAGGTTTCACACAAATCTCACCTTCTGAGTGATGCCTTCCCCAGCACCTATTTAAAGCTATCAAGTCCTACTCATAGCACTTCCTGATTTATATTTTCTATAACATTTATGACCATTTGCTGGTATAGGGTTCAAACTCAGCATCACATGCAAGGCCCTAGGTTCCAAGGTCTTGTGTGTATGTGTGTGTGTGTGTGTTTGTATACAACTTCTAGCCTATTTTAATTATTTTATCTATTTGTTGTTTTTGTTCTTTTTATTTAAATTAAAACTCTATATGGTTTGAGATGTTTGCATGTTTCATTCATGTCTGCATTCCTATCATCTGGGATGGTGTCTGTTGTACACCAGGAGCTCCATAAATACTTGAATGAATATACAGAATGTTAATTATTATAGTGTTTATAATATTGAAAAATTGCCAGTTACTTAAATGTCTATTAATACTGGTAAAACAAGTTATGGCATACCTACACAGTGCAGTACTAAACAGTTGCTAAGAACAATGAGCAAGACCTGTAAGAACTGATACAAATATCTCTAAAATGAGAAATGTAAGTTGTAAAATAGTATCTAAAGCATTTACATTCAAATAAAAAAGTGAAAACCACACATATATACACACAGAAACACATGCAAATATATGCAGGGTGACTCAAAAGATGGACATGAAATTCCTGTGGCAGTTTCCTCTCAAGAAAGGAACAAATTTGAGAGACAGAATGGAGTGCAACTTACTAAGAATTTATAGAGAAGGGAGAGCTGACTAAGGTGACAGGGTTAAAAGTTCCTTAGTATTCCTGGAGAGAAAATGGCAGAACCTAGCAAGATTTAAAATAAACATACCCAGCAATTCTACTTTTTGATTTTGTGCTTCCAAAAATACTCTAGTAATTATTTATTAATTAAGAAAAAGGACTGTATAGTCAGACTCTGTGGGTTTTCATCTTGACTCTAATATTTACTAAATATGTGACTCTAAGTTTAACCTAAGCTTAAGTTCATCATAATATGGAAATAACTGAAATAACCATAGCACTTGCCTATTATAAATATTAACTGAGATAAATGACATGAATCCCTCTGCATAGCATCTGGCACATATTAACCACACAACAAATGCTATTAGTGGTAGTAATAGAAATAACAGTACTGAGCCAGGTGTGGGGATACATGCTTGTAATGCCCAGTGACTCGGGAGGGAGGCTGATGCAGGAGGATCACAAGTCTGAGGCTACCCTCAGCAATTTAGTTAGGCCCTAAGCAACTTACCAAGACCGTGTCTCAAAATCAAAAACAAAAACACCTAGGGATGTGGTTCAGTGGTTCAATCCCCAGTACCAAAAAAAAAAAGAAAGAAAGAACAGCACTAACTATATACAAAGATGTTTCACAAGAAGGTATAGTACAGTTTGAAATGGTAAAAACTTGGAAATAATCTAAATAAGTCAATAGTTAAATAAATTATGGTCACTGAATCCATGAAACACAAATTGGTAATGTAAATGAAATAGATCTACATATATTAAATTGAAGGGCTACCCAAGATATATTTTTCAGCAAAAATAAAAACAAAAGGCATGCAAGATTACAGGGTAGATCAAAGTTTTATATAAATATATGTTTGACTGGCAACACATACACGTATTAATGTATAATTAATGTATAGTAAGAAGTTTCAGATCTGCACACCAAAATGTTACTAATTACTAGGTAGGGGAAGATTTGGGAGGACAGGGACAAAGAATGAAAAAAATCTTTTCATACATATACTTCCATATATATGCATATTTTAAAAATTTCACAATAATGTAATCATGTGGTATTTGTGTTACAGCTATTATAACAGTGTTCAACAATTTAAAGGAAGGCATAAACAAAGTGAGGAGAGAAATGCTTATAATAAAAAATCAAATGTGGCTCTGGAGGCTGAGGCAGGAGGATCACAGATTCAAAACCAGCCTTAGCAACTTCGTGAGGCTCTAAGCAACTTAGAGAGACCCTGTTTCAAAATAAAAAAAATAAAAAAGGGCTAGAGATATGGCTCAGTGGTTAAGGATTTTAGGGTTCAATTCCTAGTACTAAAAAAGAAAAAATCAAATGTAAGTTCTTGAGAGGAAAAATATAACTAACTGAAAAAAAGTACACGGGATGGAATTCATAGTTAATTGGACACCTGAGAAGAAACAATTAGCAAACTCAAAGAAGTGGCATAGATACTATTCAAAATAAAGCATAAAGATAAAAGGACCAAAACAAATGAGCATAATCTCAGTAACCTATGAACAATATCAAACACTTTCAACTAATGTGCAACTATAGTCTCAGACAGCTAGGGTGCAGAAAAAATATTTGAAGAAATTATAACACCAGATTTTCCAGATTTAATGAAAACTGTAGAAACATAGATCCCATAAAGTCGATGAACTTAAGTAAAATCAATAAAAGTGCACTAAACACATTCTGAGAACTAGTGCTAAAGTAAAAAGTATCATGAAAAGCAACCAGAAAAAATACATTGAGTAACAAAGATAATACTTAACATAATCTTCTTATCATAAATTATACCACATGGATCTCAGTGGAAGAACGTTTTTTTTTTTGTGATGCTGAGGACTGAACTCAGGGATCATGTTCGAGGCAAGTGCTCTACCAACCACGGAGCTACACTCCTGCCCCATCCCCCAATAATAAAATCTTTGACATTCTGAAAGAAAGAAAATATAAACTTTGAGTTTTGTTACAAAAAAAATTCTTTCAAAAATTAAGGCAATAGCCAGGCATGGTACCATCCACCTGTAATGCCAGATACTTGGGAGGCTGAGGCAGAAAAATCACAAGTTAGAGGTTAGCCTGGGTAACACAATGAGAACATTTAAAACTCAGGCAGGACATGGTAGCCAATACTTATAATCCCAGAGGCTCTGGAGGCAGAGGCAGGAGGATCACAAATTTGAAGCCAGCTTCAGCAATTTAGCAAAGCCCTAAACAACTTAGTGAGACTGTGTCTCAAAACAAAACATAAAAAGGGTTGGGGATATGGCTCAGTGGTTAAGCACCCCTGGGTTCAAGTGGTTCAGTGGTTAAGTGCCCCTGGTACATTCAATCCCTGGTACTAAAAATAAATAAATAAATACATTTTAAAAACCAACAAAAGAAAAAGAAAAAAAAATTTTTTTGACATCAGGGACTGAACTCAGGGGCACTCGACCACTGAGCCACATCCCCAGCCCTATTTTGTGTTTTATGTAGAGACAGGGTCTCACTGAGTTGCTTAGCATCTCGCCATTGCTGAGGCTGGCTTTGAATTTGTGATTCTCCTCAGATATACCAATGAGCCAGACCTTTTATTTTATGATGATGTCCCAAAGTTCTTGTATGTTTTCTTCATTCTTTTTCTCTTTTTTCTTTCTCAATGTAATGTTTCAAAAGACTTCTCTACAAATTATGGTATTCTTTCTTCTATTTTTCCTAGTCTCTTATTAAGATTTTTAACCAAGTTTTAAAACTGACTCATTGAGCTTTTCATTTCCAAGAGTTCTATTTGGTTCTTTTTAAAAAAATATTTATCTTTTTACTGAATTTCTCATTGTAAACTTACATCATCTTCCTTAACTCATTCAACTGTTCATCTATATCCTCTTTGATTTCATTGAGCTTTTTAAAAAATCATTCTTTTGAATTCTTTTTCTGGAATTTCATCACCTTTGATATCTTTGGAATCTGTTATTAGAGAATTATGAAATTTAAGAGGTTCCATTTTACCTTGCTTCTTCATTTTTTTTTGGTACCAGGGATTGAACTCAGGGGTACTTGACCATTGAGCCACATTCCCAGCCCTATTTTGTGTTTTATGTAGAGACAGGGTCTCGCTGAGTTGCTTGGTGCCTCACCGTTGCTGAGGCTGGCTTTGAACTTGCGATTCTCTTGTCTCAGCCTCCCAAAGTGCTAGGATTACAAGCATGAGCCACCGTGCCTGGCTTGTTTCTTCATTTTTAAAAAACAATTCTGTGTTGAGATCTGCAGGAATGGCTCTCTCTTCTTGGTATGTGGCATTCTCCTAATTATGTGTCTTGGGGTATCAGTTTGGTGTATAATGATGTTGATTTCCAACTGGACAACACAGTGTACTCTCTCTATAGTTTCTTTGGTTATGATTCATGCATTTGGGCATACAGCATACCATATAAGAGAGGCCCACTATCTCTGCAGGTTTTGTATGAATGGGGACACTCTGGTACTTAAGGCAGATGTGATATGCTCTCTGTAATTAGTCCTATAATGGGAGTGGCAGGCCCTCATGTGATGGGTATTTCCACAGGTACTGTTGATACTGTTATTTGAATATGATTCTGATGGTGGTTGCTCCAACAATGTGAAGTGATTGAAGCTCTTTTTCTCTGATGGGGCACTAGTGTAGATATAGGTACTTCATAGGAAGAGGCTACAGCTGAAATCACAGTTCCTCTTCTGTGAGACCCACCTCAGTCTTGTGAGGCCCATGCTATCTGAGAAGGTGCAGCTGAGATGGATATAGAGGACTTGTATAGATGCAGTGGCAGCAACCATTGTTTTCTCTGCTGCTACTATGAGGGTGTCTACACTGGACTGGGACCTCAGACTCCCCTAGTTGTACGTGCCTAGGGAGGGGTTGAAAACTGGAAGCTTATGTTTCCCCCTATTCTTTAAGTAGAAACGTCTCATGGGTTTCCATCAGGGCTAGATTGTGTCTGGAACTGAGTACTATTCCTCTTAGCTGGACTAGGAGTGCAGATCAGTGGCAAAGCACCTACCCAGTGTGTGCAAATCTCCAGGCTCAATCTCTAGTGCTGAAGTAAAGAAAAATAGAATAAAATATAATAGGATAATAAAGAAAATACTAAAATAAGATAAAAAACAGAAAAAAGGAGAAGAAAAATAAATATATATAAACATAAATGAAAGGAAATTTTAAAATATGTTTGAACATTTTAATAAGAAACACAAATTCCTCTGAGCCATGATTCTTGAAAATGCTACCAAAGGCAGAAGATTGCAGGTTATACTGATCAAAGTTCTTCTCCAGGTCTTAGGTTATGCAGTGTTGTAGCAAGGAGTTGTCCTGGGATTTCTTTCAGCAGTGGATCCCTACAGGTGTGAGGGACAGGGGAGAGTGCATTTCGAGTGCAGCTACCCATATTCCTCTCAGCTGGATTTCTGACCAAAAAATTTAGGATGAAATCCAGGCCAGGCCTGTTATACATTCTCTCCAGAGGTTTTGTTTTTGTTTTTGTTTTTGTTTTGTTTTGGGGCTGCATAACTGAGGACAGGGAAAATGCTGAAGCTCAGCGATATCCTTCTTACCAAACAAGTTAGACAGGAATGCATGCAGGTCAGGTGTGTCATCTCTCTGGAACTTTCCAGGCTCTGCCCCTGGGAGCAGTGCTGATGCCAAAGCCATGGTGAGTACTTCTATGAATTAAGTTAGGCAAATATTCTCTCTGGAGGTCACTAGGCTCTATGCCTAGGGATGGAGCAAATGTTGAAGTCACAGCACGTTCCAGAACCCTTAGAAGAGGGGAGGCAATTGAAGCACTAACTTCTGTAGTGGGGATGGAGGCTGCAGGAACCACATGATCTGCCACTTTCCCACTACTGAAGCTGCTATCTTCAGTCCTGGCCCCCATGCAAAACCACACACAACTGTTTTTCTCATGTCTCAGAGGGCTAGCTTACCAATCCACCCATTCCAGAGGCTGGTGGTTGTTGGCCCCCTGCAACAGCCCATGCTCCTCACAGCACAGAACCCTCAGCCAACTGGTGCCAGTCTCTCCTCTGAGCCAAGATTGCTTTTCTTCCAGTCAATTCAGCAGAGTGTCCACAGGGTCCCAACAATGTGAAGGTCAGCATTTCTAATCCCCAGAGCAGTGCAGTCTCAGATGGTAGGACTCTTCTCAAGATGGCTCCCAGCCACAGTACTCTTAGAGTTCATTGGGAGATGCAGTGAAGTCCTTCTCTATAACTACGTGGCTGTGAAGACTTCAGGTCTCTTATTTATTTAGGCTATATGTCTGTAGGATGCAGACTTTTGTGCCAAACTGTGACACTCTCTTTCATCTTTACCGCCCTGAAGAGGACAGTCCTCCTCCCCCAGAAATTGTGCCAGGCACCAGGTGCCCCATGGAGCATTCTTTTCTTAGTATGTTATTATCCTTAGTCTCTGAATTTTGCCAGGTCTCAGTCTATCTGCTACTGAATTCCACCATGCCCACTCACCACCTTAAACAGTTACCAAGACTTACCCCCCTATTGCTTTGGTTCTATTCTGTGGACGGGCAGACAAGTGTAATAGTGCCATCTTCCACCACACATGCACACAGAAAATCTTAGTTCGTTATTTTGATAACAGTTTAATGGTTATGTAAGTTAACAATAGGGGAGCTGAGTGACAGGTATACATAAACTCTGTGTACTACTACTGAAACTGTTTTGTAAGCCTAAAATTACTTCCAAAATTTAAAAAAGAAAGTTGATCAAGTAAATAAAAATCTATGACACATGTAGAAATGAAATTCATAACAACAACAGCAGAAAGAATTGATATGGTCTGAATATCTGTAGCTCCCGTTCAAATTAATATGTTGAAATCTAATCTCAAATGCAGTAGTATCAGGAGATAGAACCATTGGGAGGTGATTAGGTTATAATGGCAGAGCCCTCAAAAATAGGATTAGTGCCCTTACAAAAGAGGCCTCCTGGAAGGTGTGTGCTCCCTCCAGCATGTGAAGATGCAATAGGAGGTCCCCATTTATAAAGCAGAGTGTACACTGAATGTGCTGGCACTTAGAACTTGGACTCAGCAACCTCTAGAACTGTAAGCAATAAATTTCTGTTGTTTATAAATTACCCAGTCTAAAATATTTTGTTATAGCAGCCTGAATGGACTATGACAGCTGGGAGGGAGAAATGAAAGCATATCACTGCAATATTTTTGTGTGTAAAATGGCATAATACTATTTGATGATACAATGTAATACAAAAAATATACACTATAAATCCTAATAAAATTTCTCTTAAGAATATTGCTAGAAACCAAATAATGGAGATACTATAGAACCCTAAAAGAAATATGTAAATGTAAAGAAATCCAGAAAGTTAAAAAAAAGGTAACAAAAAACAAGTAGAAAACAACCAGTAAGTTGGTAGATACATTGTTAATTATATTACATAAAGGCAGAGCTTGACTGATGTCTATAAAACACCCATTTTTTAATATGAAGATTCAAGGTAAAAGATGGGAAAACTATACAATGTAAGAATTAATCATAAGAAAACTGCAAAGGCTATAATAATATCACACAAGGCAGACTTCAAAACAAGAAATGTTAGTAGAAATAAAAAGACACATTTCACATGGATAAAAGGGTTATACTACCAAGCAGACCTAACAATCCTAAAGGTATATATTCAACAACAGTGCTTTGAAATAAGGAAGATGAAACTGAAAGAAATTAAAGGAGGAACAGGCAAATACACAATTATAGTTGGAAACTTCAACCCTCTTCTCTCATGAATTGATAGGACAAGCAGAAAAATCAATGAGGATAGAAAAGATTTGAATACCACCATTAACTGAATGATATAATAAATATTTATGAAAACATTCCACTCAATACAGAATATGCATTCTTTTCAATATGCCAGGAACATGCATCAAGATGGAGCATACTTAACACACAATAAGAGGGGGGTGGGGGGAGGACTAGAAGTTCACTGCATTAGACAAAGGAGAATGAAGGGAAGGGAGGGGGATGGGAATAGGAAAGACAAAATGAATCAGACGTCCCTTTCCTGTGTTCATATATGAATACATGACCAGTGTAACTCCACATCACGTACAACCACAAGAATGGGAAATTACACTCCATGTATGTACATGTCAAAACGCACTCTACTATCATGTATATCTGAAAAGAATAAATAAAGACAAAAACTATCTTTTCAAAGAGACAAAAAAGAAAGAAAGCAAAGAAAAAAAAGCCAAATTTCTGATGACCAGCTAAATTTCTTATTCCACAGAGGACTCCAGGTGTACAGTAAAAAGTGAATCTCCTGCTTTTCTAGAATTGAATTTATTTTTCCTTGTTCTTTCTGCTGCAGTCCATTGATTCCAAATGGCACTAAGAATTTCTATGCATGTATTATTGAAAAACCACATTGTGCCCAATAAACATACACAATTATTATTTATCAATTACAAATACAACTTAAAAAGAATTCTTATTCAGTTATGCACTGAAATAAAGGAGAATTAAAGTAAAAAAAAAGATGGAGCATACTATAGACTTTAAAACCAATCTCAATAAATCTAAAAATATTCCAGTTAGAGTATCTTTTCTTACCAAAATGAAAGTAAATTTGAAATAAAAACCAGATAATCTATGTGAAAGAGTATATATTGAAAAGTTAAATGACACAAATTTAATAATCCAAGGATCAAAGAAGAAATTGCAACAGAAATTTGAAAATAGTTAAACTTGAAAAAGAACAATATATCAAAATTATGGATTATAGATATAATCGACTTTTGTGGAAAAATATACAGATTTAAATGCTTATATTAGAATATAAAAAAGACTTAAAACTGATCTAAGCTTTGACCACTAGAAACTACAAGAAGAGCCAGGCACAGTGGCACATGCCTATATTCCCAGTGGCTGAAGACGCTGAGGCAGGAGGATCACAAGTTCAAAGTCAGCCTCAGCAAAAGCATGTGCTAAGCAACTCAGTGAGCCCCTGTCTCTAAATAAAATACCAAATATGGCTGGGGATATGGCTCAGTGGTCAAGTACCCCTGAGTTCAATTCCTGGTACCACTCCCCAAAACAAAACAAGAAGAGAAAATTCAATAAAAATTAAGTAGAATCAAGCAGCTAATGAAAATGAATCTATTAAAAAAACGTAAGAAAAAGAAAATTAGGAAAACTAAACATTGGTTCTTTGCAAAGAATACTCAAGTGGATAACTATTTACTAAAAATAATCAGGATTGAAAACCAGAAACACAAATTGCCAATAAAGGAATGAGATAGGCGACAGTATTATAGAAGCTACAAAGACTAAGTAATTAAATTTTGCAAACCACTCTATGACAATAAACAATAAAACCAATTACTTAAGATGATATGACCAAATTCTTTAAAGAACACTTCTTAAAAATGATATAAGAAAAAATACAAAAATATGAATAGCCTTATAACCATGAAAGAAACATAATTCATAATTTTAAAAAGTCTACCCATTACAAAAAAAAAAAGAAAGAAAGAAAGGAAAAAAAACAGAGTGCATGTCCAGAGGGCTTCAGGGGTAAATTTCATCAAGAATTTAAGGGAGAAAAAATATCAATCATATATAAATTCTATCAGAAAATAGATGTGGTGGAAATATGAACCCAGCCGAATGCTAATGTTAAATTATGACAAAGAAGCCAGGCGCGGTGTTGCACTCCTATAATCCCAGCAGATTGGGAGGCTGAGGTGGAAGGATCACAAGTTCAAAGCCAGCTTTAGCAACTTAGCAAGTCCCTCAGCAACTCAGCAAGATCTTGTCCCTAAATAAAAGATAAAAAATGGGCTTGGGATGTGGCTCAGTGGTTAAGCACCCCTGGATTGAATCCCTGGTAACAAAAAAAAAATGACAAAGATGTTAAAAGAAAGGAAAATTTCTCTCATAAAAATAGATGCAAATGCCATTAACAAACAGTGCCATTTCAAAGAGATGGAAAACTAGCTGCTCACAGATCAAATCTAGCCTACTACCTACATTACAAATAAAAACTTTTGGAACACAGACATATCCATTTGATTATGCATGATCTGTGGCTGTCTTCCTGCTATAAGGGCAGAATTAAGTTGCCACAAAGCTACATGAAAATATTAACCTCTGATCCTTTACAGAAAAAAGGTTGCTGAACTCTGGCATATAGAATGTAGGAATATATTTAAAAGTTAACACATTATCACCAACTGAAGTGAGGAACACAAGGTTAGTTTACTCATGGCTGGGCATGGTGGCGTAAGCCTGTAATCCCAGCACTTAGGGAGGCTGAGACAGGAGAATCGCAAGTTCAAAGCCAGCCTCAGCAAAGGTGAGGCACTAAGCAACTCAGTGAGACCCTGTCTCTACATAAAACACAAAATAGGGCTGGGGATGTGGCTCAGTGGTTGAGTATCCCTGAGTTCAATCCCCAGTACCAAAAAAAAAAGGTTAGTTTACTCTTCAAAAAGTAGACAATATAATTCACCACAATAAAGGAGAAGACACATGTGATCAGCTCAATTCACAGAGAAAACCATTTAAATACCTGATAAAAATGATTTTAAAATTTCAGTAACTTAAGAATTAGAGTTTTGTGAGACAAGCAATATCAATAAAGTCTTACATGCAGTATCATATTTAAGGGCAAAATGTTGAACACTCATTATCTTAATACTAGGAACAAGATAAAGAGGTATGCTTCTACCACTTCCCATTCAATAGTACCTTGGATGTTCTAATCATTACAATAAAGCAAGTGAAAGAACTTACAGACAAAAGAACTGTTCACGTAGAACACCCTAAGGAATCTAAAAAAAACTGAGAATTGTACTTATTAAGATTGGGTTGGGGGGCTGGGGTGGTGGCTCAGTGGTAGTGCGCTTGCCTAGCATGCGTGAGGCACTGGGTTCAATTCTCAGCACCACATATAAATAAATAAGAAATAAAGGTCCATCAACAACTAAAAAAAAAATTAAAAAAAAGATTGGGTTGGGAGGCGGTTCCAAGATGGCGACCTGGACGGACGCCGAGGTCAGTCACCCCAAAACTGGTGATTGAAGTTGTGGAATTAGCATCTCCCAGCCAGCTTCTTGACATCATCCTACAGCTGTTCCCGCAGGAATTCCACTTGCGTGTGTAAGCAGAGCCACCAGGCAGCAGCATTTGCCACAAGCAGCGTGACTTCAGCAGCAACCCGCACGCCGAGGCTGGCAGCTCTGCTGCGGGGGGTTCCAAGCCGCAGCCCAGGACCCCGCCCCAGGCATGGCCTGCTTCTACACGAGGGGGCATGGGACAGCTCATGGGAACAAACTGAACTCAACACAGAACACTGTGAAAAGACGGCGATTTCTCCAGCGGCCCAACCCAGAGTTACACTGTGCTGTGAAACCCACACCCAGGACACCAGGGAAGAGATAAAAAAAATTCTTGGAAGTAAATGAAAACTTTGATACAACATACCAAAATCTCTGGGACACTATGAAGGCAGTTCTAAGAGGAAAGTTCATTGCATTAAGCTCACATATTCAAAGATGTAGAAGTCAACAAATCAATGACTTGACACTACAACTCAAAGCCCTAGAAAAAGAAGAACAAAGTAACGCTAAAAGAAGTAGAATACAGGAAATAATTAGAATCAGAGATGAAATCAATGAAATTGAAACACAAGAAACAATTCAAAAAATTGATAAAACAAAAAGCTGGTTCTTTGAAAAAATAAACAAAATTGACAAACCCTTAGCCACCCTAACAAAAAGGAGAGAGAAAACACAAATTACCAAAATTTGTGATGAAAAAGGAAATATCACAACAGACCCTGCTGAAATACAGAGGATAATCAGAAACTATTTTGAAAACTTATATTCCAGTAAAATAGAAAACCCTGAGGACACC
>CM053417.1:11767502-11858239 GCA_028644305.1 Xerus rutilus
GCAGGCAAATGGATGGAATTGGAGAACATTATGCTAAGTGAAGTAAGCCAATCCCAAAAAACCAAATGCCAAATGTTCTCTCTGATTAGTGGATGATGATACATAAGGGGGGTGGGAATGAGGAACATAGGAGAAATGGAGCAACTCTAGATGCGGCAGAGGGGAGGTGGGGGGAGGGTAAGGGGAATGGTATAGTAAAGATGGTTGATTGAGATCATTATTACCATCCTTGTGCATGTGTGAAGACACAAATGGTGTGACTCTATCTGGTTTGCAACCAGAGAAATGGAAAAATTGAGCTCTACATATGTACTATGACTTGAAATGCATTTAAATAAATTATAAAAAAAAAGATTGGGTTGGAGGTATAGCTCAGTCATAGAGTGCATGCTTAACATGTGCAAGACCCTGAGTTCAATTCACAACACACATACACACACACACACACACACACACACACGCACACAATTGAATTTTTATACAGTAGAAGCAAATGTTTGAGAAAAAACTGCAAAATGCATTGAAAATAGCATCAAAATATAAAATAGGAATAAATTTAACAAAATTATGTAAGATCTGTAAACTAAAAATCACAAAGGCTAAGATAAATGAAGAAAAGCTTAAATATGTAGAGAGATATGCCAAAGACATGAATTAGAAGACTCAATATTTTTAGGATGTCAATTCTCCTTAAAGTGATGTATAGATTCAATACAATTCCAATTAAATCTTTACAAACTATTCTGAAGAAATGGACAAACTGATTATCAAATTTATATGAAATTTCAAAGGGCTTAACCTTATGTTTTGAATCTTTAATGTCCCCACCAAAAAGTGTTTTAGGCAATGTAGGAATGTTTAGAAGTGAAATGATTAGATTATGAGAGCTGTAACCTCATCAATGGATTAAACCATTTGATAGATTAATAATTTGAATGGATGTTAGGGTTTAGACATGAGCTGTTCCCCAGACAAGCTCCTGTGTGAGACAATACTGTGTGAGTAATTTGAGGATTGCAAGAATTCTCAGAGGTGAAATGATCAGATTATAGTATGTGTAAACTAATCAGTGAATTAATCAACTGCTATAGATTAACTGGAGGATGACTGTAAGCAGGAAGTGACTTGGGGTGTGCCTTTGGGTTTTATATTTTGTTCCTAGTGGGCAAAGCTCTCTCTCTCTGCTTCTTGGTTGCCATATCCTGAGCTGCTTTCCCCCACCACATCCATTTACCATGATATTTTGCCTTACCTTTGGCCTAGAGTTATGAGATCAGCTGACCATGGACTAAACCTTTGAAATCTTGAGCCAAAATAAACTTTTCCTTCTTTGTTTGTTCTTGTCAGGTCTTTTGGTAACAGCAATGAAAAATCTAACTTAAAGAATGGGCAACTGGGGCTGGGGCTATAGCTCAGTGGCAGATTGCACTTGCCTTGCACATGTGAGGCACTGGGTTCAATCCTCAGCACCACGTAAAAATAAAATTAATAAACAAAAGAAAAAAAATTAAAAAGGGGCTGGGGTTGTGGCTCAGTGGTAGAGCACTTGCCTAGCATGTGTGAGGCACTGGGTTCAATTCTTAGCACTGCATATAAATAAAATAAAGACAAGTGACAACTAAAAAAATATTTAAAAAAATTTTTTTAAAAAGAATGGGCAACTGAGGGGCTGAGGTGTGGCTCAGTGTTAGAGCGCTTGCCTAGCATGTGTGAGGCACTGGGTTCAATTCTCAGCACCACATAAAATAAATAAATAAAAGTCCATTGACAACTAAAAAATATTAAAAAAAAAAAGAATGGGCAACTGAGTGGTACCTGTTGGCACATGGAGTGTGGCTAGAGGAAGTAGGTCACTGGGGCTGTGACCTTGAACTGTATCTTTTCCTTGGCCTCTTGCTCTCACTTTGCTTCCTGGCTGCCATGAACTGAGCAGCCTTCCTTTGCCATGCCTTTCCACCATGATATCCTGCCTCACCTCAGGCCTAGAGCAACTGAGTCAGTTGACCATGGAATGAAATCTCTGAAAACTAAGTAAAAGTTAGGAAAAGTAAACTTTTCCTCCTCTAATCTGTTCTTGTCAGGTATTTTGGTCACATCAATGAAAAGTTGACTAACACAATTTCCAAAATAATCTTATATAGGAACCAAAAAAGCAAAGCTAGAGGATTTATACTGCCTGGTAATCAAGAAAGCATGGAAGTAGTTTAAGGATTGACAATTAGGGCCAGGCACGGTGGCACACACCTATAATCCCAGGGACTCAGGAGGCTGAGGAAGGAGGATCTTAAGTCAGAGGCCAGTCTTGACAACTTAGCAAGATCCTCAGCAACTCAGCTAGACCTTGGCTCAAAATAAAAAATAAAAAAAGACTGGGTATGTAGCTCAGAGATTAAGTACCTCTGGGTTCAATTCCCAGTACCAAAAAATTAAAATAAAAAAATAAAATAAACAGGATTGACAAATAAGTCAGTGGAATAAGAGAGGGTCCACAAATAGACTTCCAATTGATTTTTCAATTGATTTTCCAAAAGAGTCAAAAGTATTCAATGTTGTAAGATTAGCCTATTCAAATAATGATGCTAGAAAAATTTGGTATCAAACTCCAATGTCTACCTCATATCTTCACAAAATCTAACTCAAAATGGATCATATAACTTAAATTAAAAGTACAAACTATCAACCTTCTTAAGGAAACACAGGTGAAACTTTTTGTGGTCTTGGAGTAGACAAATATTTATTAGATAGGGTATATAAAACACAAACTCAAAATTTAAGACTTTTGCTTGTTTTTATTTTTAATTTTTTATTTTAGTTGTTGATTGACCTTTATATTATTTATTTTTTATATATGGTGCTGAGAATCAAAACCTGTGCCTCACACACACACTATGCAAGTGCTCTACCACTGAGCTATAATCCCAGCCCAAGACTTTAGCTCTTAAAATCCCTGTTATGAAAATAAAAAGTTAAGTCACAGACTAAGAAAAAATATTTTGAATACATATATATATATATGACCAAGTACTTGCATCAAGAATATGTAACAAACACTTATAACTCAAAAATTAGAGACATCTAATTAAGATAATAAACCTAAATAGATGGAGATATATACCATGTTCATAGATTGGAAGATTTGGAATAGTAACAATATTAACTCTCCTCCAATTAACATATAGGTTTAATGCTATTCCTATAAAGCTTCCAGAAATGCTTTTATAAATTTTTTAATTTTAAATTTTTGATAAGTCAAGCTTATTTTAAAATTTACATGTAAAGGCAAATACTGTAAAATAACTAAATCTTGAATAATAAAAGAATTATGAAGAAGGAACCACTCTACCTGATTTTTCTAATATATATTTTTCAGATGTGGATAAACCTTTATTTTTATTTATTTATATTTGGTGCTGAGGATTGAACCCAGTGCCTCACACATGCCAGGCAAGCACTCTACCACTGAGCCATAACCCCAGCCCTCTACCTGATATTAAGACCTACTATATAACTACAGTAATCAAGATAGTGTGTTAGTGGCAAATGGATAGATACACTGATCAATGGAACAAAATTAACAACTCATATATTCCTATGCAATATATCTAACTGATTGTTTACAAAGGTGTAATAGGAAGGACAATGTTCAAGAAATGATGCTGGAGCAACTGGACATCCACAGATTAAAAATCATTAACCCACATTTCATACTTTATATAAGAATTAACTCAGAATAGATCTTGGACTTACATATAAAACATAAAATTACAAACTTCTAGAAACACATAGGAGAAAAAGTTGAGGATCTGAGGCTAGCATTCTTAAACTTGACACCAAAAGCATGATACATAAAAGGCAAAATTAATAAATTGGGCTTCATTGGAATTAAAAACTACTCTATGAAAGCCTAGGTAAAGAAAATGAAAAGATAAGCTACAGAGAGAGAAAATGTTGGAAACTACATATCCAACAAAGGACTCATATCCAGAATTTATAAAGAACTCCCAATGCTAGCTGGGTGCACTAGTGCATGCCTATAATCCCAGCAACTCAGGAGACTAAGGCAGGAGGATTGCAAGTTCAAGGTCAGCCTCAGCAACTTAGCAAGACCTTGCCTCAAATGAATTAAAAGGAATGCAGCTGTAATTCAATGGCAGAACACCCCTGGGTTCAATTCCCAGCACCACAAAAAAGAGAAAAAAAAACATCTCAAAACTCAGTAGTTAAACTGGGCAGGGTGGCACACATCTATAATCTCTGTGTGTGTCTCTCTGCTCTCTGACTGCCATGAGCTGTGCAGTTTTCCTTTGCCATGCCCTTTACTAAGATGTTCTGCCATACCTCAGGCCCAACCAGACTGTAATCTCTGAAACTGTAACCCAAAATGAACTTTTCCTTTTCTAAATTGTTTGTGTTGGGTAGTTTGGTGACAGTGATGAAACAACACAGAATGTCTAATAAACATGAAATGATGATCAAGTATTAGGGTAGTACAAATTAAAACCACAATAGTACAGACTCAGAATAATTATGGTTATGAGGTGGAATAAATGGATTTATACACCTGTGGTGGGAGTGAAGATTTGCAATTAATGTGGAAATAGTTTGGCATTTTAAGTTAAACATATCAGTACCATAAGACTTAATTCCAATCCTAAGTATTTTATACAAGCAAAATGAAAACACATGACCTGATAAAGAGTTGTACACTAACGTACATAGAAGCGCTATTCATAATATCCAAAACGTGGAAAATCCCAGCGTCCACCAATGCTTGAATATATCAACTCAAAGTGCTGTAGCCATACAGTGGAATGTTGCTCCACAATAAAAAGGGAAGTGCTACTGACACATGCAACAACAAGAATGAATCCCAAATACATTATGCTGAGCACAAGAGGCTGGACACAAAAGCATATGCACTGTATGATTCCATCTGGCCCTTTGTAGAGAAAGCTTGCCAGGCCCTGGCATATTGAATCCAACAATATGTAAACAAGAAAAATATAATCTGTAGTTGTGGAAAGCAAAGCACTGGTTACTTTATGCTGCAAGTGGGAGGAAGTTACACAGGAGGCCAAAGCAGCTCTTGGGGTGATAAAAATGTTCTGGTGGCACTGGGTTGCAGCTTATAAGAATGCACATATTTGTCAAAACTCAAAACTCTGTTAAAACATGTATTTTTTTAAAAAATATTTTTAGTTCTAGATGGACACAATACCTTTTTTTTTTTAATTTTTATGTGATGCTGAGGATTTAACCCTCTGCTTCACACGTGCTAGGCGAGCATTGTACCCCTGAGCTACAACCCCGGCCCCGCATTATATACAAATTACACTTAAATAAAACTGATGGGAAAAAACTTATCATAAGCAGACTTGGGTAATTCATAGAGGATAGAAAGGGGCTCATAAGATTTCAAGCCAGATATCCTGATTTTTAAATATTAGGGAAAAGAGAAATCCTAGAAACTCCATGCAGGTTAGCTCAAAATAGATCACCTGATAATATCTGGTATAAACTCTGAAACATATAGAGTTTAATGATGTAGGTAATCTATGGGTATCCCCATGACCTCCCAATGTTGTGTGTGCCTGTGTGTGTGTGTGTGTCTGTGTGTGTGTGTGTGTGCTGCATTGTATGGAATGAGAATAGTAAATCAGCTGCTATAGACCAGGGGTTCCCAAACTTTGCTATACATTGGAATTATCTGAGGAATCATTAAAGGATATTGATGTCTATTTCCCACCAACATGCATTCTGACTTGGTATGGGGTACAACCTGGGCATTGGGGTTTTGTTAAATTTCTTCAGGTAATTCTACTCTGCAGCTAAATCTAGGAACCACAGCCAAAGACTCAATAATTTTGGATTTCAACCAAACATTAAGCAAAAGCCAAGGATAATACTATGCAAGATTAATACATGTATGCTGGATGGTACCATGTAAGCACCTATATTTACTAGAAATTCAACTTCAATTCAGACAGTGGTCTGTATAGGTATGATGAATGGCTCTATCGGGGGCCAGACTCCATCAAATAGTTGATGCATCATTTATACCAAAGGTTTTCAAAGTATGCCCTGAAACTTTGACTTTCACACTTCAGGGACCAGAGACATCTGGACCTGGAACTCCTGGCTTCAGATTCCACCAGAACAGTTCAGATTTATCTCCTTCACTTATCCTTCTGTGTAGAAATTTTAGGTTCTTCTCCCACCCACCCCCATAGAATATAAACAGGAACAGCCAATATAGACATAGCATTGGAGGCTTACACATTTAAAATTAGAAATAATATAAAATCAGTGAAATGGTACCTATGGTGATAACAGAATCAAGACTCTACACATTTCAAAACAATGTCCAAAACAATATGAAATGTAACAACAACAAAAATGGTTGCATTGCTGGGCACTGTGGTGCACGCCTGAAATCCCAGCAGCTCAGGAGGCTGAGACAGGAGGATCGCAAGTTCAAAGCCAGCCTCAGCAAAAGTGAGGCGCTAAGCAATTCAGTGAGACCCTGTCTCTAAATAAAATATAAAAAGGACTGGGGATGTGGCTCCCTGGTTAAATGCCCCTGGGTTCAATCCCTGGTACCAAAAAAAGGGGGATTCATTATGTTAGGGGGCTGAATTATACCCCACCCCAAATTTATATGTAGAAGTCCTAACTCCCAGTACCTCAAAATGTAACCATATTTAGAGATAATATATAAAGCATTCATGGTGAGTCCTGATCAAATATGTCTGGTTTCATTATTACAGGAACTTCAGAAACAGACATGCACCCATAACAAACCAATGGATAGCCATCTGCAAGCCAAGGAGAGAGGCCTTAGAAGACAGCAACCCTGTCAACATCCTGTGATTTTGGATTCTAGCTCCAGAGAAAATAAATTTCTGTTGGTAAACCACACAGTCTATGATGTTTCATTGCAGCAGCCCTAGTAGACTAATACACCTTGTGTCTGGGTTCAAATTTATCAAATGCATATTTTACAGGGCTGATATAGCTCAGCAGCAGAGCACTTGCCTAGCAAGGTAAGACCCTTGGTTCAATCCCCAGCAGCACTACCACCACCACAACAAAAAAGAGTATTTATGGAATGGCAGACAGGTCTAGCTTAATGGTTATTCCTGTCAGAGACATGGGATTTAAATCAAGTTCATGAGTAATATGAACTTGTATCAGTCAGGGTTCTTGTTGTAAGTAAACGAAAATGACCCAAACTAAAATCTACTGAAAAAATCTTCAGTTAGGCCCCAGAATAATCAGAAAATCTCGGGTCATGAATAAGAGGCCTAGGAATAAAAGGGACTTGACAGAAGCTACCATCATAACCAAAATCACACTACAATGTTGAACCATTAATGTGTACAATTTTCGTGTTTTTAGGTATCTATTAAAAATAAATTTAGTTTAAAAATCACACCACAAACTTGACATATACAGTATTGATACTGCTGCTGGTACATGGATGTTGGCTATCACACTGAGAACATGGTCATCCAGCTTACCCAGGACCCCACTGAAGGCCCCACTGCTATTTCCAAGAGTACTGTAAAACCATTTGGAGTTCTTAACTTCTAAAAAGGCAGGATCGTAGAAAGGGAACATTACTGAAGGGCTCTGAAAATATAACAGGTGCTGCATTTAATGTCTGGGGTTCAAATCATCAGAGATGTTATTCCCACTTTGTTCTTGATGGTCAGATCATACCTATAGTACTGGATTGATTCCTCACACTCACTATATAACAAGGGCATTGTAAAACAAGAGAACATACAGAGGAAAGTGGCAGTGACATGTAAAGAAAATTGCTTTGATAACTGGAGAGAGAAAATACTTGTAGGTACTACAGCTGTTTTCAAATAGCCTAAGAACTATCATGAAGAAAACTATTTTTATTTTGTGTGGCTATGAGGATACAAGCTAAAACCAGTTTTAGGGAAACAGATTTCAGCTTTAAATAGAAGAAAATGTATAAGGATATGAACTATTATATAGTAGAAAGCCCTGCTTTGGAAAGCTGGTAAGGTGAAAACAGTGACCCTCCTGTTACAGAGGTTTTTACTTTGGGTTGGTTGTTGACTTGCATCATCTCAAACTCTATTCTCATGGGTTGAAGTGTAGCTCAGATGTGCCCTGGGTTCCACCCACAGCACCACAATGAAACAAAACAAAAACAAAAGCACAGAATTCACATCTGATTCTTTATAGCATCCTCATAGGGCCTACCACCTAGACTCTGTTCCAGAATACATAGAGAACAGCACATTGTAAAAAGGATAGTAGAAGTTGGCCTCGTTGAGGTAGTAAGCCATGGCCCATGAAACTTCAACTCTGAATACCATGTAGAGTTCCTGAGAGCCTCAGCCAGAGGAATGAACTCTGTGCCCACAATGATGGCATTTTGGGGCAGGTGCAAGCAGACAATAAGGTGACTGGCCTTCCTCCACAGCAGTGGCACAGACTCTGAGCACAGGAGCTTTAGCCTATCTAGGTGACCAGTAGGGCCAGGGTCCCTTTACTTGAGACACTGAATAGCCTCAATGGAAAAGAACACTTCCATTGATGGTGAACTGGTAAATTTAGTCCAAGTCCACTAGGTCAGTTTGGAAGAGGAGAGGAAAACACTGTTCTAAGAATATCACTATCACTCACATTACCCTGAGGCCTAACCCACACAGATCTGAGTTCTGGGGCAATGGTACCATCATAATAGAAGAAGGAAAAGAATTAAGAAGAAGGAAAGAGGAAGAGGAAGCCTAGAGGAAGAAAGAGGGATAAATTCAGAGAGGGACTCTAAAGTCCCTGGAACCCAGAACAGAGGCAGTAGTGGGATTACAGAACCAGGCCAGTCCCCATCTGCAGTGAAGAAACAAAGAGACCATCACAGCTTTTGTGGCCTTGATGATAGTTTTGTTGTGGTGGCCTAGAAGAGTACTGAGACCATTTCAGCTATAGCAATCACTGAAGTAGATGGACCTGGACAGGAAAAAAGAAAACGGCAGATGTCACAAGGTTTTTAGGAGTCATTCACAGGCATATATCAAATATTCCTTGGCAATTTCTAGAGCACTGTAGAAGGAAACTGATGGGGACTGGGGTCCTTTAATAAATGAATGGCACCTAAGCCAAATAAATGTTACATAATTTTCCCCACTGAAATTTTTGTAATTTATTCTCAAGCATCATAGTCAGAGAGAGATGAGATGGTTCGGCAAAGATTCTACTTTTAAAAAGACAAAAAGGTTGCAAAAAGGCTGTCCACCCCCAGGAAACAAGTCATACGAAGTACAGTCATAGGTCTCAGGGGAAAAAGGAAGAAAAAAGAAAAGCGGAAAGTTGTCATCCATTTTAGCATCTTAGCAGCATACTGCTAAGTGATCTTTCTCCCCAGTCCTTCTAAAGACAGAGAACCATAAGTGCAAGCAAGGTTTATGGAGTGGCCAGAGAGAGTGTGGTGTCACCATGGTATCAGGCCACAGGAGGCAAAGCTCACTGAATGGTGGTCCAGCGTAGCTAATGATGTTGCTAGGAAACTCACATCTGCCACAATCTACCCACTCTGCTTTCTGTGCATCATTTACTCACCACAAATTACATGGCAGCATCATCCATAAAGTTGGAAGGATGCCCACCATAAGGCAGATGAGGAAAATCCCTGCAACCAAGGCAGGAGGCAGTCTATTGCCACTTTTTACATACTGGTCATAGAGCCAGCCTCAAGGGAGCTTAGCCATCCCTCTGTGACAACTGCCATCCAGGATGCACATCAGAGCTGATGGCAGACATGCTGTGCTCCAGCTAAGACAGACTACACCACAGACAGAGTAGGAGTCATGCAAGTACTTACAATAAGAGCCTGGCTGCAAGCAAGGGAAGGGACAACCATAAGAAATATTTCAGCAGGAAGCTGGATGTGCTGCTGGGGGTAACTGGCAGCAGGAAATGCAGTCTGAGAATGATATGTGCGTACTTGCAGTACTTAATGAGTGCTCCATTTCTGTGAGATGCTATCTGGTCATTGGGGATCACAGATAAATTAGAAAGAGCATGGGCTATCAATTCATAACCAAATAGTGGAGGGAGACCTATACATATCTAACTAGAATCCAAAGTTTGCAATCTTGTGAAGCAGAAGGATGAATCAAAAGCTGTGAGGAAACCAAGGAAAAAAAATCCGCTAACAGCCCAGGAGTGGCCACAGAACTCCCTCCTTGCCTGTTGGGTGCAAGAGGCTATGGAAGTCAGCCCAGGTACAGGGTCAGGGCAGACTAGGACAAATGGACCTCTCTGTCTACTTGCGGCAAAGAACAAGGAAAGGGCAGAGAGGGTACTAATAGTAGATCTAGGGAGTTGAGAAGAATTTCACCAGATCCCAAGGTGAGGAGGAGTCAGGAATGTGGAGCAGTGAATTTTTCTAGGCCAGTGCCATCCAATCAGATACGATGTAATCTACAAATGAAAGTCACATATGTATCTGGGAATTATCTAGTCATCACATTAAAAAAATTTAAAAAGAACAGAAGAAATTAGTAACATATTGCCATGCATGGTGGTGCACACCTATAGTCCCAAGTAGCTCGGGAGACTGAGGCAGGAAGATTGCAAGTTCAGAGTCAGCCTCAGCAACTTAGCAAGGCCCTAAGCAACTCAGGAAGACCCTGTCTCTGAACAAAAAATATTTAAAAAGGGCTAGAGATGTGGTTTAGTGGTTGAGTGCATCTGGATTCAATCCTCAGAAAAGAAAAAACAAGAAAAAAGAAATTAATAATATATTTTCTTTAACCCAATATATCAAAAATATCATTTGAACATGTAATCAGTATAAGAACTTATTAATATTTTTCATTTAAGATAGTTTACATCCATTTGTTTGGCATACTAAGTCTCTCAAATTAGGATCAGCCATATTTCAAGCGGGTGACGGCTATTATTTTTGATATCACTGTTTTAGCCAAAGGAATAGGAATCAGAGAATAAAAGGAAAAGACCAAACTCTAAGAGCATATGAAGACCTGGAGATTGACTCTATGGTACTTGTCAAGGTAGTGCAGAAAAGAGCAGGAAATGATAATATGTCTCATAAATGTAGCTACCTTTTATCAAGTTCTTGCTATGTGCTATCATTTTATATGCATTATTATATTATTTAATTCTTACAGAAACCCCATGGAGTGGACACTGCTATCATCTCCATTTCACAGATGGAAACTGAGGCTCAGAAATGTGAAGCAGTCTGTCCAAGGCCACAAAGCTAGTAAGAAAGAGGAAGCACTTGAACTCAATGTTTGTCGTAATGGCATGATGGTACCCTCCATCACTCACCAGACTGCTCCTGCACACTGCTTTGCCTACTAATGTGCATATACCTCATTAAATCAAGAGCTGCTCAAGTTGGGGCTGTGTCTTGAACACCTTTGAATCTCCCACAACAGAGAGCATGACCATTCCTAAAGTGACTGGTACTTGCGAATGAATGGAATGGTCACACTTAGTTTCATTTGTTTGTTCATCTAACTATACACTGATCTAGTCTGATCCCCCAACTTATCCACTGGGGTAGTGCTGAATGATTTTTGGACATTTTTCCCATACACCACCAAAATCTGATCCGGCCTAAAAGGAAAGTTACAAATGGCACCTTGGAAGACATACAAAAAAAATATGAGGTCATTGCATTTGACCAAGAGGAGGTCATCAGTAGTTCTGAGGGCACAGTTCATTTGAGAGGGATAGAAAAGATAAGTGGGGTGCCTGAATCTTTCAATGAAGTCAAAGGTGAAAGACTCACTGGATGTAAGGGGCATAGGTGTGGCCCAAAAGCTTGTGTGATGAGTGATGCCCTACAACATTTCAGGACCTTTAATGACAATATCCATGGCCTGCGTGTATCAATAGAAAGGTGGAGTCTGAACAAAATTTAAAATCAAGAACTGAATGAGGTCAGTGAAATAGAGTAAACAGAGAATAGAGAGAGAAGCAGGTGTAGGATATGCCAACTTTTATTTACAGATGGCAATATGAAGGTGGATCCAGAAAAGAAGATATAGAGCAGCCAAAGAGGAAAAAAAATCTGGAAGAGAAATGTGACTGGGTCACATTGCAAAGGAATTAGTAACTTTAGAGGTGTAGAATTTGTTAGTAACTCTGACCACAGTACTTTCAGTGGACTGGTAGGGTGAAAGCTTTCTTAGGTGGGTTCAAAGGAGAAGGGGAAGAGAAGAATTGAACAGTGTTTTACTGTTTAACAACAAAAAAAGATTTGAAAAGAGGATGATAAGCATGATGTTGATGCTGCGTGGAGAAGAGGCAGAGGGAACCATTTGGAGGTTGTTTAAATATTAGGGAGGGGAACAGTTTTAGCCAATCCTCATTATTAAGGCAACACTCACACTTTTTAATGAAAACCATCAGGATTGGGGTAAAAGTCCAATTGCTACTTGGGATTTATATCACTATATGGGTTGAGACCTAGATAATCTATTCTATCAGAATATATTATTTTATGAAGATGACGTTAGTGACAATGATCGATGACATTCACAATCAATGACAGCATCCAGCATTGAAATGATTGCTATGTTATATGCCAAGCTCTATGTTAAGCACTGCATGGCTTTCTCTCTTTGATCCTCACAATGGCATGAACTAGGCAGTATTTTGCCTTCATGTGGCAGATAAGAAATCAAAGCCCTAGTAAGATCAGCTTTCCCAAGGGTGCACACTGGTGAAGTTAGGATTTGAACCCAGATATTCTGATTCCAGACTGGAAGGATCTGGGTATGCAGGTGCCCACAATAGAGACATTCTTTTCTCCCCCATTCTGCCTAATCCACAGGCACAAAATGGACATGTCAGACCCCCAATAATTCCAGGATTCCTCTCTTCAAGTCCAATTCAAACATTCCGAACTTTGTAGAATTCAGACTCTCTTTGGTTAGTTCCCATATTTATTAATATTTAAATTTTAATTATTTTTAATTTATTAATTTTCAATGAAGCTACTGTTGAAATCAATTAACATGAATGAATTTTGAGGGGAAAAGTGTTAGTGTTTTAGTAGTATTAGGTAACAGTAAGAAACTTCTATTTCCTGGCTAAGTAACTGCCAGAATGAAATGTGCTGAAAACTCCATCAAATACAGCAGAGAAAAAAAGAGCAGGATGTTTCCTTATGGCTATTACTGGCAACTGCACATGAAACAATGGAAGGCGACCCAGGCAGTACCTGGATGAAGAGACACCAGGACAGACCGGAATACTGCAGAGTTACATTCTGAGTTGAAGAAACAAGTTTCGCCAGAACTCCTCTTCCTCCTCCAAATAGCCAAGCTGGAGTGGGAAAGGAAGAGCAATAGAAATGATAAAAATGAGAAGCACTCAAGCACACACCTTGAGCTCCAGATCTGACTACCTAAGAGATACCAAAGCGAAGCACCATTACGCCTTCCCAAGAAAATATTCCAAAGCCTGTCCTGATCCCAAGAGAAGTTGAAAGAACCTCCACTGCTGGAATGCAATGTCCTAGGGTAGGCTAACTTTTGTTTTTCTCAGCACTGGGGATTAAACCCAGAGGCACTGTACCACTGAGCTGCATCCCCAGCCCTTGTTATTTTAAGACAGGGCCTTGCTAAATTGCTCAGGCTGGCCTCAGATTTGCAATCCTCCTGCCTCCTTTAATTCTAGTTGCTGGGATGACGGGTATGCACCACCATGCCTGGCTAGGCTATCATGATGTGATGGAAGGAATGCTAGGCTATGGGTTGAAGAACATAGTTTGAATCCTTGCTCAGCCACTTATTAGCTATGTGATTTTGAGGAAGTACTTACCCTTCTGATTCTCATTTGGAAAATAGAGATAATAATAGTTCCTTACCACCTGAGGAACATATGAGGATCAAATGAGATGACATACAGAAAGATGTTTTATATGCCAGTAATCTATACACAACATGTATATTATCCTATAGATCCCTAAATTTGGCTGTTTGTGTGATGGTTGCTTGCTTTATAGAATCTACAAGGGGTATTTATTCTTATACCAAAGGATGACCATAACTTCTGTGTCAAAATCTTGTTAAGAACTTTGAATTGGGACCTTCTAGCTCAAGTGTAAGCACTCTTACCATCCTGCACATTTTTAGAAACTGTCTAGAAAAATGATGTATAAGAAATCTCACTGATGGATTTCAACATATCATCTGCTCCTGCCCAGAACCCTCTAGGTGGTCCCAGGTTTAAAATTCTTATTCAACTAAGAGGCCATTCAGCACAGAATTTAAGAGGGTAAAAAACTTAAACCATCTTACCATTTACAGTAATATTGGTACTGCTATTTTTAAATTAACACATATAAATTGTAGAGCAAAGCAAATAAATGAGTATCATCACTAGGAATCGAGATTCTCAGCATAAGAAAAAAAGATACACAAATATAACATCAAAGAAGTAAAAATCCTGAAATTTTACAATTAAATTGGAAATATAAAAACAAACTCATGATTTTTCTCTTTCAATTAATTACATATTTCCTAGCTTTCCTTACTGAGAAGTTAGATTAAGTGACCACTCAGCAGCATTGAGCAGTCAGAGCACCTAGATTCAATTTCTAGTCATATTTCTCATTAAAAGGAAGCAAAACTTCCTGGAGAAATGGCTGATCTCACTTTGAGGAATGAAATGTACAAGATAGCCCTGGGATATCTTGTGCCAAAAAGCAAGTACACTTTCGAACACTATCAGGGCCATGTCACAAAGACACAAAAGCTAACATGCAGCTCCCACAAGCCAAAAATGGGGCAACTCTAGCATCAAAAAGATTTATTATAGCCAGCAACTCCAGAGGCTGAGGCAAGAGGATCCCAAGTTCAATGTCAGTCTCAGCAACTTAGCAAGACCCTCAGCAACTTAATGATAAAAAGGACTGAAGATGTTGCTCCATAGTAAAGAGCCCCTGGATTCAATCTCCAGTATCAAAAAATATTTTTTATGGCCGGGCGCGGTGGCTCAAGCCTGTAATCTCAGCACTTAGGGAGGCTGAGACAGGAGAATCATGAGTTCAAAGCCAGCCTCAGCAGCAGTGAGGCGCTAAGCAACTCAGTGAGACCCTGTCTCTACATAAAACACAAAAAATAGGGCTGAGGATGTGGCTCAGTGGCCGAGTACCCCTGAGTTCAATCCCCAGCACCAAAAAAATAAAAATAAATAAATAAATATTTTTTATGATCTATTGAAGCAAAAATGTATTTTAAAAGCCATAAATTGCTGGGCACGGTGGCACACAACTGTAATTCCAGCATATTGGGAGGCTGAGATAGGAGAATTGTGAGTTCAAAGCCAGCTTCGGCAGCGGCAAGGTGCTAAGCAACTCAGTGAGACCCTGTCTCTACATAAAACACAAAATAGGGCTGGGGATGTGGCTCAGTGATTGAGTGCCCCTGAGTTCAATCCCTGGTATGAAAAAAAGCCATAAATTTTATTATTTATTGTATTATCATTGATCACTACTGAAAATTGCCGACACTACAATAAATATTTGTCAAAAAAGAAAAGAATTAAGCATTTATACTGCTTCTCTTGAACAAATTATATATCAGGGTAAGCAAATAGTTGATGAGGGTAAAGCTCTTTATGGAAGAAATAAAATTAATAATATTGACATAATTTTTAAAAAAATGAAAAACCATTTTGCAACTCTCAAATAATATATCTATGAAATTACTGTTCATTAATGACAAAACCACTGGAGAAAAGTTGGTGTGAAATTTCACAATGGTAGAATCAGACTGATATCACCTGAACCCACTGAGGAAATGGGAGATCACTTCTTAGTAAAAAGCAGACCTAATTGCTGCTTGATGTGGTACAATAGGAAGTGCACACCACCACCTATGAAGGAATCTCTGGGGCAAAAAATGTGTGTGTATGGGCATGCACACACACACAGACATACGCACACCCTACACACCCTAATTTCATCAATCATCTAGACCTAACTATGAGTATAAAAGAAATTATAGTAAAAGAGGAATAAATTAAACTGCAACAAAAAGAACCAATTGGTTAAATTTATAATGTGGGCCATGTCAGAGTTCAAATGTATCAGTTGACAGGGGTAAAGGAAGTAATTCATTATAAATGAATAGAAATGTAGTGACATAATTGCCATATGCAATGAGTGAATCTTGCTTAGATTCTGATTTAAACACGTCAGTGGTTAAAAGAAAGACATAGGGCAATCAGAAAAAAAAATTTAATACAGACTGATCTAAGATGGTATATGGAATCGCTATGAATTTTGTTAAATACCACAGTGGCATTTTGGTTACATTTTTTAAAAGTCATTATTTGTTGGAGACATGTATTGAAGTATTTGCAGGTGTAATGACATGATGTTGGAGATTTTCTCTACCTACATAAAAATATTTTGGGGGTTGGGGTTGTGGCTGAGTGTCAGAGCACTTGCCTCACATGTGTGAGGCACTGGATTCGATCCTCAGCACCACATAAAAATAAGTAAAACAAAAATAAAGACACTGTGTCCATGTATAACTAAAAAATATTTTTTTAAAAAAGGAGTCTTAGGAGCTAGGACTTTAAAAAATATTTTGGAAGTTGTTAAGAGAGAGAGTAGATAAAACAAAATGGCAATATGCTATTAATTACTAAAGCTGAGTGATGCATACTTAGTGACTCATTTTAGTCTTTTTATGTATGCTTGAAAATTCCATAATTAAAGTTAAAAAATGAGAAGAGTACAAATTGATGAGCCAGACTTCCTGGCTGTGTCACTTACTAGGTTAATCAGAGTGGGCATGTCACATACCATTTCTGGACTTCCTTTTCATTATGTGGACCATAGGGATAGCAACAGTGGTATAACATCGGGTTGTTGTGAGGGTTAAATGAGGGTTAAGTGCAAAGTGCTCACAACAGTTCATTGTTCACCACCACTATCACAACTGAAAACTGAGAAGTTACCAGGCGTGGTGGTGCATGCCTGTAATCCTAATGGCTCAGGAGGCTGAGGCAGGAGGATCACAAGTTTGAGGCCAGCCTCAGTAATTTAGCAAGGCACTAAGCAACTCAGCAAGATCCTGTCTCTAAATAATGTAAAAAAGGGCTAGGGATGTGACTTAGTGGTTAAGTAACCCTGGGTTCAGTCCTCAATACAAAAACAAAAAAAGAAAGAAAGAAAACAGAAGTTTTCTACTAAATCAGGGGTCTGCAAACTTTTCCTGTAAAAGGCCAAATGGCTAATATTTTGGACTTTTCAAGCCATACAATCTCTGTTGCAACTCCTCAACCCTGCCCTTGGAGCCCGAAAGCAGCCACAGATAATACTTAAACAAATGAGTGTGGCTGTGTTCCAATAAAGCTTTATTTATAAAAAGAGCCAGCGAGCTGGATTTGGCCCACTGGCTATACTTTGATGACCCCTATGCTCTACGATGTAAAAAAAAAATGTAAAGGCCAAGTCTTCTGCCAAGAGTATTGGACTATTCAATACTCTTTCAACTCCACCAAGCCGTGCAATGAAGGAGACGCAAAAGAAATCATGATTTTGACAGGTATTGCTAATCTCTGGCAAATTACAGAGCTAACTTTTGATTGAGTACACATTTGCTGAAGGGCTAATAACCTGTGATCATTTTAAAACTAAGAATATGGAAAATAACATCCCTTCCACCACGTTTTGTCTACTACACTAGAAAGAGCTCTTTTCTGTTCTCATACCCTCAATCACTGCAGTGTTACAGAAACTCGTGTTAATTTTTTAAATTATACTATATTATTCAATAGTTGCTCTCCAACTCAATTATAATAAAAGAACTAAATTAGCCACTCCCTGGAGGTGTCTTCCTTGCTGTTGATAGAGGGCTCTTAGGTCCAAACCTGTGTCTCAGAGAGCTCAACGTGATGGGGGAAAGCACACCTAAGGCATGGATGGTATTTCTCCCATTCATTATCAGTGCTCCTGGTTCCCAAAACATACCATCACGAACTTTCCAGCCACCTCTTACTTTTTAAACTCACTGCATGGGGGTGCTCCCATTTTTCAGAATGTTATGAAAGCAAGACAATCTGATGGACTAGTCCTCAAATTTGACTTCTGAAATGTTAAAAGTTAAGAAACATAATTAAACTGCAAATGCATTAACATTTATATAAAATATAAACCAAATGCTTATCCTGATTCACCAAACAAATTACACTTTGAACATTATAAAAAACCAGCTACTTATCACCGGCACCATTTGAAATTATTGCTAGTACTACAACTCCAAATGCCTGAGATGCCTTAAATACAAACCCTGAACATTTACATACTGATTTCATGAGCAAAGCAAAAGGTATTTGCCGGTAACAGTACAGGACTCAGCAATTTTATTGTCTGAGTAATCCTGGTTCGTTCTGATATGAAAATTCAATTATTTTAGAACGGGCCCTCTCATTAAATTTTGACAAGCAGCACGAGCTCGGTACCAGTTATAGCTCGAAGAGACCGGGGGTGCCTGATAGCACCACACTGAATTTTAAAATGTAGTATTTTTGCAGGACAAGATTATCTGACAATTTTGTATTAAAAGAAGAAAAAATTAATCAAATACATTGTAATATTCAACATTGGTATATTTGGTCTTCTTTTTACAGATATTTTACTAAAATTTGCTGCAAAAAAAATGTTTATTGCATGCTTTCCCCTGATTTCACAATTGAGCAATGTACTAGAAAAATATGTCGGTAGTGAACAGGAAGTATGTGACTACACATTTTTACCTACTGCTCCCTTTATCAATTGAAATGTATTTGTGGTGCTTATAAACGTGATTTCGAGAAACAGAAATGACTTTATTTGCATATAGCCTGTTTTTTATTAGGATGCTTATTGTCCAAGGGAAAGAAATCTTGCAAGGCAACTTTTGAGCAAACCTATTGTCTTTTAAAGCAGAGGTTACAGCTAATCACAATAAGGAGAAAAACAAACAGTTTCATTTGTTCCCCATAGGGTTGAAAGAAGAATAAAAAGTCTCCAGCTCTGAGTTGGTTAGGTTTAATTTTGTTTTGGGTTTTTCATTAGTTTGTTTTTGTTTTTTGTTTTTATCCCTGTATGAGGCGCTTTCAGGTGTTCTGAGCTCTCAGCCAAGAAAAGATGCTCTTCCATGCTCCAATAGGTCTGTCCACACATGGCCCATGTCATGAAGGCACACAGTGCCTTTGATATGCTGCTTTAGTGAGCAAAACATTCAACTCTAGGTAAAGAAGCTACCAGGTTGACAGCCCTAAAATATGAATCAGAAAGAACAATAAATAAGGTGAAATGGAGAGCAAGAGTGCAGAAAGGACATTTGGCTCCCTGCAGAGGCTGACTCAGACCAAGCAAGGGACCCAAGAGCAGTTCTGCATGACAATGTCAATGCTCTGGGCAGGCTCTGCCTCCCTCTGGCACCACTCTTAACTCTCCTTATTCCTTGTCCCTTTAGCGTCTCTGAGCCCTGAAGCTCTGTCTTGGTATAGCTGTGTTTGTTTGTTTGGTTTTTTTTTGCGAATCTCTTCTTTGTTACTATACAGTAATCACACAAATGCTATTTAACAGATTTCATTGATGAATTTTGATATTGAGAAAATTTTGAGAACATTAGATTATGCCACAGATTTCCCAATAAGTTTTCTGTACCTTGATGTTCTATTTTTAAGTCTGAGCTTGGTAACTATTATACAGTTGTTTAGAAGAATATAACAACTGATAAAAATAGTACTATATGTGTTTTTTAGTAAGGGAAAGAAGTGATGAGGAAGGAAAAATCAGGCAAAGAGCTTACAATGTAAAATGTTTCATGCTTTTATTGCTGATGAGAAATATTAACTTGAAGATCAGTTTGCCTTTCTCCTTTCTGACCTACAATCCTTACTGGCAGTATCAGTTGAAATGTGATGTTCTCTCTCCTAGAATACTCCAAAGAAAGCTATTTACCTTTAAGAACTATGAAAAGATGCAATCTAAGAAGGAAGTTCACAATAGTAGAAGCAGAGGGATTGAGAAGCTAGGGATCTGCAGGCCACCATCAAAGACAGTGAGGTCCAGGCCTCAGGCTGCAACTGCAGAATAATGTTATCTTCTCTAGTACTATAAACAGAACCTAGCATTCCAGAAAAAGAGATGGAGCTTGACTTACAAGTTCAGCCAAGCAGAGATGGGCTCTCACCTAGGTGATAGACTGTTTCTCACATTCTACGTGCTACAAAAGAACAGGTTAGTCCACTGTCTTTGATCTCCAACAACAATGACCTTGTTGGTTTGCATAAATAAACAAAATACAATGACAGGTAACTGATGCATCCTGCTGCAACACATGGTCAGTATAATAGAGAAGACATCACATATAGGAAATGCAAACCAAATGCAAACTGATTTCACAAGTCACATTACTTCTAATCATTTGCTAGGAAGCAAGATAAAGTTGCTCAAAAGGAAGCTTTCAAGTTCATCTGTCTTAGTTACTTTTAGGCAGAAATAAGCTGAGTCTTCTAGGGCAAGCTATAAGGCCCTTCAGTCCATCCCAGGTACAGCAGCCTACATCTGTCTGAAATACTCAAAAGGAAGATGTCACTGATTATTATCACACTAATCTGGAATTTCTGATTATTCAGACAGAGGTTTGACTGATTTACCTTGTCCCAGCAAAGCATTTTTTTCAGAGGAAGCTAAATTTTATGTGAAATGCTTTGTAGATAGCAGGCAAAGAGAAGTCTCAAATGCAAAAAGAGAAGAATTTGGTTTACAGCACTTTAAACATTGGGGAGTCACAGACTCTCAGGCTGGAAGACAATTCAGGACCACCAAATCCAACTTGCTGTCAACTCAATGTGTGAATTTGAATCCTGTGTACATATCTGCCTAGTTGGCACGCACTCTAAGCTAAAATATCCTTGATGACCCGTCCAGAGGTAGCCCACTCTTGCCTTCGAGCAACTTTAGCTTTTAGACAGCTGCCTTGAATGGCAATCTGCCTCCTAGAAACTCTCCATTCAAGCCCAATCCAAATTTCTCCATTCTTCTCTCCCTGCTCCCCACTCCTACAAACTGATCCTTGTTCCTGTGTGAAGCACTCTTTTCATTCTGCCTAGGTTTCAGCTACTTGCAACTGTCCTCTGCCAGATAGATCCCCTTAGAGGCTGGTGGCTATCTTTTCATCTCTTGTCCCCAGTATTTAGCACAGGGCCGCAAACACAGTAGTGCTAAAATACATTAGTACCATTCCTGTTGATGGTAAATAAAAGAGTGACATTAAGAAAAGAAGGCTCTGCTTTTTTTCTTCCTAGCAGTCATCACGCTCCCACTTGCTCTTGTTTACAAGCTTCACTTTCTTAAGGTCTGAAACCACCCCCTGGGAGGTGAGCTCTCTGAGGGCAGAACTTTTTCAAGCTGTTATCTTCAGTGACCAAAGGGGTGCCTGACACATAGAAACTGGCCAATAAACATTTCAAGATGAATGATCAAATCTACAAAGACAGCTCTACCTTCTCCCCTTAGTTCCAGGCTGGGCATGAGTAATTTCTTAAATAACTTTAACAATAAAAGTCTTATGGTAAAATATTTTTCACAAATGATACCTTAACAGAGGAGAATTCAGGAAAGTTCTCCTTACTTTAATCCTACTTAAAAAGCATAGTAATGCAGAAAAGGATGTGGGTGGAAAATGTCTGAGGGTCTATGGATCTGCTCCAAATGTCTAGACACCTCAGTCCAAACAGACAAAGGCAGAGAGAGGTAGCAGCTGGTGTAAAAGCAAAGCTTACAGTCACGCAGAAATCCCAATTCAGAAATTCAATCTTAGACTCCTTTAACAAGGTGGTAGCCCTTGAATTTTATCAGAGGTTGGTTTAAAGTGAACCTAAAGGCTTGTTTTTTGTTTTTGTTGTTGTTGTTATTTGTTTTTGGCTTTGAGATTTTTGGTTTTCACTTTGCACTACACTCTAAAAACATCCACTTTCTTTTTCTTCTTCTTCCTCTTCTTTTGTTTTTTGGTGGTGGTCGGGATAAAACTCATGCCCTCATGCATGCCAAGCAGGCACTTTACCACTAAGCTACACCCTCAGCCCCAAAACTCTGTGTTTTTTTTGTTTGTTGTTGTTGTTGTTTTGGTCCTGAGGATTAAACTCAAATACTGAGCCACATCCCCAGCCCTATTTTGTGTTTTATGTAGAGACAGGGTCTCACTAAGTTGCTTAGTGCCTCGCCATTGCTGAGGCTGGCTTTGAACTCACGATTCTCCTGTCTCAGCCTCCCTAAGTGCTGGGATTACAGGTGTGCACCCCACACTCAGCTCCAAAACTCCATTTTTAAAGCAAAAGCCCCCCCTAAACAAATCCAAAGCCATGATATTTTGGTCCTGACCTGTTTTTCTGCACTGCATTGAGAAGGTGAATGTTCCTTTTCTCCCATGGCCAGAGCATCAAGGAAGCCACACTCACAGGATATTAGCACTAACAAAGTACTCTCTTTAGGAAGAAGAGGAAGAAAGTCAAACCAGAAGGAAATGAAACAGAACCAAATACCTGCACATGGATACAAGATCCAGAGCTTGCTTCCCACCCTTCTCTCAATCCAGATACTCACCAACCTAAAGTCTAAATACTTCCTTATAAACCCACATGTGAGCCAAAAGATTTAATTCCATTGTCTGTGCATATGGTTCCATCAATGCAGTGCTCAGAGAGAAGGGGCTGGGACTACATGATACCTTTTTCAGAGACCTTCACATAGCTTCATATACAACTGACACTTAAGAGGTGCTTCTGGATGACAAGAAACAGCTGTTTTGAATTATGTAAAAATGGCTCTTTTCTCAGGAGATCATGAGCACTTAAAAGACAGGTGAGTGGACCAAGAGAGAGGGGATAGCCTTGGGTTATGCTAATAGTGAGGCAACCTTGCTGAAATTTCTGATTGTTCTCTTTCAATTACTCAAACAAGTCTAGGACATATTCAGCACCCTGCCAATGGTTGATAGGGTCTAACCTAATCTATCAGCAGCATCAAGCACTGAGGCATAGCTCTTCACCCTGAAATTTGTCCACTGTTCAACACAAATATTAAGCCCACCTTTTCAACCAGGTCTTGTGCAGCCACTATGGAGGATACAGAATTTATCATTCTAGTATTAACCATAGCAGTCTACTCCACAATGGGGACAGTGCATAAAGTGGCCAGCACCTTCACAGGGACACAAGCATTATATCTAGTGATTCAAGAAAAAGAGAGACATGATTTCCAGCTTGCAGAATCTAGTGATATCTGGGTTTTGAATGATGCTTTAAAGAATAGGTAGCTTGTAGACATGAAAAATGAGAGTGGACCTTTTCACTTGGAAGGTCAGGTGGGACCTTCCAAGTGAAATGCAGAACCCATATGTCAAGACCAACCAATTGGACAAAGGACAATGTTTGAGATTTACATTTTAAATCACAACAAGTGCTAAGGACACAATCTTATCTGCATCTGTGTTGCCTGACCTCCTCCAACCAGCTGGAGGCCCTGTTTCAAGCCTCATATTCAGGAGGCCCCTGTATGTGCCACAAATGCAGGAAAAGACATCATGAACGGAAATTACCTCCAGGGACATATCTTATCTTTGCCCCTATATATATTAGAATATAATTGAATTAAACATAGCAGTTCCCATGTGTGATCAAAAATTCAGTTTCTCCCCAAATTTCCAGAGTTCCCCCCAGAGTTCCAAATCTCTGCCATTCACTCACAGCCTACCTCCACTTCCGCCCCTCCTAGTCTCTGCTCCTACAGGATTTGACTCCTGACTAATCAGCTGGATGAATTAAGGTATAAATCACAGCCATCTGCTTTCCACTGAATTCAGACAACCACCCAATTTTTCAGTGATGCCTAAACATCTTAAATCTTCTAATCAGTTTGTAGTAAATATATGTGTAAAACACTTTGCAAAAATTCCTATCCCATTTTCTACATTTAATGTAGAAAGGTGATGGGAATTGGAGTTTTAACCAAGCATATTTTTGGTACCATAAAATACCATGGAAATAAAGGATGAAACAACGAAAAAGAACTGCTTAGTGATTTTAATTGGCCTGTGCATAGAATTTAAACAGCATCAGTCTGACTCTATCACACAAAACACTGAGCAAACAAGAGCTGTTTTCCCCCACTTGAGGCCTTTGAGCTGAAACAAGAATGAACAGTTTGCATGGGTGGTACTACTCGCTGATTCTTGCTATTAGGCAATTTTTCCCCTTTGGAATAAAAATGCCAATTAGTCCTTTTGCCAGAACACTGCAATCGAGCATTTTAAGCCACTTCTTTTCCAGACCTCTTTTGTGCAATCGTTCACACAGAGATTTGTTGTGTGGGGCAGTCTACATAAGGGAAGAAAGCTAGGGCCTTGGGGCACCAACCATGAGTGGACAGGACCCGATAAAGACCTCACCTGAGGAGCAAAAGAAAAGGCCTAAAAAAAGGATTCGCTGGTAGGGATAATAGGCGGCTGGGCTGCATTAGAGTTACTACCTTGGCCTGCACAGAAGCAAGATCGTGTTTCAGCTGGGGGCTTGCTACTTCATGTGTTGTTTATGAATAAGCACATGCTTTTCAGCACATGGCTATAACTTCCACCTTCCCCTAAACAAGGCCCATCAAGAGTTGAGGCTCTCCCCCACGAGTTTACATTGACCTCAAGGCCATAGAATACAGTGCTTAGGAGCACAGGTGCTGGAAGCAGACCATCTGGGTTCAAATTCTGTCTGTGCTACTTATTAGCTGTGAATGTTTTTTTTTTTTTTTTTTGGTACTGGGGATTGAATTCAGGGGTACTTGACCACTGAGCAACATCCTCAGCCCTATTTTGTGTTTTATGTAGAGACAAGGTCTCACTGAGTTGCTTAGCACCTTGCCGTTGCTGAAGCTGGCTTTGAACTCGAGATCCTCCTGTCTCAGCCTCCCAAAGTGCTGGGATTACAGGCGTGCGCATGATACCCGGCTAGCTGTGAACCCTTGATCAAGTCACTTCTCAGTCTCAATTTCCTCTTCAGTAATGTGGGACTAACAGTAATGCCTACCTTAAAGGCTGTGGTAGGGATTACAGAAGCTAATGCAGAGAAAGCAGATACAGCAAATGTCATCGAGGATAGCAGCAATTATGTCTCATAAAATTAGAAGTTTGAATACAAACAAGCAAGTATAGACTGAATGGAAAGCCACTTATCTGAGAATCAAGAAGTTGATGACAGAGGAGAAATGCGAACTCTTCATGAAGATGAGGCTATTCAGGTTTTGTGCTGCTATTCAGTTGCCATACAGTCAAGAAAATTAAATGACAAACACTGATGTGCACTGCTTGAATAATAGGAGCCCCACTTTGTTTTGTCTTTCAATGCTGGGGATGGAACCCTAAGAGCCTCCCGCGTGCTGGGCCAGTGCTCCACCAGTGAGCCACATTCCCAGCCCTAGGAGAAGCACTATTCCCTGAGTAGCGAACACTTTACAAACATTATCTCATTTAACCACCACAGCAACTTTGGCAACTTGGGATGGCTACAACAAATTTACAGATGTGGAACTTAAGCCTCAAAGGTCACATGACCTAGTTAAGGCCACACACAGTTTTTTAAGTATCAGAAGCACAAGCTGAGCCTGTGTGACTTCAAAGCCTAGCCTCTTAATCACTGCACTCTGAAGTACAAACTGGTCCATTCACTGAAGAACAGGCACACACTGTCAGAGTGAAAAGAAGGTAATATCTGAACTAAATGGACCTAAATAATCCTCAAAGTCCAGATATACTGTGAACCACAAAGAGAGTTTACTTTTGTTGAGCCCAGTGTGGCTCCTTAATGTGGCAGTTTCAAGTCCACAAGGACAGGATAACAATTAAAAGAACCACCCTAGACAAGACTGTTGACAGGCTCAATCCAGACTGATCCCAGACATCTGATGGCATCTCTTCCTGGACACCCCCTTAAAGCTCCCCACTTCACAGCTGGCCACTTCTGCTCTTTTTCAATCCTCTCAGTCTTCAGAGTCAACAAACTCTTGCCTTGGCCACTACAACTCTGACTCCTCCTGACATTTCTCACCCCTTCTTCCATCTCTGTGCAACCTCAGCCCACATAGCAGATAGTTGTAAAGCACTGTTTTAGTGAAGAAGTAGAACTTTTATTTTTTCCCCAAACAAAATCTTATGTGGAATTATAATACATAAAAGAAATATAAACCAAGCTTATTGACTGAACAGTTTCAAAACCAGCCACAAGACCCTGAGAATGGAAGCCCCCCCCCCTCAGGGCCTTGCATGCTAGGCAAGTGCTCTATCATTGAGCCACACCCCAGCTGGGCTATGGTATTTTTTTAATTGTAATTATCCAGCATCTCACTTTTCAGAATCATATTTTGACACAGAATCATCAACAACTGTTTTTCCTCATATTTTTGTGCTATGTAAAACATCAGCAATGCAGATTTCTTACTTGTGTGTGTGTGTGTGTGCGTGTGTGTGTGTGTGTGTGTGTGTGTGTGTGTGGTGCAGGGCAATGAATCCAGGGTCTCTACCATACCAGACAAGTGCTCTACCACTGAGCTTCATTTCCAGCCCAGAATTTCTTGTTAAAAGTGCTCCCTCAACTGAGATGGGCATGATAGTACATACCTGTAATCCTAGCTGCTAGGAAAGCTGAGACAGGAGGATCACAAGTTCAAAGCCAGCTTCAGTATCATAGTGAGGCCCTCAGCAACTTAGGGAGATCCTGTCTTACAATAAAAAAGTTTTTTAAATAAATGGGCTTGGGGACCAGGCCTGGTGGCACATGCCTGTGATCCCAGTGACTCTCAGCTGAGACAGGAGGATCAAAAAAGCTAGCCTCAGCAACTTAGCAAGGCCCTAAGCAACTTAGTGAGACCCTGTTTCAAAATAAAAAGAGCTGGGAATGTGGCTCAGTGGTTAAGTGCCTCTGGGTTTAATTCCCAGTGGCAATTAAATAAATAAATAAATAAATAAGCAAGCTGAGGATGTGGTTCAGTGGTTGAACCCCTCCTCCTTGGGGCCCAATCGTTGGTACCAAAAACAGAACAAAAATATGTTCCACTGGTGTTGATGTCTCTGAACTTTCCTCTATACTACTGATACCCATTCTGCAACTTCTGTCCAGAATATTTGAAGAACACAAATTAAAACACAGGTATCACCTGATGACCTCAGGAAGCTAGAAAGGAAAGGGGAGAGGGGAGAGCTCATGAAAATAGGACGACCAGTACAGTACAGGATGGGAACTGGGGGAGGAAAAGGAGAGGGATGGGGGAAAGAAATAGACCCAGTTATGCTATGTGTAGGAACAATATAAAATAATAAAGCCTGTTATGTATAATTATAATTAACTATTTTTTGGTACTAAGGATTGTACTAAGCACTTTACCACTGAGTATATTCCCAGTCCCTTTTATTTTTGAGACAGGGTCTCACTAAGTTGCCCAGGCTGTCCTCAAACTTGGAATCTTCCTGTCTCCACCTCCCAAAAATATTTTTTAAAAAGAAGCATGTTAAAGATCTAAACATCCTGAGACAGAAGAATCACGAGTTCAAAGCCAGCCTCAGCAATGGCGAGGCGCTAAGCAACTCAGTGAGACCCTGTCTCTACATAAAACACAAAATAGGGCTGGGGATGTGGCTCAGTGGTCAAGTGCCCCTGAGTTCAATCCCCAGTACCAAAAAAAAAAAAAAAAAGATCTAAAGATCTCTGAGACATTCACGTGAGAAAACTCTTACAGGTGATCTTACAGGTATGGTCTGTTTTTCCGTAACACACATGAGATTATACACTACATTCTGCTCTGCAACTTTTTTTCTTTTAGTATTTAGACATAATTTACACCTTTAGATCTGCTTCACTTTTATGTGACTGTATTATAATTTCTAGAATGTTCAATTTTCTAGGTCTTAAAACTTTCCAACTCCCTAATGTCTTCCCAGGGCTTGTAAATATACCCAAAATATTTTTCAAAACTGGTTACGTTCAGGAAAGCATCTGAATTCTACTATCATTTGTAGATAGAAATTAACTGAATATGGCTTGATGTCACCTATCACACCTCATCATAATCTGTGCCATATGTAAATGCAGAAAGCATCCAGATGTTAGATCCTTAGGGTAACATAGTCATATGCCTCAGGGCAAGGAGGTTTTAAATTACTGTTGTCAGGGCTGGTAATATAATTAGCAGTCACAGGGCAAAATGCAAATGCAGGGTGCCAGACAGAGGTGAGGAAGTCTATTGTTTTTTCCCACTTCTCAAGGGGCTGCAGCCTCTGCGCAGAGACACACTAGGTACCTGGCTGAAGTACAGATGGGAGGAGCTGCAGATTACCTGCTGATGCATTGTGACTTTGCCAGCCCAGGGCGGGACATGGTGACAATACAAGATGGATAGCAGCACAAGATGCCTCAGAATGTGTGCACTGAACCTTCACTTCCTTGCACCCACGCTGGCCACCACCTGATGTGAAGTGCAAGGACACAGTTTACCTCTTCCTGCTGCAGACACAATTCATTTACTGCCCTAGGCAAAAAGCAGCAAAGGTCACTGGGCAGAGTGAAGGAGGAGGGGTGTAAAGAAGAGGCCTGAAGGAACCAGGGAATCAGACTCCCAAGAACCCACCTGGGGGATGTAGTGTGTGGCAGGAAGCAACATCAGCAGGAACTCCAAACCCCCTAGGGCTGCCCCATTCTCCTACTGAACTTATAAAACATATCCAAATATAAACTTAAGAATTTCAAGATGGTGACCACAGACCATACCACCACAAGTGTAGGCCTCTCTGAGCCCAGAGCCCTGTGAGAATGTTCTGTCCCACACATGCGTAGGAACTGTCCTCACTATCAAAAAAAAAAAAAAAAAAAAAAGGCCATACATCTCTCTAAACTACAATGGGAGAGGTCAAATTAAACACTGTGCTTGGAAGCGGAGCAATGTGGACTGAGGAAGGTTTAAAATGAAACCCAAGTATAATTTTGTATTCTTTTTTTCCCCCAAAAGGAACCTCAAAACTGTATAAACACCCATCTTAAATGGTGTTTGTTCTGAGGAGATTAACAACCTGTGAAGCCAGAAGACATCTCTATACGTATTTAAAGTTGACATTCAATTAAAATACCAAAATATTAACAGATTTTGAATCTGGTGGAGGGTGTAAAAGTTTACCCTACACAACTTTTTCCACTGTCCTGTATGTTTAAAATTTTTCACAACAAGTAGTAGGAGTCGGCACACACCTGTAAATCCAGCAACCAGGGAGACTAAGGTAGGAGGATCAGAAGTTCAAAGCCAGCCTTAGCAATTCAGTGAGGCCCTATGCAACTTAGCGAGACTCTGTCTCAAAGCAAAAAACTGAGTTGGGGATGTGGCTCAGTGGTAAAGCACCCTTGGGTTGGGTTCAATCTCTGGTACCAAAAAAAAAATTTTAAAAAATAAAGAAGAAGAAGAAGAAAAGAAAAAAAAGCAGTAGGAAAGTGAAAGAATTTATCAACCAAATGCAAATTTTGGACTTTGTGCTCATTAGTCTATAGACACTCATGGTGCTGGGGTTGTAGCTCAGTGGTAGAGCACTTGCCTAGCACATATGAGGCACTGGGTTCAACTCTCAGCATCACATAAAATACATAAATAAAATAGAAGTATTGTGTCCATGTACAACTAAAAAAACTTTTAAAAAGACACTCATGACAATTCTAGGAATCTGAATGCTGACCTGATAACGGGGAGCATTAAGAAAATATTGTTAATTTTTGTGAGTGATGATAAGAAAATAGTGTTAATTTTTATGAGTGATATTTTTGTTTGTTTGTTGTTGTTTGATACTGGGGGTTGAACCTGGAATGCTCTACCCCTGAGCTACATCCCCAGTCCTTTTTAATTTTTTTCTTTTGAGACAGGGTCTTTCTAAGTTTTAAAAGGAGAACTTATCTATTAGAGATACTGAAGCATTTGGATGAAATGATGTTTGCGTTTTGCTTTGAAAAATGTAGGGGCTTAGGCTAAAAGTGAAGCAGAACTAGTCCTAAGTTAGTCACTGCTGAAGATAAGCAATGATTCTTTCTATTTTTGTATATATTTGTACATAACAAAAATAAGTTTAAGACAACACTAAAATAAGAAATTAATGAATTAGGAATAAGAACAGTAGACAGGATAGATAGAATTGTGTTTTTCCTATAGAATTATTGGTACATTCCTATAAAATTATCAGTAAAACTAACAGGAAGCAAGTTTGCCCAATAATATACACAGTTACAACAGTGAAATTTTGACTCCTTGGAGGTAACATCTGATGTATGTGGTTTGTCACTGACCATGTTATCAGAGCAAGAAACCCTTACACAATCCACAGCTCACAGCAGATACTCAGTAAATACACATTAAACACATACATAAATGAAGAGGGAAATACATACACAGGTTAGGGATGAGTTTAAAGTAAGAGAAATAATATGACAGTCTTCAGATCCATTCACTTACTGGCAAAAGTAAAAAAGTCATTCTTTTTTATGGCTGAGTACTATTCCATTGTGTATATATACCACAGTTTCTTTATCCATTCATCTGTTGAAGGACACCTAGGTTGGTTCCATAGCTTAGCTATTGTAAACTGAGCTGGTATAAACATTGATGTGCCTGTGTAACTGTAGTGTGCTGATTTTAAGTCCTTTGGGTAAATACAGAGGAGTGAGATAGCTGAGTCAAATGGTGGTTCCATTCCAAGTTTCTGAGGAATACCCATATTGCTTTCCAGAGTGGTTGCACCAATTTGCAGTCCCACAAGCAAGGTATGAGTGAACGTTTTTCCCCACATCCTCATCAACATTTATTGTTACTTGTATTCTTGATAATTGCCATTCTGACTAGTGTGAGATGGAATCTGTATAGTTTTAATTTACATTTCTCTAATTGCTAGAGGTGAACATTTTTTCATCTATTTGCTGACCATTTGTATTTCTTCTCCTGTGAAGTGCCTGTTCAGTACCTTTGCCCATTTATTGACAAGGTTATTTGGTTTTTGAGTGTTAAGAAAACCAAAGGTCAAATGTTCTCTCTGATACACAGAGGCTAACACACAATAAGGGGTGGGGAAGGGAAGAATAGAAGTTCACTAGAGTAGACAAAAGGGAATGAAGGGAAGGGAGGGGGGATAGGAATAGAAAAGACAGCATGTTCGTATATGAATACATGACTAGTGAAACTCCACATCATGAACACCACAAGAATGGGCAGTTATACTCTGTGTATGTATAATATGTCAAAATCCACTCTACTGTTATGTATATCTAAAAAGAACAAATAAAATAAATAAAGAGAAATATTATGAACAAATTTGTGCCAATAAATCTCAATATCTATATAATCTTCCAAAAAAGTATGGTTACTACAACTCACTGAAAGAAGAGCAAAACACTTACTCTTGAATAAATGAATAAAAAGCAAATATGGCATTTGTTAGGTTGTCAAACACTCCCTCCTCTAAAGAAGACTAGCTGGATTCACTAGGGTTTATAGATATTATCCCTCTCTCAAAGAACAGTAATTCTTTCATTTTAACATTTGAACTATATCATATTTAACTATATCATATTCTATAACGTTCAGAGCACGGGAACATTCACAATTCATTTCACGAGTTTGAAATGTCTAATAACAACCTGACAAAGACAGCACAAAACCAGAAAATTACTGTCAGACTAAATCTCTCTAAGAATACAAATGTGAAAATCTTAGAAAATGCATTAGCAAATATGATTCTAACAATGTATTCGAAAATAATAAACAATCAGAAGAAGAATGCATTTTGACCAAGTTGATTCCTCCCAAAGGAAAAAAAAAGGGTGGCTCAATATTAGGAAATCTATTGACTATCTATTATATATATTTATATATATATATAATATGTATATATTGTATATATCTATTACACAAACTGCTTAAAGGAGGAAAAAGTACATGATCATTTCAACAGATATCAAAATAGCATTTAATAATTCAACATCCATTCTCACTTTAAAAAATGAATGAACTAAGAATAGAAGAAATCTTCCTAATATGACAGAATATTTATCAAAAATTACCATGAAGAGTTGGTGGTGTTGCTCAGGGGTAAAAGCGCTTACCCAGAATGCAGAAGGCCCCAAGTTCAATACCCAGCACCACAAAAAGAAAAAAAATTACCATCGAACATACCTACAATGAAACACAAGAGCCCTTCTCACTGAAATCAGGAACACAAAAAGGATATCCATTATCACCACTATTATGTGACATTATCATATAAATTCTAGCCACTACAACAAGATAAGAGGTATTTCTTTTGGAATAGAAGAGGCAAAATTATCATTGTATGCAGATGATATTACAGCTTAGAAAATTGAAGAGAAAAGTATTAGAATAAAAACAATTTAGTATATAGAAAAACTCAATAGATTCCCTATGAAAGCACTAATACATTAGATAACACAATGAAACAGATGCTGCACAAAGTAACACAAAAAGAATATATAAGACATGTATCAGAAAATCGAAGTTCAGAAACAGCCTCCTGCATATATGGGAATTAGAATATAATAAAAATCATATTTCAACTTAAGGCATAAATGACAGGTTACCCACTTAAAAACTAAAGCTAGATTCCTGTCTGGCACCAAATAATTGCAAATGTAGTCAAACATTCAAATAGTTTTAAAAATTAAAAGAAAAGGAATAGTAGAAAATATAGGAGAATATTTTTTATAATCTTGGAGTAAGGAAGACCTTTCTAAGTAAAGAATGAAACCATGAAACCACAAGCAAAAGACTGGTAGATCTAACCACATAAAAAAATCAAAATGTCTATAAGGAAAGGAGACTATTAGCAAGGTTAGTAACTAAAAGCCTAGAAAAAATATTTGCAATAGAAGACAAAGGGCTATAGTTGTAACTATGTGGTTGAGTAGAATAAAGAGTCCTCACAAATCAGCAAGAAGAAAACAAACCCAGCCTCCCCACCCCAATAAAAAAAGTGCAAAGGATACAAAGTAGTAATTCACAAAAGTAACCTACATGGCCATCAAATATATGATTTAAATAGAAAAGGGGTCAGCAAACTTGCCCGTGGGCCAAATCTGACTGTTGCCTGTTTTTATACAGTTTGAAAGACTGAATTTATGATTTGCCATTTATTTTCACATTGCCAATGAGTGCTTTCGTTTCCATATTGCCAGCAGGTGGATCATGTTACAAGGAGGCAGAGTTGAGTGGATGCAGCAGAGACCATGTGGCCTGCAAAGCTGAAAATACACCCATTATGGAGAATTCTATAGGAAAAAGTTTTCTGAGCCCTTGAACAGATAGTCGATCTCACCAATAAACAAACATAAAAATAAAAACAATACTTTCACCCTACAAATATTTACTGAGGACTTAGTTTATACCAAATATCCATTTTGCATATCATATTGACAAAGATTCAAAAGGATGTTGTCTAATGAGTGGCAAAATAAGAAACATTCTCTTATACTATTCGTGAAGTATAAATTGAGATAACCATTCTGGATGAATGAGGATGTAAGTGTACACACACATAGGAAATTTAAATGGGCATACTCTTTGATTTAGCAAGTTCATATCTTACAATTTATCCTAACCTAATAATAACCCCAACTATGAAAAGCTACAAGTATAAGGATAACCACTGCAAAAACAGTTTATGATAGTGAAAATGTTTAAAAATATGTAAATATCAATCAGGATAGACAGATGATAGAATGACATATGTAGATGTGCATATATCTGTTTACAGATGCATGGAAAAAGTCTGAAGGATATATACCAAATTGTTCACATTTGTTACTTCTAGCAAATAGACACAATTCTCTGTATTTTTTTAAATAATCATGTTATCAGGAAGTGAAAATGAAATAAAGATATTTCTAGAGAGAGGAGGATTAATGAAACTTATATTATAAACCAAAGGTGGAGAATGCTAACTTTTTTAAAAAAATAGTGTTGAAAATTCAGCTAAAACAGTATACAAAGACGGTTTAAGCTTCAAAATTGGCAAAAACACTCTGATTTGTTTGCTTTCACTTTGGCTTACTGCTGAACCAGCCAACAAAAACAATGCAAAGAATTTGTACAAGATCAAGAATAGAAATGAATGGATCACACCACCACAGGCACCACTAGTCTACAATGTACCTGTTTATGAAACAGAAAAAGGTACCCTCTCCTCCAAGAAATGCCACCTCAACCATAGGAGTGGAATCTGGACTGGATTTCAGCCTCTGCTTGCTCCCTCTACTGGGCACCCTTGTGTAGGGCACAATCTGTGCACAGTGCAGCACCCCTAGCTCCCTCTTTCCTCCCTTGTTACTTAGAGAGCCTGCCAGTGAATTCTACCAGTTAGAAGTAATTAATTTATCAGAACAACTGAATGAAGACCTCATATTCACTGCCTTTTAAAATGCTTAGCCTGGAAAAGCAGTATCGGGTCAAAGAAGTGAAAGCTCACATACTCCCTATCTTTTCAATATTTCTCCCTAGAGAGACAAAAAATACACCTTACCTTATCAAATCTTTTCCTACAACAATCACATTCTTTAAATGTATTATTTTGGGAGCTAGAGTTGTAACTCAGTGGCAGAGTGCTTGCCTGGTATGTGTGAGGTGCTGGGTTCAATTCTCAGCACCACATATAAATAAATAAATAAATATCCATCAATATTTTTTTAAAAGTATTGTTTTTTTTAAATATTTATTTTTTAGTTATAGGTGGACACAATATCTTTATTTTATTTTTTTATGTGGTTCTGAGGATCGAACCCACTGCCTCCCGCGTGCTAGGCGAGCACACTACCACTGCGCCATAATCCCAGCCCCTTAAAAGTATTGTTTTTGACTTTGACTTCCAGTCTGTATTTGGCCTATCTATTGACTAAATACTGAAAAATTAGGACTTAAGGAGCTGGGGTTGTGGCTCAGTGGTAGAGTGCTTGCCTAGTATGTGTGAGGCACTGGGTTCAATCCTCAACAGTACATAAAAATAAATAAATAAAATAAAGATACTTCAAAAAAATTAGAACTTAATATCACACCTAATACCAAAATGAATTTTGGATGAACTGTAGAGTAAAACGTAAAAAATAAAACAATTAAAAATGGAAAATATTTGTTTAACATTTAACTGACTCAAGATAAGCAAAGATTTTCAAAAAAAACTTTCAAGAGAGAAGTGAACGGAGTAAGAAACATATATTTAACATTAGAAAACATAAATCTACTACAAAGAAAATAACTCTTACAAAGTTAAAAGACAATAATATACTGGGAAATAATAAGCATGTTGATGTCCTTTCAATATAAAGAGCTACTAAAATCAAAAAAAGCACATCTCAATTGAAAAATGAACAAAAGCTATGAAGAAATTGAAAAAATTAAAGAGGCACATTCATACTACATGAGAGGATACTCAAGTAGTATAATAATTTAATAAATACAATTGTGATGTTAATTTTGGCCTATCAAAAAGAAAAAAAGTTAATATTTCATACTCTCAGGGAGGTTGGCAAGAAGGCAGTGAGAGGGCTGGGTGCTGTGGCGCACACCTATAATCCCAGCACTTTGGGAGGCTGAGACAGGAAGATCGCAAGTTCAAAGCCAGCCTCTGCAACGGCGAGGTGCTAAGCAGCTCAGTGAGACCCTGTCTCTACATAAAACACAAAATAGGGCTGGGGATGTAGCTCAGTGGTTGAGTGCCCCTGAGTTCAATCCCTAGTACCAAAAAAAAAAAAGAAGGCAGTAAGACATACTCATACACTGCTAACAGGAAAGCAGACTGCTACAACCTTCCTAGAAACAATTTGTCAATAAATACCAAGACCCTAAAAATACACAACCCAGTACAAACAGACTTTTAGGAATACAGTCTATGAAATTAATCAGAGCTATAGAAAAAGATTTCTGTTGAAGGGTATTCAAAACCACTGTTCATAATAATGAAAATTCCTCGTCAGTATAAATGTCTGATGAGATAGGAAGAATGCAATAAACTGTGATATAGTCATATAATAGACGATTACAGGGTCATTAAAAATGAGAAGCTGCCAAGTGTGGGATTATACCTATAATCCCAACAACTCAGGAGGCTGAGGCAGGAGGATGCCAAGATGTAGGTCAGCTATCTCAAATTTTTAAAAAATAAAAATAAAAACTTTGTTTAAAGAGCTAGGGATGTAGCTCAGCAGTAGAGCACCCCTGCATTCAATCCTCAGTACCAGAGAAAAGAAAAAAAATGAAAAATTCTCTCCATTCTCTTTCCTTCCCTATAGGTAATGATGCTATTTACTTTTTACTCATTCTCCCATAGATCTTTCATAAAATCAGCATCACTGCCTATATGGAAAGTAGCTAGGGAAAGGGGATTTACAGAATTTTCAGCATCTATCTTGAATTTTGAATTTAATAAAATTAAAAATTAAATTTTTAAAGAAACATAAGCCTTCTTAATTCACAATAGGCCTGATATATTGTATCTATAGACACATCTGTCCTTATCTTCTTATTTCCATTTTCAGGGTGACAGAGTGTCCCTCCTTGCATTCAAGACCAAACTCTCTCTTGTGCCCTTAATCTCATCGTTTCCTTCCTCCTTCAAAAGAAAAATTAAGTACTCTATACTTGTTATCTACATTTTAACATCTCATTCATTCTAAAACCTACTATAATATGGCTCTCCCCCTACTATACTACCAGAACTATTCTCCATTTAAAAAACAAAACAAAGCAAATAACATCTATTTTAACTGTGAGTTTAGTAAATATTTTTCAGCCTTTATGTAATTTAATTGAATTTTTAATATCTTTGTTTTATGTAGTTTTATTTTATTTTTAATGTGGTGCTGCGTATTTAATACAGTGCTTCACATGTGCCAGGCAAGTGCTCTACCACTGAGACACAACCCCAGCCTCTAATTTAATTTTTTGCCACCATGGCCAGCGTTTTTTACACATAGCTTGAGATTCTATTTTGATTCCCAACCCTAGAAGTCCAGAGCCTGCAGACCTGCCCTGCTATCTAAAACTGTACAGAGCCTGCAGACCTGCCCTGCCATCTAAAACTGTACATTGCTGGTCCCCAGGTCCCAAGATATCTCTCTCTCTCTCTCTCTCTGTCTCTCTGTCTCTCTCTCTCTCTCTCTCTCTCTCTCTCTCTCTCTCTCTCTCTCTCGTACTGGGTATTAAACCCAGGGCCTGCCACATACCAGGCAAGGGCTCTACTACTGAGCTACAGCCCTAGCCTGCAGTGACAGAGATTTCTCTCTGGATTGTTTGTACTTATCCCTCTCCAAATCTAAACCAGAGACTTAAGGCCAGAAGTTGGCACATTTAGGTGGAGTGGTTGTATATTCCAGTTGCCAAGAAGTAGCCCTTGCTGATATTCATATAAGTATTAATAGCATTCCTGGTACTCATAAATCTGGATGATAAATTATAATATCATATCACCCTACCTAAGAGAATATGATAGCCAGAAAGTAAAAGAACAAAGCAATACCATTAAGTGGCTCCCCTAAAACAGACCTGTCCTAGAAGAGGAAAAAAAAATCAAAAACATTTACTTGAACAACATAGACATGCAGTTATGGAACTCCAATAAAAATATTAAAAAGGCTTTCTGTACTAAAATGCAATTTTAAATTTAAAACTTCAGTAGAGGAACTGAAGAAAAAGGTGATCACTTGTCAAGACAAAAAAAAATTAGAGGCCTGCAAGATGGAAGGGAAGAAATCTTTTGAAACACAAAAGAAACTGCAAAAGATATAAAAGAAATATGGAAAGCAAATGGATCCAGAACACACAATCTGTGAATAACAGGAATTTCAAAAGGAAGAAAAAGATCATGCAGGAGGATAATGATTAAACAAATAATAGAGGAAAATTTCCTTAAATAAAGAAAAATAAAGTTTGCAAGCTGGGAAGGGTTCACTGAGTTTCAGGCAAGATTAATTAATTAATTAATTAATTAATCAGGCAAGATTAATGTTTGGTCACATTAGAAATATAAATCATATATAGTAATCCATCTAAATCCTAAGTATGCAGCTTTATGAATTTTTACATATGTAATACCTGTGTAAACAACACCTGGAGGAAGATTAGAATTTTACCATCACCCAAGAGAATTCTTCATGGCCCTTTCAGACTCAAAATCCATCTCTTCACAGAAGTAATCATTAATAGGATTTCTAAACCCATACATAAGTTCTGTCAGTCCTTGAACTTTATATAAATGGCATCATACAGTATGTACTCCTTTGGTATGGCTTCCTTCATTCAATCTTGTGTTTCTGATGTGTCCACATTAATGCATCAGTAGTTTGCTTTTTTATTGCTCTGCAAAATTCCATTGTATGAACATACCATAATTTATTTCTCCATTCTTCTGTTAATGAATACTTGAATTGCTTCCAGTTTTTGCTATCATGAAAAAAGCTTTTACAAACATTCTTGAACATATCTTTTGGTGGGCACATACACTCATTTTTCTTCAGTGCATAGCTAACCGGTTCATGAAATCAGTTAGTTTCATAGTTTCACGGGTGAATTCTTGAGAAACATTCTTGAAATAAAAGAACAAAGTGAGACGACATACACCACCTTATTTCAATATTTACCTTAAAACTACACTGAGACAGTGCACCACTGGCACAAGATTTATAAGTTAAAAAAAACAGAACAGAATAAAGAGTCCAGAAAAAGACCTACATGTATACAGTTTTTAATACATGATGAAGATAACATGGCAACACAAAGAAGAGAGGTTGAACACAGAAGTACCGGGCTGGGGAAGCAGCTCAGTGGCAGAGCCCTCACCTCGCATGCACAGGGCCCTGGATTTGATCCCCAGCACCGAAAATGAAAAAGAAAAAGAAAGAAGGAAAAAAACTCCACCATTATCATACGATCCACAATGCCACACCTCAGTGTATGACCAAGAGAATGGAAAACATGTTTATACAAAAACATGCACAAAAATGTTCATAGCAGTATTATTCATAAGAGCTAAAAAGGGGTAACAACCCAGATGGCTATCAATTGATGTGTGTATAAACAAATTGTGGTATGACTATAAAATGCAATATTATATTATTCTGCCATAAAAAGGAATGAGGTGATGATACATGGTAACATATAGATAAGCCCTGAAGACATTAAGTTAAAAAAAAGATACAAAAGGTCAGACATTATAGGATTCTGTTTATATTAAATATCCAAAACAAGCAAATCCATAGAAACAGGAAGTAGATTAATGGTTTCCCAGGACTAGGAGACGGACAATGGGAAGTGACTACTAACAGGTACAGGGTTTCTTTTATGGTTGATGAAAATGTTCTGAAACTAGACAGTGGTGATGGTTGTACTAGTTCAAGCATATACCAAAATTTACTGAACTATACATACTTATTAAAATAGTGAATTTTATGACATATGAATTATATCACAATAAAAATATTAATTTGAGATATATCATAAACAAATATAAAAGCTAAATCTATAATGCTTCTGGGGGGGAAATGGGAGTATATCTTCACAATTTTGAAGTAAAGATTCCTTAAAAAGAATACAAAAGGGGGCTGGCGTTGTGGCTTAGTAGTAAAGCACTTGCCTCACATATGTGAGGCATGGGGTTTGATCCTAAGCACTACATAAAAAATAAATACAATAAAGGTATTATGCCCATCCACAACTAAAAATATTTTTTTAAAAAAAAGAATACAAAAGGGAATAAAGTATCAAAATAGAAAAAAATGAACTGAATGTCACTGAAAATTCATGAAGATCTTCATAAATTGCACAATTAAGAAAAAAACTCTCCCAGAGTGGGAGAAAATATTCTCAATACACACAACTGCCAGGTGCAGTGGTGCACCCCTGTAATCCCAGCAGCTTGGGAGGCTGAGACAGGAGAATCACAAGTTCAAAGCCAGCCTCAGCAACAGCGAGGCGCTAAGCAACTCAGTGAGACCCTGTCTCTACATAAAACACAAAATAGGGCTGAGGATGTGGCTCAGTGGTCGAGTACCCCTGAGTTCAATCCCTGGTACCAAAAAAAAGTTTAAACAAAAATAAAGCAAAACATGTTACTTATACAATCTAGATGTGTAGGAAATCTTTTTAACTAACATGAGAAAAACAGACACTAGAAAAAACAAAACCTGATATATTAAATTGTTTTAAATTTTTAATTATTTTTAACTGATGCAAAGTTTTAGCTGGGGAAGATGAAAAAGTTCTGGAGATGGATACTGAAGATAGCTACAAAATAATGTGAATGCACTTCATGCCACTAAACTGTATGCTTAAAATGTTAAATGTTATGTATGCATTCCCACAATGAAAACAAAATTTGTATGACAAAACACTCCCTAAACAAATTGACTAGATAATTGATACAATGGTTAAATGCACACATACACCTACACACACACATATATTTTAAGCACTTATGACAGCAAAAGACTTAAAAGATAAAGTTTTTAAATGGTCAAAGAAGTCTAATTAAAAGACATTAGTAAGATATATAAATGGCCAATAAGGACATTAAAAGGTACTCAATGTCATTGGACATCAAGGAAATGCAAACTGAAACTACAAAGTGGTATCACTTCACACCCACTAGAATCGCTAAAATTAAAATAACTGACAGTGAATTAGCCAGCATGTAGATATTCTTTTAAATAAAATAAAAAGAGAGACAGAGACACAGAGAAGGAAGAAGAGAAAGCCTATAGAAAATAAAGCAATTCTCAGCAGGAGAAATCCAAATGGTTGGTAAACATTTGAGAAGATGTTCAGTAGTAAAGAAATGCAAATCAAAATATCAATGAGATATTCCATCTATACAATTAGCTGACATCACCAGCAACTCTCACCTTTACTGAAGCAACAGGAAAATAGCCCCATCCATTGCTACTGGAAATGGTAATTACTATTTGATTTTTGAAATGCATATCCTTGAGACAGAAATCCAAATATAGGAATTCATCTCAGAAGTAAAATCACCAGTACATGAACAGTGTCTGTAAAAAATCATCTCGTATTTATAAATGGGAAAATAGTCAAAAGAGGAAAAACAGAAAACTCTTTGTATGTATGTAATTCATACTAGAAGTATAAGGAGTTGTGTGATTATGTGAATGTAAGAAAAATAAAGACAGATACTCACTAGCTGAACACTGATTATCAGAAAGAGTGGAGGGCAGTTAGCAGAACCAAAAGGTGGAAATGCTGTATTTGTATGAAAAATGGCATTTACTAATTAATGATTAGCAAATGATTACTGATTTAATTCAATTATTGATTCAATTAGGTATCTGAATATGCATAAAAGTTAAAGGCAACATTCTATTCATTTGGTTTTCATTGGTTAAAAAGAACTAATTATTCTCCTTCTCAACCTCTTTAAAGACTTTTCTTTTTCTATCCACTTTAAATGTAGATATTCTCAGACAGGTGCAGTGGCACACGCCTGTAATCCCAGCACTTTGGGAGGCTGATACAGGAGAACTGCAAGTTCAAAGCCAGCCTCAGTGACGCCAAGGCACTAAGCAACTCAGTGAGACCTTGTCTCTAAATAAAACATACACACAAAAAAAAATAGAGCTGGGGATGTGGCTCAGTTGTCAAGTACCCCTGAGTTCAATCCTCGCTACCAAAAAAAATACATACATACACACATACATACATACATACATAAATGTCGGTATTCTTCAAGATACCAGTGTTCAACAGAAACAGTGCGGGCTGGGGTTGTGGCTCAGTAGTAGAGCATTTGCCTAGCATGTGTGAGGCACTGGGTTTGATCCTAGCACCACGTATAAATAAATAAATAAAATAAAGTTATTAAAAAAAACAATGCAAGCCACGTAAGTAATCTTAATTTTTCTAGTAGCCACATTAAAATGTAAAAAACTAAAATTAATTTTAATAAGATTTCATTTAACTCATATCAAAAATATAACTTCAACATTTATTCAATATTAAAAAACTATTAATGAGATCTTTCACTTTTTTTGCATTACATCTCTGAAATCTGGTGGGCATTTTATATTTTGCAGCATTGTAATCTGGACCAGTCACATTTAATGTGCTCAATAGTCACCCCTGGCTAGTGGCCACCATATTGGACAGTGTAACTCTATCATTATGGCCCAGGCTCACTGCTCTTTTCATTCTTTCTAGGAGAGGTAGGCAATTTCAAACTTTCCCTCTGAAAGTTTGGTACTTGTGTCTGCTGAAACAAATTGGCAATACATTAACAGAAGAGAACACATACAATTTTATTAGTGAACATGTGCACAAGAGCCATAAAAAAATTGAACCTCAAAGGAGGAACAGATGGTTGATACTTAAATGGCCTCTTCATAGGGCAAGGGAAAGAGAGGGGCTGTAGGCAATTTTAGAGTGGGGGTAATGATTTTCAGGGGAGAGAATGAACCTGAAGAGCAGACGATGGTCTGAGACAAAGTGCTTCTGGGCTCTAGGTGGGTTGTTTCATTTTTGGTCTGTAAGATATGAGTATAATCCTTCAGTATTGTGTTCCTCTTTGGTGGATCCTATCTTTAGGCCATTAGAGAATTTCAAAGAAAGCCTTTCTCTACTTTGGTAGAAAAAGATGATCAAAGATGACAGACAGACTTAGGGGGAATGTCAGAGTCCTTACTTCCAGCTCCACATATCAAAGTGCCACCCTTTGGGGTATGGTTTTCTGAGCCTCAACAGATACATGGATTTAATTCACTTCCTAATGCTGCTGTAACATATTAAAACAAGTTATTTAAAATATTATGCAATGTATATATGCATCAAACATTAGATTAAACCCATAAATATGTACAAATTTTTGTTTATATGTATCAGTTAATTTTTTTAATTCAAGAAATTACTACAGATGTAGTGTCTTGAAGTAATGCAAATGTACTATATTTCAGTTATTGTGCCCAAAAGACCTAAAATCAAAATGTCAGGAGGGCTGCATTCCTTCTGGAGCACTAGGGAAGAATTCATTTGTTTGCCTTTTCAACTATTAGAGGCATAGGCTTGTGGCCCCTTCCTCCATCTTCAAAGCCCGTAACAGCATCTTCAAACATCTCTCATCTCTGCTTCCCTCAACATCTCCTTCACTGACTCTCCTGCCTCTCAGTTTCCCTTACAAGGACCCTTCTGATTACATTATGCCCATCTGAATATTTCAGATAATCTCCTCATCTGAAAATCTTTAATCATCAAGTTCTTTTTATCTTGAAAAGTAACATGTTCACAGGTACTGGGAATTAAAACATGGACACCTTGGGGAAGAGCACTATTCTGTTTACCCCAATGATTAAAGACATACAAATTAGAAAAAAAAATGTTTTTGCTTTCATGGTTTTACATAATATGACAACTATTAATACTTTATAAAGTAATACCTTGATTGATCATAAGACTTTTCTACAAATTTATTTTTAATCATCAAAATATATACTTTTAGAAATGCCATTGTCAATCAATATAATTGAAAGCACCATCAGTCCTTCTCTACAAATGCAAGATGGTAAATAATTTTTAAAGTTTCATTTTGTTCGCCTGTAATCCTAGCAGCTTGGGAAGCTGTGGCAGGAGGACTGTAAATTCAAAGCCAGCCTTAGCAACTTAGCGAGGCCCCAAGAAACTAAGCAAGACCTTGTCTCTAAGTAAAACATAAAAAAGGGCTGGGGATATTGCTCAGTGGTTAAGTGCCCTGGGGTTTCATTTTATTTTTAATTGACACATAATAAATATACATATTTATTGGGTACAATGTGATGTTTTGATATATGAATATACTAGGTGATGTTCACATCAGAGTATTTAGCATATCTATCATCTCAAACTTTTATAGTGAGGTGAAATGACTACAGTTCAAAATATTATAGTGTACATTTCAAAATAACTAGGAAAAAGAATTCTAAATATTCATACCACAAAAATAAATTGTAAACAGTTTTTGATAACTTCAAATTTAGAGAAAGATCTTCCTGCTGGCACAGATGTTACTGGAGCTGATAAGAGTATTTTATGGCCTATATAAACATTAGGAAGAATATATTAATTTTAGTACATCTAGAAGAGTTAGTGATTCTTATGGAACAATTTTTTTCCAAAGGCTTAATTTTTCACACAAAATCAGTTTCACTTAAGTATGAATTTACTTTTAAATGTACATTTGTACAATAGCATTTTAATGTTTCTTCTGACATATCCTGTAACTTGTGACAGTTGTCCAATAAACCATATGTGGCATCATGATTTGTAAAGAATTAAAAGCACCTGTTAATAATGCATTCTATCACTCTTTAGTCAATTACAAGGAAAATTAACTTAAAAGTCATCTTCCTCATTAATAACTGGTTCATCAGAAGCTTCATATGAAAAAAAAAGTGTTCTTTTCTGTTGAATAGAATGATCTTTAAACTTAATTTCTATTTCTAAGCCTATGGGTGGGTAATACAGTAATATTGCTTTGTAATACTAAAACCATTTTCAAAACCAGAGATTCTAACCTCTGAAGAACTCTAATGACTCCTCGATATATGTTATTGAAATGTTCAAACATTTACTTTTATTTTGTAATAATTTACTGACAACATTTAATGCCTGAATGTGAATAGTTTCTGTGCTAGCACTTATACTGGAGAGTTAATATCTGTGTAGATTTAATAGAGTCAGGCTCAAGAGACAGACTGGCAAACCCATATTCCGTTGGGTCTCAGTGTGTCTTCAATGTGGAGTCTCTGTTCTGTCCTGTAGCTACCAGGGTTGCTGCTTCTGCTGCTGCTGTCGCCACTACCATCCATGGCAGCAATATGGGCCCAGGTCCAAGCCTGGCCAACTTGGGGTTCTGTGAGCCCTCAGACTGCAACATTAGCCTGTTTGTGCATACCAGGACACCAGACCAATTGCTTGATGCCTGCGCTGCCTTCTGTACCTATGGATCTGAGCCCAGGAATACACCCGCTACCAACTAGCACATCTCAACTGTGCACATACTTTGCTGTCTCATAGGACTTCACTTATGGAACATAAGATCAAAGGTAAAAATATCATGAACTTCAAGACAGCAACAGGAGAGCATTAAACCAAGTGTGGAGCCCTGTGTCACTATGCAGATCACACATTCATGAAGATGGTCCTGGTGTCAGTTGATTGGTATTAAACCAATCAACACAGATGTATCAGATACTTGCCATAGGCCAGGTGTTCACTCACGGTGTCTTTTTCCAGCATCTCCTAATGTGAGTAGAAGGAGAAGAACGTGAAGCAGAAACTGTTTTGACTACCTGAACAAATGCTCAAATCACTGTGTCTTTGTATTTTCATATCCATTATCTCACCAAAGGAACTCAACCCCCTGAGGTAGTGAAAGAAAGGATTATTGGCTCTAATTAATCAATCCTCAAAACAATCCACAGTGCTCTGGAAGTATTTTTAATGCTAGCTGACAGATGAAGTCACAGAGGTTAAATGACTTTTCTATCTACCTCACCAGGCTGTTGGAAAGATCGAAGTAAACGGTGGTTATGAAAAGGGTTTTGTCAACAATGAGGTAAAAAGCACATATAAGGGATTACCATTATTTTTCCTTGGGGACATCACATGGTAAAAACCCTGGAATTCAATTCTAGTTTGCCTCTAACTAATCAAGATCTCACGTAGTAAATTTCTTCAGCTCAAGTTACCTGGCTAAGCAACATAAAATCACTATACCTTAATCCAGCATTCTATTATGATCTGATTCTATTCAAGAAGTGCAATTTGCTAGTTCCAGAAAAAATAAAATTATGCAGCTGGCCAAGGACACCTAAAATAAATTAGAAAATGAGTTTGAGGAATATATAAAAGAAAAAATATTCTCTCACATTACTGTGGTTTGGATATGAGATGTCCCTCAAAAGCTTTTGTTAATGCAGAGGTGAAACGATTAGATTATGAGAGCTGTAACCTAATCAATCCATCCTAGTTTAAATGGACTGACTGGGTGGTAACTGTAGTCAGGTCAGGCATGCCTGGAGGGGGTATTTCACTGGAGGCATGTCCTGGAAGACTATATCTTCCAATGGCTCCTCCCTCCTGCTTCCTAAACCGACCAGGAGCTGAGTAGCTTTCTTCTTCAGGGGGGGCCTGGGGGCCTTTCCCCCATCACGTGCTGTCTGGCCATGGGCCCAGAACAATGGAGTGGGCTATATACTATGAACTAAGACCTCTAAAACCAGGAGCCCCAAATAAATTTTCCCTTCTCTAAGTTGTTCTTGTCAGGTAATCATGGTCACAGTAACACAAAAGCAGACTAAAACACATATTTATAAGGTGAATAAAAAATTTCTATAAAACTGCTGGGTTAAAATGGTAAACTATAAATACAATTGTGAAATTCTTAGAACTCAGGGACAATCAAAACATCACATGTCAGAAACTTGTGGGGAATATGAATTTATAGTTTTAAATACATTTAAACACATTTATGAGAAATCAATTTTTTGAATGAACAAGGCATTTACCCTGAGAAGTTGAAAAAAGAGCAACAGAGCAACCCAAAGAAAAATAAGGAGAAGAAAATCATACAGACAATGGAGGAAACCAATGAAATGAAGAGAAAATAAAGGAAATTGAAGACCAAGAAACAGAACCAAGTTACTTGAAAAACAAAACAAAAAAATAAACAGGCCTCAATCAAGTATGATATATTTTTTTAAATATTTTTTTGGTTGTTGATGGATCTTTATTTATTTTATTTATTTATATGCGATGCTGAGAATCAAACCCAGTGCCTCATACATGCTAGGCAAGTGCTCTACCACTGAGCCACAACCCCAGCCCTCATGTATGATATATTTTTAAGGAAAATAGAGGGAAGACAGAGACCATCAAACAGATACACACACACATATCTGTATATACATGTATGTATATATACATGTAAATATGTGCACAAATTAAATGCATACATGTATCTGTATGTACAAAAGACTTCTTTGGGGGGAGGTGGTACCAGGGATTAAACTCAGGGGCACTTGACCACTGAGCCACATCCCCAGACCTATTTTGTATTTTATTTAGAGACAAGGTCTCATTGAGTTGCTTAGTGCCTCACTTTTGCTGAGAATGACTTTGAACTCAAGATCCTCCTGCCTCAGCCTCCCAAGCCACTGTGATTACAGGCATGCGCCACTGCACCTGACTACAAAAGACTTCTAATGAAAAATAATAAACTCTAATAATGACCTAGAAAATTATCTCCATCAATATAAAGCCATTCCAGCATCTTGAATGGGACTTTTAATATTGTAATATTAATAATCCCCAAATTAATAATTAAGATCAATGAAATCCCCATCAAAATTCTAGTTGGATTCTTTGAAGAACTTGAGAAACTCACTATAAAATACGCAAACAAAAATAAACGTCCACCAATAGGTAAGTCAACTTTGAAAAGAGCTAGGATGTAGTAATGTTCTACTAAGGTATTCAGATATACTAAAAATCTAGAGCAAGCCAGGCATGGTGGCACATGCCTGTAATCCCAACAGCTTGGGAGGCTGAGGCAAGAGGATCACAAGTTCAAAGCCAGCCTCAGCAACTTAGTGAGGTCCTAAGTAACTTAGTGAGACTCTGTTCGCCCCCCAAAAAAATTATAAAAAGTACTGAGTATGTGGCTTAGTGGTTAAGCACCCCTAGGTTCAATCCCCTGCACCAAAAAAATAATAATAATAATGTAGAACAATACTTTTTGTTTAAATGAACATGTCCTGATCATAGTATCCAAATACCATTCCTTATGAAACAAAACTAAAGCTTCTTAGAGAAATAGCTGATTACAAGTATGAGGCAGAAAATGTACAAAATGGACCTAGAACATCTTCACATGCAAGGATGCTGTCCAAAAGCATCTTATTAAGTTATGCTAAAAACATCTAGAAGACAACTTAAAGAGGGTTCCAAAGGCCAAAGGTAAACAAGTTAAATATCAATAATAATAATAATAACTGCAATGGATTGAAGCACATTTAAATCCACAAGTTTATAGTGATATAAAAAAAAACTAATCGGTCACCATTAGAAAATGCCTAGTCAATCAACTCATTATTTTGAAAACATGTAGATAAGAAAAGGAATCAAACATTTATCCTGACCTTCCTAAGTGAATTACACCACTGGATAACCAAATAAGAGACAGGGGATATTTGTCATTTTTCCTGCTGTATTTTTTATTATTATTCTTATTGTTGCATTATATTTACATGCAGTACTTGATGCCATATTTGTACATGCACACAATTTGGTCAATCTCATTCCACAGTTCTTCCTTTTTCCCTTTCCTCCTGCTTATCCCCTTGCTATACTCTACTGATATCCCTTCTATCATTCTTATTATTATTTTAAATAGTGCATGTTATGGTTTGGATGTAAGGTATCCCCCAAAGCTCACATGCAAGACAATGCAAGAAGGTTTAGAAGAGAAATGATTGGGTTATAGCCTTAACCCAATCAATGAAATAATCCTTGATGGGATTAACTGAGTGATAACTTGAGGCAGGTGGGGTGTGGCTGGAGGAAGTGGTTCATTGGGTTTGTGGCTATGGGGTATATATTTTGTATCTGGAGAGTGGAGGGTCCCTCTCTCGATTTCTCTGGTTACTGATCATCATGTGAGCTGCTTCCCTCTGCCACACTCTCCTGCCATGATGTCCTGCCTCACCTCGAGCCCCAAGGAATGGAGTCAACCTTCTATGGACTAAGACCTCTGAAACTGTGAGCCCACAAATAAATTTTTCCTCCTCTACAGTTGGTCTGGTGGGTTTTTTAGTCACAGCAGCAAAAAAAGCTGACTAAAATAGTACATTATAATTACATATAAAAACAGGATTCATTGTGGTATATTCATACATGGACAGAGCATAATTTGGTAGAATTCACTGCCTTGTACTTCCCCATGCCCTCCTCTCTGCCCCTCCATCTCCTTCTTCTACTCTGTTGGTCTATTTTCTTGAGATTCCCTTATTTTTCATTCCTCTTTTTTTTCTTTCTCTCTCTAGCTTCCATATATGAGAGAAAACATTCAACCCTTGACTTTCTGAGACTGATTTATTTCACGTAGCATGATGTTCTCTGAGTCTGGAATATTTGTCTTAATACAAGTATCCTACCTAACAAATGAAGAAAAACTAAAAATATTAAAATCCCTTTACTTTGTATTCTTCAATGGAATAATATATATGGACACTGATCATCAAGGGATGATAATATTATAAAAAGAAAGATAACTAAGCATCATGACAGACAAGGATAACATTTATGAAGCAGTCTTCTCAAAAAAAATCAAACTTGAATATAAACAAGCCTCTAGATCTTACTACGAATTTATAAGAAATACAGTGGAACAAGCTGGGCACAATGGCGCAAGCCTGTAATTCCAGCACTTTGGGAGGCTGAGACAGGAGAATCACAAGTTCAAAGCCAGCCTCAGCAATAGTGAGGTGCTAAGCAACTCAGTGAGACCCTGTCTCTACATAAAACACAAAATAGGGCTGGGGATGTGGCTCAGTGGTCAAGTGCCCCTGACAGTTCAATCCCCAGTACCAAAAAAAAAAAATACAGAGGAACATACTGAGTGTCACCACAGGTATACATTCAGCAAAATTCAGACTGGGAAGTTTATGGGATGATCAAGTTTCTTATTCAAATAAAAGAAAAGAAAAATAAGAGATGGGAGTGAGAAACAGTTAACTAGAATAATTTAAGAGATACAGAATATATAAGAAACTCCAAAATCTCAATAGCAAAAAAAAAAAAAGGCCTGATTAAAAATAGGCAATAAGGGATGGGAATGTGGCTCAGTGGTAGAGTGCTTACCTAGCATGCATGAGGCCATGGGTTCCATCCCTAGCACTGCAAAAAACAAACAAAACAAAAACAACAACCAACAAACAAACCAGAAATGGGCAACAGACCTAGACCTCAATAGACATCTCTCAAAAGACATACAAATGGACAATAGGTATATGAACAATTCTCCACATCACTAATCATCAGGGAAATGCAAATCAAAACCACAATGAGATGTCACTCCACTCCAGTTAGAACAGCTATTTTTGAAAAGACAAAAGATACCAAGTGCAAGTGAGGATGTGGAGAAAAGAGAACCCATGCACAATGTTGGTGGGAATGTAAATGAGAACAGCCATTATGGAAAACATCATGGAATTCCCTCAAAAAATTAACAGAAGAACTACCATGTGACCCAACAATCCCAGTGCTGGGTATATAATCAAAGCAAATGAAATTAGGATGTCAGCAACATCTGTACTCCCATGTTCACTGCAGCACTATTCACAACAGCCAAGACATGGAATCAACCTCAGTGCCCATTGAATGAGGAATAGTGTTTTTAGCCAACATTCTTATTGCTCTGAACAAAAGACTTGACAAGAACTATTTTAGAGGAGGAATAGTTTATTTGCCACTCACAGTTTCAGAAGTCTCAGCCCACATATGGCCAGTTCCATTGCTCTAGGCCTGAGGTGAGACAGAACATCCTGGAGGAAGGGTGTAACAGAGGAGTACAGCTCAGAACATCGCACAAGAAAGCAGAAAGAGATTCACTCGTGCTCACCAGGGAGAAAATATAAACCCCAAAAGCACACCCCCAATGACCCACTGACTCCAGCCACACTCTACCTGCCTTCAGTCACCACTCACTTAATCCCTATTAGGAGATTAATTCACTGATTAGGTTAAGGCTCTCATGACCCAATCATTCCACCTCTAAACTTTCATGCATTGTCTCATACATGAGCTTTTTGGGGACATCTCACATCCAAACCATAACAAATAGATAAAGCAAATGTGGTGCATACACACAATGAAAGACTATTCATCCATAAATAAGAATGAAATCTTGTCACGTACAACAGCACAAGTGAAACAAGAGATATTTATGTTAAGTGAAAGACGCCAGGCAGAGGAAGACAAGCACTGAATGAGCTCACTCGGATGTGGAATATAAAAAAGTTGATCTCACAAAAATTGAGAGTAGAGTGGCAGTTACCAGAGGCTGGAGTGAATAGGAAGGAGGGAGGATGAAAGATCAATGGGTAATAAGTTACAATTAGGAGGAAGAATTTTGGGTGTGCTCTTGCACAGTATGGTGACTACAGATATTTCACAATGCTAGAAGAAAATATTTTGAATATTTTCACCATAAAAAAATGATAAGGAGATAGAATGTTTAGACTGATTTAAATATTACACTATATACATATGCATATGTATATGTGTATGTATATGTATATATATATATATATATATAAACATCTGTATAATTTTTGGTTTTGTTTCAGTTAAAAGTAAATTTAATAATAAAGTTTTAAACTAAAAAAGAACTATTATTAGGGGCTGGGATTATGGCGCAGTGGTAGCGTGCTCGCCTAGCACGCATAAGGCACTGGGTTCGATCCTCAGCACCACATAAAAATAAAATAAAGATATTCTGTCACCTACAACTAAAAAATAAACATTAAAAAAAAAGAACTATTATTATTCTTTTCTTGGTATGATAATGGCATTGGGATTTTCTTTATTTTTTCTTTGTCATGCACATGCTAGATAAGTGTTACACCACTGGACTACATCTCTAGCCCTTGTTTTTGTTTTAATTCTGTATCTTTTAGAAATACACACTGAAATATTTTCAAAATGATATGTGTTGAATTTTCCTCAAACTAATACAGAAGGTGTGGAGAGTAGGCAAAATACAGATTTTAAATGACTAATCATGAGTTTATAATTATGGTAATAGGTACATGAGGAGTTCATTAATCTATCCACTTTTACATGTGTTTCATGTTTTCCTTAATCACAAAATGTTTAAAATAGTATATTTTGCACAAGAACAGGATAAAAAGATCAGAGTCAGACATTTACATGTATACATGAGTTCTATTTATCACAAAGATGGCATTATAAATCAATGGGAAAAGAATGAGGGCAGTATATGGATAAAAATAAACAATAATCCACAGATAACACTATGCACAAAGATAGAATCCAGATCAATAAGAAAATAAAATGTAAAAGGTGAAAATTTAAAAATTAATGAAAGATAAGAGTATCTTCATGACTTAAAGGTAGAGATGGACTTTTTCAAAATGTTTCAAAGACCAAAAATGATGAATTTGATTATATAAAATAAAGGATACATGCTTAATGAAGGATAGAAATAACACAATAATCAGATGAAATACTGAGAGAAGAAATTTACAATGTTAAAACCCAAAATCAGGGGTTGGGGCTGTAGCTCAGCCATGGAGCACTTGCCTAGCATGCACAAGACCCTAAGTTCAATTCCCAGCACCATGAAAAAGAGATTTTAAAAAAAGGGACAATAGCTAGTATCCAATGAACTATAACAAACCAACAGTGCTGGGTGTAGTGGCACACACCCATAATCTCAGTGGTTCTGAAGATTGAAGCAGAATGATCAAAAAGCTAGCCTCAGCAACTTAGTGAGGCCGTAAGCAACACATTGAGGCCCTAAGGAACTCAGTGATACCCTGTCTCAAAACATAAAAAGGGATGGGGAAATGACCCAGTACCAAAATAAATAAACAAACAAAACCAGAAAAACAGTTAAATTTTCAAAAGTAGAAACCTAAAGGCTAGCAGCATACAAAGAGATGCTTGAACTGATTATTGATTTAAAAAAATGTAAGCTGAAACAACACTGAACTACCACTTTATTAATGCATAAAATTAGAAAACTGGATACCACAAAGTGTTAGCAGAAATATGAAAAATCTGAAATAATTACACATTTTTTCCTCAAAAGTTGCATTTTAATACATGTTATCAAACATAACAGAATAAAACAAATTTTCAGAAGCTGTACAGACTATTCACTGAAAACATTTGTTGAGGCAAATAGAAAAAAAATTGTTACAATCATAATTTTTCTAACTTTGCACAAAATTATAAGCAGATTACATTCTTCATATTAAACATCTTTATATGCACTTTCAATGAACAGTATATATATATATATATATATATATATTTATAATACATTTTTTAATGAGATCTTAATATATGTATACCCTTGTGGTATTCTAGCAAAATGTTTAACAACTGGCTCTCCAGAAAGAAAATGGTGTGTGAAATATATATATACATATGTATGTGTGCGTATATGTATGTGTGTAGTATACACAATTTACTATAAACTTCACTGATATCAAAGTATACAGCATACAAATTTATAAATAATAACAAAAGATAATTTCATTAAAAATTCCATAGTCAGGCTGGGATTGTAGCTCAGTGGTAGAGCGCTTGCCTCACATGCATGGGGCACTGGGTTCAATCCTCAGCATCACAGAAAAATAAATAAATAAAATAAAGATATTGTGTGTATCTACAACTAAAAAAAATTTTTTTTAAATCTCATAGTCGATCAATTCTCACAGAATGTTTCTTCCATTTTTTTTTTAAACCAAACTCTTATGGAAGGAGTATAGCTCCAATATGAATACTGGTTGATATTTTTGTTCATGTTAAAAAAGGAGACAGGTGAAAACACCGAAAATGTATGCATGTTTGTCAAGGACATGAGCAACTTCTTTGCTGAATCAGGTAACAGTTTTGAAATAGTGAGGGAATACTTTCTCAAATGTTTGTGCTAGGGGCTGGAGTTGTAGCTCAGTGGAAGAGTGCTTGCCTAGCATGTGTGAGGCACTGGGTTCCATCCTAGCACCACATAAAAACAAATAATGGCACTGAGTCCATATATAACTAAAAATTTTTTTTAAATGTTTGGGCTAGTCACAATGTATCAGTTACATGCCCTTCCCACTTTAAAATCTAATTGTACTAACATTTTCTTCATCACTTTGCTAAGCCTCTACAATCAACCAAACAATAAGCCAGAGGTGATCAAACTTTTTCTATAAAGGGCTAGGTAGGAAATGTTTTAGACTTTCAGGGTCATACGATCTGTCATAACTATTTAACCCTGCTGCTGTAGTGCAAAAGAACTCATACACATTATACAAATGAATGGCCACAAATTTGGGCAGCCAGTTTGCCAACCTCTGCAATAAATAGACTTGTTTTGAAGCATTTACTGATTTTTGTTAGTAACATGATGTCACTGAACACAAAGTTGGGAAGAGATGTGCAGCAACACATTATGATTCAGTATTTCTACAATAAGAAGCAAAGAAATATAGCCAGGCACAGTGGCACATGCCTGTAATCCCAGTGGCTCCAGAGGCTAAGGCAGGAGGATCACGAGTTCAAAGTCAGCCTCAGCAATAGTGAGGTGGTAAACAACTCAATAAGACCCAGTCTCTACATAAAATACAAAACAGGGCTGGGGATGTGGTTCAGTGGCTCAGTGGTCAAGTGCCCCTCAATTCAATCCCTGGTATCCCCTCCAATAAAGCAAAGAAATATAAATGACTTCGGGGCTGGGGTTATGGCGCAGTGGTAGCATGCTCACCTAATGTGTGTGAGGCACTGGGTTCGATCCTCAGCACCACATAAAAATAAAATAAAGATATTCTGTCCACTACAACTAAAAAATAAATGTTTTAAAAAAAGAAATATAAATGACTTCGAGAGCAAAAATAACCATATAATTTAGTGAGGTAATTGAGGAGTAATATTTTGAATATGTATTACCTTTAATTTTGACATAATTTATCTAACTGCTATTTTATCAAATTTAATTTATAATAATGACTGAGTTTTACAACCAACTTTACAAAATTTCTGAGAATTCAATGGCTTTTGTGAGCCTATATGAGCAAGCTGGTAAAGTGTCTTGAGAGTAATGTGCCACACTTTGTCTAGTGATAGTGATCATCTACTAAGAGAAAAGACAGATTAAATACCACAGATGTACATTATTACAAGCTGGTGGCAGTTACTAGACGTACACAGAGGACAGGTGTGTTTCACAGTTTGAGCCTTTCACATTGTATTTTATGCAAATAGCATCTTTTGAGTAAACCATAGCAGCATGATTATATCTTAAAAACATTTCTCATAGCCATGAGGAAATATATAGGATGAGATTAGCCCTCTTGCTGTGCACATATTAAAAAAACCATACAGCATATATAAAACAAAGTTCGTGGTCACTGATCAATAGCCAGCAACAGGACTGTAATCCCTGAGAGAAGAAACACAAAGTAAGTCCCATGATTACCCTGGACTTTTTACCTGGAGTCATTATCTGGACCAAGATGGAAGAAGAAGGCAGAGTATGGAGGATTTGCTGACTTAAGGAGACAGTTCAGAGTTCTGGAAGTTGGAACAGCTGCAATTAGTGAAATGGAGAACTACATTGACCCGCAGCCACAAAACTCTACATTGGGAGAATGACCAGTAGCTAAAGGCTGAAAAATGTTTAGAGCTCATACAGGCTAAGAAAAAGAAAAAAAAACAAACTAAAAGAAGAAGAAATTGAGCCCAAGGCTAACAGAAGGAATGAAATAAAGAAGAGAGCAGAGACAAATAAAATAGAGAACAGAGAAAAACAATGGAACCAAATTTGGTTCTTTGAAAAGTTCAACAAAATTGACTAATCTTTAGTGAAGTGGAAAGAAAGAAAGAGGTCTCATACTACTGATAGCAGAAAAAAGTGGGGACATTATTATAAACAGAGATAAAAATGTTGAAGTACTGGGCTGGGATTGTAGCTCAGTGGTAGAGCACTTGCCTAGCATGTGTGAGGCACTGGGTTTGATTCTCAGCACCACATTTAAATAAATAAAATAAAGGTCCATCAACAACTAAAAAAATTTTTAAAAAATGTTAAAGTACAACGAGGAATTATAATTCAACAAATTAAATAACTTAGATAAAATAGGTAAATCCAAGAACATAAGACTTACCAAGATCATGAAACAAAGTTTTTGTTCACTGACCAACAGGCAGCACAAGGCTGTAGTAATCCCTGTGATCTCCCTGCTGAGATCATAAAACCTACTTAATCATGAAGAAATAGAAAATATGAATAAATAGTAAGCAAAATGAATCAATAATCAAAAAATTAAAAATCTCTCAAAAAAGAAAAGCCCTGGACCTGGCTTTACTAAACTCAGCATCATTATATACGATGACCAAGTGGGATTTATTCTTGGAAAGCAAGTATGGTTCAACATACCAAAATCAATCAGTGTAATATACCACACTAACAGAATGTGGAAAAAAAAACTACATGGTCATCTTAATTGAAGAAAAAACATTGCCAAAATTCAATACTTTTCATGATAAAAGCACTCCACAAACTAGGACAAGGAAACTACCTCAATATAATAAAAATCATATATGAAATATCAATGGCAAACATCACACTTACTGGGGAAAGACTAAAGGTTTTTCCTCTAAAATCAGGAACAAGGTGAAGATAACAGCTTTTTCCACTTGTATTCAGCATAGTACTAGAAGTTTTAGTCAGTATAATTATGCAAGAAAAATAACAAAATTCATCAAAATTAGAAAGGAAAAATAATCTGTTTGCAGATAGTATGATCTTGTATATATAGAAAACACTAAAGATTCCAAACACACACACACACACACAGTTGACCTAAGAAAGGAATTTAGCAAAGTACCAGGAGACAAAGTCAACAAACACAAAAAGTAGTTGTATTTCTATACATTAACCATGAGCCATCAAAAATAAAACTATTAAAATGATTCCACTAGGCCTAGGGTGGTGGCTCAGTGGTAGAGTGCTTGACTAGCATGTGTGATGCACTGGGTTCCATCCTCAGCACCACATATAAATAAATAAAATAATGGTCCATTGACAACTAAAAATTTTTTTAAAAGATTTAAATCTTAAAAAAAACAGAAAACAATACACTAACAGTGGCATTAAAAAGAATAAAGTATTTATGAATTAACTAAGGAAGTAAAATATTTGTACAATAAATATTATAAAACATTGCTGAAAAAAATTAAAGAAGATAAATGGAAACAAATCCAGTGTTCATGGATTAGAATACTTAGTATCATTAAAATATGACTACTACCCAAAGTAATCTACTATCAATGTAAGCCCTATCTAAACTCCAATGAGGTTTTTATAGCCATAGAAAAATCAAGCCTAAAATTCATATGGAACATCAAGGAATCCCAAATAGCCAAAATAATCTTGTAAAAGAACAAAGCTAGAGGACTCAGACTTCCCAATTTCAAAACTAACTACAGGGCTGGCTCAGTGGTAAAGCATTGCCTAATATGAGCAAGGCCCTGGGCTCAGTCCCCAGCACTGCAAAAACAAATCCTTACTACACTGAAACACTATGGTACTGGCATAAGACAGACGTATAGACCAATGGAATAAAATCGAAATCCCAGAAATGAACTCTCACATACAAGGTCAAATGATTTTGGACAAGGGTGCCAAGACACTCAATGGGGAAAGGACCATCTTTTTAACAAACTGTGCTAAGAAAACTGGATATACACAACCAAAAGAATGAAGTTATCAAAAACAATATATGAAAATTAATTCAAAATGGATCAAAGACCTAAATATAAGACCTAAGACTATAAAACTCTTAGAAGAAAACATAAGCTAAAAAGCTTCATTACATGGGACATTGAAGTTATTTTTTCTTTTTGGGGGTACGGGGGACTATGACAACAGAGTCATGGGTAACAAATGATACAATCTGAAAAAAAATGGACTTTATGAAAATTTCAAAAAATTTGTGAATCAAAAGACACTATTAGGACTGTGTAGAGTGCTTGTCTGGCATGCATGAGGCTCTGGATTCAATCCCCCCCCACACACACACACATGCACAAAGACACTATTAACAAAGAAAAAAACTCAGAATGGGAGATATTATTTGAAAATCACATATCTCATAAGGGATTGATATTCAGAACACATTAAAAACTATGTATTCGACAACAAACTCAACAACCAAAGAAAACTCCAACCCAATTAAAAAATGGGTAAAAGATTTAGACATTTCTCCAAAAAAGATATACAGATGGCTAATAAGCACATGAGATAGTTAGTATCATTAATCATTAGGGAAATGCAAATCAAAACTATAATAAAAGCTCAATGTGGTGACACATGGCTAAGGCTGGAGGATCCCAAGTTCAAAGCCAGCCTGAGCAACTTAGCAAGGCCCTGTCTGAAAAGAAAACAAAAAAGGCTGAGGATGAGGCTCAGTGGTTAAACACCCTTGGGTTCAAACATGGTACAAAAAAAAATTATAATAAGACACCGACTGCACACTGATTAGGGTGGCTACTATTTTTTAAAACAAGTGTTAGGATATGGGGATATTAGAACTCTTGTACGATGTTAGTAGGAATGTAAAAGGGTATAGTGGTAGAGTGCTATGGAAAACAATATGGTAGTTCCTCAAAAACTTAACAATACAATTACCATATGATCCAACAATTCCACTTCTGGGTTTATGCTCAAAAGAACTGAAAGCAGAGTCTCAAAGAAATATTTGTAAACTAATGTTCATATTAACATTATTCACAATACCAAAAATATAGAAGCAACCTCAGTGCCCATTGACAGATCAATCATAAGTAAAATGCAGCACACACATAAAATGGAATATTATTCAAACTTAAAAAGGAAGAATATGCCAGGCATGGTGACACATGCCTGTAATCCCAGTGGCTCAGGAGGCTGAGGCAGGAGGATCGCAAATTGAAAGCCAGCCTCAGCAACTAAGCGAGGCCCTAAAGAGGCACTAAGCAACTTAGCAAGACCCTATCTCTAAATAAAATATCAAAGAAGGGATAGGGGGTCCTGGGGTTGTGGCTCAGCGATAGAGCACTCGCCTAGCGTGGGTGAGCCACTGGGTTTGATCCTCAGTACCACATAAAAATAAAAATAAAGTGATTGTGTCTGCCTACAACAAAAAAATACATATATAAAAAGAAGGGCTGGGGATGTGGCTCAGTAGTTAAGTGCCCCTGGGTTCAATCTCTGATACCAAAAATTTTTTAAAAAGAAAGGACAGCCGGGTGTGGTGGCGTATGCCTGTAATCCTAGCACTTTGGGAGGCTGAGACAGGAGAATCACAAGTTCAAAGCCAGCCTCAGCAACGGTGAGGCACTAAGCAACTCAGTGAGACCCTGTCTCTACATAAAACACAAAATAGGGCTAGGGATGTGGCTCAGTGGTCGAGTGCCCCTGAGTTCAATCCCTAGTACCAAAAAAAACAAAAAAGGACAAAAGGAAGAATATTCTCACATATGCTAAAACATGTACGAACCTTGTAGACATTATGCTAAATTAAATAAGTCAGTCACAAACAAATAACTCTGATTTCATTTATATGAGAGAGTAAAAATTATAGAGACAAAAAAGTAGAATGGTGGTTCCCAGGGTTGGTGAGGAGAAAGGAGTGGGGAGTTACTGGTTAGTAAGTACAGAATTTCAGTTTTATAAAATGAAAACAGTTATGGAGATGAATGGTGGTGATAGTTGTACAACATTATAAATGTACTTAATATCACTGGCATGTCCATTTAAAAATAGGGGTAGCTGGATGTAATGGCACATGTCTGTAATCCCAGCAGCTCAGGAGGCTGAGGCAGGAGGATCACAAGTTCAACTCCAGCCTCAGCAAAAGTGAGGCGCTAAGCAACTCAGTGAGGCCCTGTCCTTAAATACAAAATAGGGCTGGAAATGTGGCTCAGTGGTCGAGTGCCCCTGAGTTCAATCCCTGGTACCCCCCCCCAAAAAAAAATAAAAAAATAAAAATAGGGCTTATAAATAGTTAAGATAGGGCTGGGGACATGGCTCGATGGTAGAGGTCTTGCCTAGTATGCACAAAACCCTGGGTTCAATCCCCAGCACCAAGATACCAAACTAACAAATAAAATATAAAGGGCTGGGGATGTGATTCAGTGGTAGAGCTCTTGCCTAGCACATGCAACACATGCCCAGAACCGCACACACACAAAAAGACACCAATAGATAATTCGTAAAGAGGAAATGGTTAATGAACATCTGAAAACAGTGTTTACTGGCAGTATTACAAAATAAATGCAAAAAAAAAAACAAGGAAATCTTTCTTTAACCTATTATCAAATGAAAAACTTTCAACAAATTCAATATAACAGAGTTTAGATGAGCAAATGATTCATGAATCATGCGACATTCAGAATCAGAAGTTCAATTCTGCAACAGGTGAGCAGTAAGTATTTATAGACACAACAGGAAACTAAAGTACAGAAGTAGCTTGATTGATTACAGCTGGGCAATCACATTATTTGGACATGATCTAATCAGTTGGCAGCCTACGATTGGCTAAAGCTCATATGCTTCTGACTGGCTCAGAATGGGCTACCTGTTACAAAAAGATATTCCTAATTAGGTTTCAGTTAACCAAGTTACATTGCAAATCATTAAGTAGGGACTCAGGGTATGGAAACAGCAATGTGGTCAAATTCAATTTAACACTATGAAATTAGAAAAAAAATGGGCAATAGTACTTGTCACTACTAGAGACATTAAGAGACAGTAGCATCCCTCACATATTGTTCCTAGGGCTGAAAATTGCTACAACTACTAACAATCAATTTGACAAGAGACCTTTAAAGCCTTCAACAAGATTTATACATATGGATCTAGAACTTCTGATTTTAAAAGTCTACTCTACAAAACAGTCTGAAAGATTTATGCACATAAATTTTCATTTAAGCATAATTTATAGTAGCATAAACTGGGATCCACAAACACTTAACAATAGAGTTGTCTTATATTGCTATGCTATAAAATTAGGCAGTGATTAAAAATGATGTAAAAGCCAGGCCTTCTGGCACATGCGTACTATTTTGGCTGCTAAGGAGGCTGAAACAGGAGATCATTTGAGCCCAGGAGTTCAAGACCAGTTTGGGCAACATAGTTAATCCTTGTCTTTAAAGAACGGGATGTTGGGCTGGGGTTGTGGCTCAGTGGTAGAGTGCTGGCTTAGCACAGGGGAGGCACTGGGTTTGATTCTCAGCACCACATAAAAATAAAAATCAAAGTATTGTGTCTGCCTAAAACTAAAAAAACATTTTTAAAAAAGTGATGTTATCGCTGGGTGCAGTGGTGCATGCCTATAATCCCAGTGGCTTGGGAGGCTGAGGCAGGAGGATCACAAGTTTGAGGCCAGCCTCAGGAATTAAGCAAGGCCCTAAGCAACTTAGTGAGACCTTGTCTTAAAAAAAAGGTCTGTGGATGTAGCTCGTTGTAAAGTATACCTTGGGTTCAATCCTAATACCACCCGCTACCAAAAAGAATGTTACAAATAATTTTTGTGAGCCAGGCGTGATGGCACAAGCCTGTAATCCCAGCACTTAAGGAGGCTGAGACAGGAGAATCGTGAGTTCAAAGCCAGCCTCAGGCAGGGCAAAGCGCTAAGCAACTCAGTGAGACCCTGTCTCTACATAAAACACAAAATAGGGCTGAGGATGTGGCTCAGTGGTCGAGTGTCCCTGAGTTCAATCTCCAGTACCAAAATAACAATAATAATAATAATAATAATAATAATAATAATAATAAAATAATTTTTGTGAGATAGGGGAAAATAAGTATAAAATGCAGAATGTAAAATCTTATACATAATAGGTTCATATCAAGGTTTTTAAAAAAGAGAAGGTAAAAAGATAAGAAGGAAATAACCAAAATATTACAAGTAGTTAAAAACACATTGATGAGGGAAAAAAGATTCAAATATAAATTCTGGAACTAAAAATACAATTATCTAAAATGAAAATGAGCCAGGCGTGGTGGCACACACCTGTAATTCCAGCTCTTTGGGAGGCTGAAACAGGAAAATCACGAGTTCAAAGACAGTCTCAGCAATAGCAAGGTGCTAAGCAACTCAGTGAGACACTGCCTCTAAATAAAATAGAAAATAGGGCTGGGGATGTGGCTCAGTGGTGGAGTATCCGTGAGTTCAATCCTCAGTATAAATAAATAAATGAATGAATGAATGAATGAATGAATGAATGAAAATGAACTGAACAAAGCTACTTCATTAATTCTACTACTAGCCAATGCAGAATGGGTGGAAATGACAGAGGAGTCGATGAACTTGAAGATAGTTTAACAGAAATTATCTAATCTGAAGAACAGAGTAAATAGATTTTTTAAATGAATAGAACTCAGGGACCTGTTAAATAATCTTATGTACAAAAAAAAAATCTAACATGAATGTAAGTGGAGTTCCACGAGGAGAACAGAGAGAATGTGGCAAAGTTTTTTTTTTATAATGGATAAAATTCTCCCCAATACAGCAGACATAAATTTACAGAGTTGAGAAGCTAAATGAGACTGAAATATGATAAATACAAGTAAAATTATATTCATTAGTCACAAAGTAATATTGGTATTATTATTCTGAAACATATATGTAGGCATATACACACATATGCTCACACATATAATAACAGACAAAATAGGAGAGATATGAATACAAAATCAAAGGAATTAATTGAAAACCCTATAATCTTTAGTTTCAATTGTAAAAATCAGCATAAATTCGTAATTCATCTCCCTCTTTCTAAAACCCACAATTCCTAGTTCTATTTGTGGCAAAAAGCCTCTAACAACAACACAGACACAATGAGCTTCCCTAATCCTTAGATAGAGGTGTCAGATAGCATTTCCCCCAAAAGAAGCCAAGTCTCCTTTAGAAAAGGCTGCTACATTAAAACAAGAAATGTTGATAGGCACAGCTCAGCATGCCTGTAATCCCAGCAGCTCAGGAGGCTAAAACAGGAGGATTGCAAGTTTAAGGCCAGCCTCAGCAACTTAGAGAGGCCCTAAGCAACTTAGTGAGACCCTGTCTCAAAATTAAAAATAAATACATAAAAAATGGATTGGGGATGTTGCTCAATGGTTAAACACCCCAGGGTTCAATCCCCAATACCAAAAAGGTAGAAAGAAAGAAAGGAAAGAAAGGAAAGGAAGAAAGGAAAGAAAGGAAAGAAAGGAAAGAAAGAAAGAAAGAAAGAAAGAAAGAAAGAAAGAAAGAAAGAAAGAAAGAAAGAGAAAGAAAGAAAGTAAGTTTGAGATAAATCTTAACATCTTATTTTGCTACCAAGTAAAGTAGCTGCCAAACCCTAATAAGATCTGTCAAAAGAAACCAAAAATCAACTTTAAAGGGCTCTGACTGGCCAAAAATGACACAATTTGAATATCAAAAACAATATTTCAGTGGACTGAAAGATAGCAATTATTAACAAAATCATCAATTCAGAATAATACTTTTTGGAAATAGTCTCATTCTCACCATTGGAGTTTATTAGAGCATATACCCGTTATTTTAAAATTTGCTAAATAAAGGGACAGCATCAAGCATCTATCACATCTCTGCAAATAGGTGATAAGGAAACATCTTTCTTCATAGAAAAATTTCTGCTAATAAATGGGGAAGGGATAACAGACTTTTAAAATCACCATTATGAAATAATGGCTCTAGGAAATGATCATCACCAATTATCAAACTGTTAAGGTGAAAGGTTGATGGGGAAATGTACAAGCGATGGGACAAGCTGCCAATGCCTAAATTCATTGATTAATCTTAGCATCATTAAAAGATGGACAACCAGACAATATGTACCTCCTTAAAACTATTGGAAATACACAATGCCCACTATGAAACTGTTTTACCAAATAAAACTATTAATAAAAGAACTTTAATCAAACCTTTGTATTTAATCACCTAATTATAGGAAATATGGGATATAGAAGACCCAACTGAACATCAAGAGAGTATAGTTGATTAGTTAAGTTCATGTGGAAAATTCTAAAAAATGAATAAACTGGTTTCTTCAACAAATGACATTAAAAATGTAGTAATGGGATGCTGTTATAAGAGAGGACTAAGGGACTTATCAACCAAATGCAATCTGGAGACCTTGCTTGGGGACTATCAATTCAAATGTAATTTTTTAATTACAATCCAGGAAATTTGAACATTGAGTTATACTGAGATATTAAGGAAGTATTATTAATTCTATGTGGCTATGCTTTTGAGTGTCATTACTGATAATCCGGTGGCCCTGGCAGGACGTGTGTTTTTTTAAAGGACTGCATTAGCCCACTCCTAAGCAAATTTATCTTCAGCTATTTAAATCATCAGGCAATAGTTTGTGGGAGAATTTTATAGTGGATGGATTAGGCTGTCACTATCTGAACCAAAGGAGTAATCCCAGCATCTCTGAAATGGGACAAATAGGCACATCTTGTTCAAGAGTCAATAAAACAGAACCTTACATAATAGGTACTCAATAAAATTTTGTTAAATGTGGACTCCCATCACGGCCCTGGGACTCCATCTACTTTACCAGCTCACTGCTGCTTAAATGCTTCCCTCTGGAATGTACAGCTGATCTTCGCTCAGAGTAGGGACTGGTGATCCCTTATAACACTGGTGATCCCTTATAACACTGCTGCTGCTACTACTGCCATTCCCTCCAATCCCATTGCTACACCCTGTTACAGACTGAGTCTGCTCTTTGTGACCTGGAGATACCTCTCCTTGCTCCGTGTGAACACAGATTTTTTTCCTTCCCAGCATGACAGTTATTTCAATCACCTTAGGAGGGCTGGCCCAGAAGTAACCTTGCCTAAGGCCTTTGCAAGTGGACAGCTCCACACACTTAGGAGAAACTGAAACAACATAGTTGTACTAAGGGTGTCTACCTCTCTGTGTGTCCCCGTGGGCTACATCATCTCTACAGACCAACTGCTTTACCAGGTTATCAGAATGGCCCGCTTCCATTCTCTCCCATCTCAGTTTGACTCTCCTGACTTTCTGAGGTACCCTCTTCATCCCACAACCCTCCTTTTTGCACGGTGAGAGGAACCAAAGAGTTGTTCATCTTAATGGCCTTCAAAAAAAAAATGACCCTAGGGACCTGCCTCCACATCACAGAGTCCCAGGGCTCTGCATGCAGATAGACCCATCTAGGACACTCACTGAGAAATAAAAAGCCATCTCTTCTGGAACAAAAAGGAAACACAAGAGGAGGAGGCAGCAAGCACAAGCAATGTTTAGAATGAAAGGAAAGAGCTGAGCAAGCAAATTAAGGCTATGAAAAGTAAAGCCAGGCAGAGGTTCCATGAGGGCTTCACATGCCATAGCAGCCATTCACACCCAAAACGGAGCTTGAACAAGAGCTGAGCACAGCAGCACAAGATTCAGCCTCCCACAAAAAGTTCAGGGTGAGTAAAGAACATTTTCTACTTAATCCTGGTCAGTAATATTAGTTAGATAAGATAAAATACTTAAACAGTCACAGTGCAAATAACCAATTAATTTATATGAATGGATGGATAGATAGATGATAGATCAATAGATCAAGACCAACAAGTAGACAGACTATAGAATATCTTTTCATTAAATATGCATGCTATTAAATCTTGCTTGAAGTGCACTTGTTATTGCTTTCAAAATTTATTGTTACTTTTCCAGAAGAAACTGTGACTGACCAAATCATGTACTAGGTTCCCTCTCCTTAGCTCTTATTTGGCAAAGTTCACAGTCCTGAGTCAAAAGGCATCACTTATACTTAGTTGCAGATACCCAGATTGCACATATATTCCCTAGAAAACAAACCAAACTGATATGAAGCCCATGGCACCAGAACCAAACCACTGGTCAATGAGTGATAAAGTGATTCACATCCATTTCATCCTCTCCAAATGATTTGACAAAGTTAGAATATCTCCCCAAGGTAAATAATTATGCATGCTCCCATCCCACTCATTCCCAAATGTGAAAGTGTTCATTGATGGTCTATTCCCATACAGAACATAGTTGGCTTTTTAATCACTTAGCCCACACCTAATAGTGGTCACTAGGAACTCTTCGTCATCCATGCAGAAAGCATGCAGCTACTACTCCCTACTGCATTCCATACTGGCTCCCTTATACCAAGCTTGTGTGCGCGTGCTTCAAGGAGGCGGGATTGGGGCATGTACACAGTGTACATTGAAGCAGGCCTCCATTTATTTGTAATAAACACTTGGCAGACAGAAAAATTCTAAAAGGCTATTTATTAAGCTCCCAACATCCTTGGGGTACAGTGTTGGGCACTGAATTACAGGAAATGTTTTCGACTCTGCTTCTTTTGGGACTGCCTGGCTGGGAGGTCCAGGGAGTGGGCCATGGTAACCACTCTTCATTTTCCTGGGCCATTGTAACCCTAATGAGATCCATTCTGATTGCAATTAGAACAGTGCGTAGCAGGTGAAGCCATATGGAGCGTGGTCATCTTGAAGCAGGAGCTGAAAAGGGGCTTTTGTCTCCCCAGCTCTGCACATGCATTTTCTAAAATCAAGTCCCACCTGGTCCTGCCACAGCCCTATAAAGAAAGGGAATTGTCTGAAGGCTGAAGCTTCAATCCATACCCACATTACAAAGGCGGCTGCTAAGTGCCTACTATGTGCCAGATGCCACACTAAGCTTTTTCTCATGCCATGGCATCAACCTCTCAGTAAGTCAGCCGTCATAAACAACATTTTACAAAAAACTAAGGTCCAGAGAAGTCATTGGGCCTGCCCTGAGTTGCACAGCTTGAATGAAACAGCACCAAGATGACGGTGACAGCACCAAATTTCCTGAGTCTAATGTTTAAATGTTTTCCATTACAAGAGGAAGTTATCACTGAAATCTCAAATTGTTCTTTTTGTTTGGTTTGGTTTCATTGCTTGGCTTGTATAAATAGAATGTCATAAAAGATTCCTATTCCCTAAGAGTCCCAAAGATCTTTTTGTGCCATATTACATGACAACTGACTAGGGCAGCTGCTAACTATATAGAAGCCCCCATAGCCCACCTGCCCTGGCCATCTTCCATTCAGAGGTGGGTGGGCTGAAAATCAGATGCCAGAATCACACATAATTATATTTTAGACTGCTCAGCAGGACTATTGCACCAATATAGGTTGGATAAACTGAGGTAGGAAAAACTCATTCACCGCATATAATGTTTTTTTATTGGAACTACAATATCCCCGCCTATCCCTCCTCCTCCCACTTTGCCCTGCTCCCCCACCACATCTGCCTCCACCACAGGTAACCCAGCCAATATAGGATACATAAAGGAAACTTAGAGTCCACAGTTCAGGGTCACATTGGTCTATTAAAGCCTAACAAAGAGTAAAGCTTTATGCTGAAGAAAACGGGTTTACCTTGAATTTGTGAATTGAGAGGCTTTTGAAGGAGCCAGAGAAAACCTTTAATATTAGGCAAAACCTATTATGCCATGGGCTGCAATAAAACAGTATTTAATTGTAGGTGGCCACGTGGCCTAGCAGACTAACCCCCAAAAGAATGTGCACTATGCAAAGAAAAGAGCTTAGGTTCTAATTAGGGAATTTAATTATTGGGTATAAACACAATAAATGACAGAATTGTGCACTTGTATGTAAATATGTAAAATGATTGATGGGAAGATAAATTATTTTTTGAAATAGAACACTTTACTCTTCTCAAGACCTGTGTGAATTCCATCATCCAATTCAGTTTGCCCTTGTGCCTCCAGAAAGCATGTAACAACTTGCCCTGTTTTCTGCCCCAACAGCCCCCTCTACAAACTACTGTCCCCACATGTAGGCTCATACCTATTCCAAGTTCAGAACCAGAGTCACGGCCCCTAATCATGGTGGTTTTAATCTTTGGGGGATTGGCATCAACTCAACCATTACTGCCAGCCCTGTAGACCCTGTGCCCCAATACAAAGTACTGACCTTCTGCTTTACTGTCAATACTCCGAATTCCAGTCGGGTGTGGTGGTGCACGCCTGTAATCCCAGCACTTAGGGAGGCTGAGCCAGGAGGATCACGAGTTCAAAGCCAGCCTCAGCAACGGCAAGGCGCTAAGCAACTCAGTGAGACCCTGTCTCTACATAAAACACAAAACAGGGCTGGGGATATGGCTCAGTGGTCGAGTGCCCCTGAGTTCAATCCCTGGTACTCCCCCGAAAATACTCTGTAGGACATGAATATGAATATCTGAATATGGTAGCCCTTGGCCTCACACTCAACTTATTCACTGCCTCAGTCCAGAGGCCTAAAGAATAAGGTAAAGGGCTGGGGTTGTGGCTCAGTGGTACAGTGCTTGCCTAGCGTGTGTGAGTCACTGGGTTTGATTCTCAACACCACATATAAACAAATAAAGTCCATTGACAAATGAAAAAATATTAAAAAAAAAAAAAAGAATAAGGTAAGGTCCCCAAAGTCTCCTTCTGAAGCTGAAACTGTCCAGGCTTCCCTCATGGCAGTCCCCTCCTCCTCATTCCACTGCCTCTCTCAAGCATGATCTAGATACTCATCTCCCCTAAATCTCAACTTCCAATAGAATCTCTTAGCAGTATTGAAAGTCCATAGACGTGGGTACAAAAGGAAAAGCTGCCACCTTACATACTCAAATATTTGGAAGAAATAAATAATGCTTATCTCAGCATCTGAACCACTACAACAAAATGGTTTGAGGGCAAAAGAAGGCTTTGGAGAAGGTACAATATTTCACAGGTCAACTGCTTTAATATAATAGTCTTTCCTCTATGTTCCTGAGTTATGGAGGCCAGAGGGGCCAACCAGGACCTAGAGGTCAAAGAAGCAATTTGTGTAGCCATCATTATCATTTCTACTGGGAAAAGAAAACTAAAGCACTCAAATGTGCTTGGCTTTTTTAGTTTTTATCCCTTAAGAATCTCTTCTAAAAAATCCTCTCCTCTATAAAAAATAAGAAACATCATTGGAAAAACCTGAAATTCCAAAGAGCAGAAAGCAAAACAATTCCCAAGGCCTTAATACCAAAGTCAAGAGCAATCTTTTTTTCTTTGCCTGGGTGCTGTTTTCAGCAGCTGAAGCAGTTTTAGAAGCACAAAAAAATTATAAACTTTTCAATGCCCAATGAACAACTAACTCCTTTTCCTTCTCCAAGCTGCCCAGCATTGTGGGAGTACCATCCTGCACAAGAGGATGAAGTAAGCAGACTCAAGAGGAATGAATTTAACAGCTATCCCTTCACTGTCCCTATCCCATTCTCAGATTCACATCATGGGGGGGAAATGACAAGGGCATTGACACACCTTCAAAAGATCAAGATCTGCTATATACTTAACTAATGCTCTGCCACTTTCCAGAAATTCTCTCATTAACTCAAAAAAGGTAATGCACCCTGCTGTCTTTGATGATTGAAAATGGTGAATACTGATGAAGTAAAAATACTAACTAACACAATCAGGCTCAAATCTCACCACTATATCTGAGGTTAGAGATAGGAGCCTTTGAACCTTTATCTTCTGGGCTACAAAGGACTCTATACTTGCAAGACGAAGAATTTGCAATTCTTTAAGGAACTGCCCAGCACCAAGGTGTAAATATTCAGGCTTCAAATTACTTCCAAGTCTTATCACCCAGGACAGGAAACCTAGTTTCTGGGTGGTGTCCAAAAGCACAGGAAACCAGAAAACAAACTGAATTCCATCCCTGAGAAACCAGTGGAATCTTAAAAAATGCTTGAGGGACCACAGAAAATGTAATAATGGCTAACATTTACTTAGCACTCACAGTGTTTCAGACATTGATATATGAAAGAAGAGTTTAAGAATCTACCAACAACCTAAAAGATGAACAGAAAAATATTAAATAGTGATGGAATATTGTTCATCAATTAATAAAAATGCTTTCAAACAATATCTAATAAAATGGGAGCATTTGCATATTATTTATTATGTTCATTGAAAGTAGCAAGCTTAAAAATATACAAACCCTATAATCCCAGTGATTTTTAATTTTTTTTTAGTTGTAGACACCTTTTTTATTTGTTTGTTTGTTTGTTTATTTCTATATGGTGCTGAGGATTGAATCCAGTGCCTCACATGTGCCAGGCAAGTGCTTTGATCCCAGTGATTTTTAAAACCAATCCATAGATACAGAAAAGACCAGAAGGATATATGAGGTTAAAGCAGGCAAGACCAGCTACCTCATTAGTAGGTCCCAGGGCAAAAGGAAAATATGTGGCCCCTTGTTCAACAATTATTACAAGTGTTAAAAAGACAGCAATAGGACAACATTAAAGCAAGTACAGAATCCTTCTAGGCACTGGGCCCTGTAAGACTGCGCAGGTTGCATGGCCAGAATTCGGCCGTGGTACCAGTTAGGTATCTCTGGTTATTAATATTATGGGTGATTGTTTTCCTTTTTGTATTTGTCTGTATTCTCCAATTCTAGTAAGTGAACATATATTATCATTAGAAAAAAATACTGAGTAATTTTACTTCTTTTTGTTTGTTTGTTTTGGTACTGAAGATTGAACTCAGGGACACTCGACCACTGAGCCACATCTCCAGCCCTATTTTGTGTTTTATTTAGAGGCAGGGTCTCACTGAGTTGCTCAGCGCCTCACTGTTGCTGAGGCTGGCTTTGTACTCGTGATTCTCCAGTCTCAGCCTCTGAAAGTGCTGGGATTACAGGCATGCGCCATTGTACCCAGCTAAAAATACTGAGTAATTTTTATTTTTTTATTTTTTTTTTATTTTTTTTTTTAGTTCTAGATGGACACAATGTCTTTATTTTATTGCTTTGTATGTGGTGCTGAGGATCAAACCCAGGGCCTCATGCATGCGAGGCAAGCGCTCTACCGCTGTGCTACAATCCCAGCCCCCTGAGTAATTTTTAAAAGAATCATCCAACAAAAGTAAGCAGATATCTACCTGTAATTATAAAATAGCATGATTTGGAACATTAGTCATGCTATGTCGCCAACAGGTGAGGACTAAATCTGGGGTGCAGAGAAAAGTGGAAATCTGGTTAGAGGGAACAAAATCAACAGCTGCCACAGAAGATGGGGAGAAGGAAGGGAACTGCTGCACAGGGATGAATGATCTGATTCATATACAGGCAAAAAAGATGGTTCCAAATAAGCAAGAGTCACAGTAGTGGTGGCAGTAATACAGCCTGACTGGAAGGCACACAGGGCACTAGCCCACATAACCTATGTTATGTGTGATGCTGCACAACACTGTGTCAAGAAGTGTATAAGTTAAAACTGGTCTGGTCTGCTCAGGAGCCAAAAGCACTGGAGTGGGAAGGGCAATCCAGGAGTCTCATTAACCTGGGTGGTGAAGCCAAGTTCCAGAATTACTTGAAGTTAGTATTAAACATCTCTTCAAGCCCTCAGATTGGTATGTGAAGAGTACCACATATATCTCATTGATTTATTTTACCTAAGATATATTGTCCATTTCTCTCCAACTCAAGTGTAAATTCCACCGAGACTAGAATTTTTAACTGTTTCATTTACTATTTTACCCTCAACCCCTTAGAATATGCCTAGCACATTACAGATACTCAGTAAATATTTGCTGAACGAATGACAATACAAGCCATTGCAAGATTGGCCCAATTCTCACCTCCTGGCATGTGTAAGACAGAAAAGAGTTTTTAATAGATGGGGCAGTAAGTCATAAGAATGATCAGAATAGATTGTCCTTGTTTTTGAACTCAAAGAGAACATGAAAAATTCCTTCCTAATTATTCAGTGTTCATCCCAGGGGGGATGGGGAAAAAATATACAACAGGGTCAGGTGTGAGCAATACACCTATCTACATCTCATTAAGAGAAATCAATTCTTGGGAATTCCCCAGAAGACAGACAGTCTTTCCTTTTAGCTTCAAGAGGTGACCCCGGACACCAGACAATTTCAGCGTCATTCTGAAATTGTATTAAAAATTCCTGATTCCACATCTTCTATGAACAGGTAGAAGAGAAAAAAAAGGAAAGCAATTACTGAGACACCATGAACCGGGGAAGGGTGAAATATAGACCTGGGGATTAAAACAGCTCGCCTCATTCTCCATCCTTAGGAGGGAAATCTGTGAGATTATGGTCTCACATTCAGCTCAGGCTGTACATATACCTATAGCAGATGAAACACCACCACGGTATGCCCCTTTCTCTAATGAGGGCTCCCAGTGAAAACAGGTCCATCCTCTCCAGGTCTCATCAATCCCAAACACTTGAAGAAAATAAATCTAGCCACAAATTATTTCCCCCACCTGCTTTTTGGGTTACCCCTTTCACCAGCAGGAAATGTCTCCAAGGCTCCAACATTAGCTGCAGACCTTTTCTGAATCAAGAGAGAAACACAGGGGCTGAGGGTGTGGCTCAGTGGTAAAGCGCTTGCCTAGCATGTGTGAGGTCCTGGGTTCTATCCCCAGCACTACAAGAAAAGAAAAGAAAAAATAAATATGAGTACATTTCACACCCTTTCCATCTCTCCTTCTATGAGGCAGCATTAAAGAATGCAGCTATCCGCAGCCCTCCACCCCGCCTCAAAAAAAAGGAAAGAAAGAAAGACCAGCAGCTTGGAAAAAATGTCTGTCTGGGTCCTGCAGAAATGAAATGTGTAGGGCTGGAATTGTAGCTCAGTGGAAGGGCACTTGACTCACATGTGTGAGTCACTGGATTCGATCCTCAGCACCACATAAACATAAATAAATAAATAAAATAAAGATGTTGTGTCCATCTACAACTAAAAAATATTTTTGAAAAAGAAATGAAATGTGTCCTATGTTGGTCCAAAACGCAAGGCCTGCCCAAGGGGCTGTATGGGGATTCACGGCCCCCAAAGAGCAAGGAAAAGATAAGAATGGCATTTTGTTGTTGTTTTGGTTGTTCTGTTTTGTTTCTGAAATGGGGTCTTGCTATGTTATCCAGGCTGGCCTTGATCTTGTGGGATCAAGCCATTCTCCAGCCTCAGCCTCTCAAGTAGCTGGGGCTACATGTGTGCACAACTGTGCCCAGCTGGCATTTTATTAATGACCATGGTTTCCAATTATGAAATGTACAATTATGACTGTGAGCAGAAACATTCTAGAGGGCCCATCTATCCATCTACTCACCATCTGGGCTGGAATTAGGACAGAAAGATGACTTGTGAGAGAATATTGTGGCTTAGGAAAAGAATTGTGGGCTGTGTTCATGGGAAAGGGCATGAATAAAATGGAAAGTCTTAAGACCTGGCTCTGCCACAGTAATCCTGAACAATATGTAACATATGCAGGGATAATGAAGTACACCTGAACCCATTGCGTAGCCAACACAGAGACTTTTTTTTTTGAGGGGTATCTAGCTAAGTTGTAGAGGCTGGCCTCAAATGTGTAATCCTTCTGCCTCAGTCTCCTGAGTTGTTGGAATACATGTGTCTGCCACAGTGCTCAGCTCAGAGATTTTTTTAAGACAAAATACAGGGGGCTAGGGTTGTGGCTCAGAAGTAGAATGCTTGCCTGACACATGTGAGGCACTGGGTTCAATCCTCAGCACCACATAAAAACCATCTACTAAAATAAGTTTAAAGAAAAAATACAGCCAGGTGTGGTGGTGTACACCTGTAATTCCAGCAGCTCAGGAGACTGAGGCAGAAGGATAACAAGTTCAAAGTCAGCCTCAGCAACTTAGCAAGACCTGTCTCAAAATTAAATACAAGAGCCAGGTGCAGTGGCACATGCCTGTAATCCCAGCACTTTGGGAGACTGAGACAGGAGAATCGCGAGTTCAAAGCCAGCCTCAGCAACAGCGAGGTGCTAAGCAACTCTGTGAGACCCTGTCTCTACATAAAACACACAATAGGGCTGGGGATGTGGCTCAGTGTTCGAATACCCGAGTTCAATCCCCAGTAAGCCACAAAATAAAAATTAAAAAAAACAATTAAATACAAGAAAGGGCTGGGGATGTGGCTCAGTGGTTAAGTGCCCCTGAGTTCAATCACTAGTACTAAAAAAAACAAATAAAATAAATAAAAATAAACCCTGTGTATGTATGCATCTCTCCAACCCGAGAGTTGACTTATTGAGAATAGGCACTACATCTACTTCCCCTAGGCATCCCAGTCCCCAACCAAAAGCCTGATACATGCTGGGTGCTCACTGAATGCTAAATAACATTATAAATTATGGGTAATAGAAAGCTTAACAAAGCAAAAAAGAATCTTAATGAGATCCCTGAAGAAAAAAGGTGAAAACTAACTTCCACAGGAGCAGAGTTAAGTGTAGGATTTTATATGTCCTTCTTTCATCTTTAGCTCAAATCCCCACTTTGAGAATAAGGTACCTGTGCTTTCTGTACCTGCCAGCACATAAAGTAGTTAAGCTACCAGCTGGGCCTCTCTCTGGGAGTTAAGTCTTTCCTCCCACAAAGCACTATGGAACTGAGATCTTACCTTATCTAAACACCAATAACAAAATATTGCAGTCAAATTTCTGGTAGGTTCCACCCTGATTTAGCAAAACATAGAGTAGCTTCTCATATTTCCAAAAGTAATGGGGCATCTCCAGCTACATCTCCCTTTTTCATTGCTGGCTAAAAAATCTGTCACCACAGCCAGTTCCTAAAGACTAAAATAATGAACTTTATTTAATCTGGAAATAACTCTTTGAGATAGAATTATGCTTCTCATTTACAAATGAGAAATCAGAGGCTCAATAAAGTGTCCTGATCAGGATGCCATAGATATCAAACAACAACTCTGGTAATAGGACTCAGGCCCCCACAATTCACCTCCCAGGTGAATTCTCAGGCATCTGTGGAGTGTGAGCTTTTAAGAAGTACACGGGGTAACTAATCATCCCAATTTTCTGAGGACTCAGGGCTGTTTCCCAAGATGCGGGATTTCCGGTGCTAGAAACAAGACAGGGTTGGGCAAGCTGGGCCAGATGACAACCCTAGCAGGGCTTTAGTGATCTCATTCACCACTATGTCCCCATGGCACACTGTGAGTACTAAATAAATATTTGCTGAATGAAAGAATGAATGAATGGTTTAATTATGGCACTGAGACATTTTTCAGTGCTACAATTCCTTTCTGAAAGGCCTTTCAAGTCATCTTCCTACCCCTTCCCCTGCCTCATCAAACAGTAAGAGAGGATCATGGAGTTACTGTGTGAGAATTTCAATGTGAAAGAGAAAGACTAGAGAAATACTCTAACAAGCAACTGAAATTGAGTTCTGCTTGTCTTTGTGGCTTTAGAGGAAGAAAATAAATGAATAGCAAAGTTGATTCTTATTTTCAAATAAATTAAACATTTAGAAATGTGTGTTTGTTGCCAACTTTTAATAGTATGTTTCTTTCTTAAGCCAGAGTCCAAGCCAGTCTCCTGTCCAAGTTTTCTGTCATGCCTTATTGTCTAGTCTGTTCAGCTATTTTAAAAAATGTTGAATATCGACAATAGCTCTCAGGCAAGCATTGTCAAGTTTTGTATGAAGCAATCTTGGTTGAATGAGAAGATCCCACAGCTTATAGTCCCCTCTACAGTGCTGCCCTAGGCTGGGCTTGAATGTGTGTGACTGATAACAGGACACATTTCTACCTTTGTTAGTACATTCCTACTCCATAATTCATTGGCCACTCTCTTTTTAGGAAAGATCTTTATGGTAAAGTGGGCAGGACAGCAGGTAAGTGCTCTTAGAGGAAAAGGAAGTGCAACTGCCTTGTGAGGCTCCGGGGCTGGCGTGGGTTCAGCAGGAGCTCTCTCCTCTGTTCCTTGTTATCCTGACTCAGGGTGTCTAGCTGTTCCAACCAGGTCCACGGGTTCCCATAGCCTTAAGGTGGCCTTCTCAGAGCTGATGCTTTTTAAATAATATGCAGTCACAAATAATCAAACTGCTCAGAATTAAGGGTCAAAGTGCTGTATGCTGATGTGAAAATATCTTTCCTTCCCAATGCTGGTGTTTGCTCCTCTAAAGAGGACTCTAGGAGCTGCTGGCATATAATTTCCTGCATTTGCGGAGCGCTTCTGAACTAAGAAAAGGTCTTTCTTCTGTTCCTTTAGGTAAACAAGGCTCCCAGTGTGGGTCAGGTCACTGGTATCAGATAAATTTTATTGAAAATTTTTGGTATTGCAAACTGAGAGGGCAAAGCAAGAAGGTGGAACTCTCCAGTGATCATCCTCCCACAGAAACATCAATTTGAACAACTATCTGCACAAAAAAATGCATTTGCAAGAGCTACAGAAACCAAGTGAGAGATAACAGTACCTGGTCATGGCATAATAGTAAGGAAACATGCATTGGAGAGGACAGGAAGGATAATTTTACCATCTCTCCCCCAACACCCAGCAGCTCGGCATGGTGAAAGATATCATCCAAGACCACCACAATAAGATACCCAAGGGCTGGGTTGTGGCTCAGTGGTAGAGTGCTCAACTCACATGTGTAAGGCACTGGGTTCAATTCTCAGCACCACATATAAATAAATGAATTGAGTAAGGTCCATCCACAACTAAGAAAAATTTTTAAAAGGACACCCAAGACTAGACAAAATCTCAGGATCCCTGACTCCATGCTGGTACCCACAGACTGAGCCTCTAGACCCAATACTCACCAAAATAAAACCTGTACCCCTGTACCCAGCCAACATCATTGCTACCCAACTGTACTGGTTTTAGGTTTTGGACAAATCTCAATGACAGGCAGGCCACAGGGCTGTGGCTTTGGATACCCCCATGGTTACACCAGCCTCATCAGCCATGGGATTCCAGCCTAGTTCTGGACCAGCCTTAGAGGCAATGGGATTCTAGCCAAGACTGCACCAGCCATAGCAGATGGGAGCTAAGCATGTCTCTTAGTGTTAAAAGAGCTACCGCAGACATGGACTTAGAGATCACACTAGATAGTCTGCCCAGAATCTCAGAACAGTCTTAGTCTTACTACTGAAGGACTTTTCCCAGATAAGCCCAACTGCAAAGACTGTAACAAGTACCTACTTCCTTAATGTAAAAATATCAATTCATGACCACAAGGATTAAGCATGATCAGGAAAACATGACATAACCAAATAGACAAAATAAGGTAAATATGAACCAGGTGTGCTCATGCACACCTGTAATCCCAGCAATTTGGGAGGCTAAGACAGGAGGATCTCAAGTTCAAGGCCAGCCTCAGCTTCTCAGCAAGACTCTCAACAACTTATTGGGACCCTATCTTAAAACAAAAAATTTACAAAAAGGGCTGGGGATATAGATCAGTGATAAAGCATCCCTGGATTTAATCCCCAGTGCCTTCTGAAAAAATTCAAAAGCTAGGTATGTTCCTCAGTGGTAGAACATATGCTTAGCATATGCAAGGCCCTGGGTTGAATCTGCAGCACCAAAAAATAAAAGTAAAAATTTCAAAAGTAGAGTTGATGTGTAATTTTTTGTAATCTAAGTTATCAGTTTAAAATATCCTGTTATAACTCTAAGATGTTTTTCGTAACCATGAAGCATAAACCCTATAATAGATACACTTTAAATTAAAAGCAAAGAATCAAAACACACTACTAGAGAAAATCACATAACTACAAAGGAAAATACTAAGAGGGGAAGAAAAAAGAATCTATGCAACAACTAGAAAACAACAAATAAAATAATAGTAATAAGTCCTTAGCTATCAATAAATAAAAGGAAAGTAAGTGGATTAATTACTCTAATTAAAAGACATAGAAGAGCCAGGCGCAGTGGTGCACGCCTGTAATCCCAGCACTTTGGGAGGCTGAGACAGGAGAATCGCGAGTTCAAAGCCAGCCTCAGCAATGGCGAGGTGCTAAGCAACTCAGTGAGACCCTGTCTCTACATAAAACACAAAATAGGGCTGGGGATGTGGCTCAGTGGTCAAGTGCCCCTGGTACCAAAAAGAAAGAAAGAAAAAAAGAAAAGAAAAGACACAGGAAACAAAAGTAAAAATAGACACATGGTATTATATCCAACTAAGAAACTTCCTCAGAACAAAGGAAACAATAAATAGCGTTAAGAACGAACATAAAGAGTGAGTGAAAATATTGTCAAATTATTAATCTGACAAGGGATTAGTATCCAGAACACATAAGAATTCAAAAAACTGAACATCAGAAAACAAATAAACTGTACAATGAGCTAAACACATGAATAGACACTGCACAAAAGACACACAAAGGGCAATGAGTACATGAAAAAATGCTCAACATCACTAATCATCAGGGAAATGCAAATCAAAACCACAATGCAGCCAGGCACAGTGATGCACACCTGTAATATCACCGACTTGGTAGGTTGAGGCAGGAGGATTACAAGTTTGAGGCCAGTCTCAACAACTTAGGGAGGCCCTTAGAAACTTAGCAAGACTTTGTCTCAAACTTTTTTAAAAATTAAAAAGATTTGTAGATATAGCTCAGTGGTAAAGCACCCCTGGGTTCAATCCCCATACCAAAAAAGAAGAAAGGAAAGAAAGAAAGGGAAGGGAAGGGAAGGGAAGGGAGAAAGAAACCACAATGAGGGGCTAGGGGAACAGCTCAGTGACACAGTACTTGCCTACCATGGGCAAGGCCCTAGGTTCTATGACGAGCACTGGAAAACACACACACACAGAATCATCTTACGCCAGTTAGAATATCTACCATCAAAAAGATAAAAACATAACAAATGCTGCCTAGAATGTGGAGAAAGGGGGAAGGAACTCTTACATATTGTTAGTGGGAATGTAAATTCATACAGCCATTACAGAAAACATGGAGGTTCCTTAAAAAACTAAAACTAGAACTACCCGGCAAGCCCACTGCTGGGTATATATCCCATGGAAATGAAATCAGTACACCAAAGGGATACCTTCACTCTTGTGTTTACTGCAGCACTGTTCACAATAGCTAATACATGGAATCAACCATGACACCCATCAACAGATGCATGGATAAGGAAAACATAATAAATATACACAATGGAATATTATTCAGCCATAAAAAGAATGAAATCCTGTCATTTAAAGCAACATGGATGGAACTGGAGGTCATTATGTTAAGGGAAATAATACAGATACCAAAAGGTAAATATCACATGTCCTCACTCATTTATGAAAACTAAAAAGTCAATCTCATAGAAGAAGAGAGTGGAATAGTGGCCACTAGAGAGTGGGAAAAACAATGGAGAGGCCTAGAGAAAGAGGTTAGATAAGGGGCACCAAAAACAATTAGAGATTAATTAGTTCTGGTTTCCTAGAGCACAGAAGGATAACCATTGGTTAAAACAATCCACGATATATTTCAAAAATAACAAGAAGAGTACAAAACTCGCAACACATAAATATGACTAAAATTGTAGGATATAGAAGTACATATTATCATTATATATTGTACGCATGTATTGAATTATCATAATGTTGCCCACAAAGATGTATAAATATCATGTCTCAATTTTTTAAAAAAATGGGAAAAGGCCTAAACAGATATTTCTCAAAAGAACACATACAAATGGATAACAGGTATATGAAAAAATATTCAGCATCACTAATCAGGGAAATGCAAATCAAAACCACAAGATATCACTGCACTTCAGTCAGAATGGCTATTACCAAAAAGACTGAAGATAACAATTGTTGGCAAGAATGTGAAGAATAAAGAAACTCTTATAAGCTGTTGGTTGGAATGTAAATGAGTACAGCCATTATGGAAAACAGTATGGAAGTCTCTCAAAAAATTTAAAATAGAACTACCATAAGATCCAGCAATCCCACTGTTGGGTATACATCCAAAGTAAATGAAATCAGTACATTAAAGAGACATCTGCACTCCATGTTTATTGCAGCACTATTCCCAGCAGCCAAGACAAGGAATCAACCTGTGTCCATCAGCTGATGAATGGATCAAGAAAATATAGTACATGTGAACAACAGAATACTATTCAGCCTTAATAAAGAATGAAATGCTGTCATTTGGGATGACATGGATGGAATTGTAATAAATTTCATTTATTTTAAATGAAATAAGCCAGGCACAGAAAAACAAGTACTCCACGATGTCACGCATACATGTAGTCAAATCCATCGTCCAATGAGCAACCATTCAAGGTAACCACACATGGAATTTTGGTTGATATGTATAAGTAAGAGATGTCTGATCAACATGTGAGATACACTAGACATCCAAAGCTACTTCCCATTTCCTTCTTTTCTTTTTCTTTCTTTCTTTTTTTTTCTGATTTATTTTTGGTACTGGGGATTGAACCCATGGCCGCTTTACCCCTGAGCTACATCCACAGCCCTTTTTTTATTTTTTATTTTCAGACATTTAAGACAGGATCTTGCTAAGTTGCTTAGGGCCTTGCTAAGTTGCTCAGTCTGTCCTCAAATTTACAATCTTCCTGCTTCAGCCTCCTGAGTCACTGGGATTACAGGCACACACCACGGCACCCAGTATTATTTTCCATTTCTAAAAAGTGATTTCTAAGATTAATTATCCATATTTGCCTACTCTCTTTAAAATTTAATATATCTTAAGTAAGGGCAAACATATTATCACATCTGACACACTGCAACATCTAATTATTTTATTCCTTAAAAAAACTACTTTTGCTTTCTGGAAATTAATCCTTAACTACCATTTGTGTAGGCATCAGCTGTACTGTGATCACAATTAATTCAGGACAATATCCATATTGAGCTGTAAGTAAAACCCACATTAAATAAAAGATCTAAATGCAATTGTTTCCATTTGAACAAAGCAATGAAAACATACCGTCTCTCTGTCCTCTGACTTTTTTTCACAGTGGTAGAAAGTGAAATAAAATTGTTTGAAACAAATGGTCAATACAGCCATCCACTGGAATTAAATCTAATTGCCTTTAAAAGAAGAAAAAATTCGCTACTTGAAACATTTTCTAAACTGTTATTTAGAGCTCACAAATCCTATGTATCTAATGACCAGTTTGAAAATTAAAGTGTCTGCATAGTTTGGATTCCTCAGGCCACTCTCTCAGTATAGGTAGCCTCACTGAGGGATAAACACAGGCAGGAGGAGATACAGAAAGGGAATTAAATTAAGCAGTAAAAGACATATGAGTGAATCAATGGATGGGTGGCAACTGGCTGACTTTTAAATTTCTTTCCTAGGTTTAAGTTTACTATCCTTCTGAGTTTTCTATCAGCTTTGGGGGTTTCAGGTAGGAGGGTATTGGATTTTGCATTTATATATAATATTATCTATATTCCAAAAGTCAAAAGTCAAATATGCCACACTAAAAAGGGTGGATTCATTTTTTCCAAAATGGAAATTTCTTTGGTGAGGGTTCTGGGGATTGAACTCAGGGGCACTGAAACGCCGAGCCACATTCCCAGCCCTACTTTGTATTTTATTTAGAGACACAGTCTCACTGAGTTGCTTAGCACCTTTATAAATTGCTGAGGCTGGCTTTGGACTCATGATCCTCCTGCTTCAGCCTCCCAAGCTGCTGGGATTACAGGCTTGCACCACCATGCCTGGTGAAATTATTTTTAAATATATATGCATGTAAGAGTACATGGGGACTTAGTACAACTGCTGTGTGAAATAAAACCACAAAAGTTGAAGACAACCCAGGTATGTGTTGAGAAACAGGAAAATTAAGAGTATGCTATTCTGTTTTACTCCTATGTCATATGCATAGTAGACATGAAAGAATGTAGGCATTCACACTATTTTCATAGTATGTCAATGATTTTTTTTTTTTTGGTACTGGAGATTGAACTCAGGGGCACTCGACCACTGAGCCACATCCCCAGCCCTATTTTGTGTTTTATGTAGAGACAGGGTCTCACTGAGTTCCTTAGTGCCTCACCATTGCTGAGGCTGGCTTTGAACTCGCGATTCTCCTGTCTCAGCCTCCCTAAGTGCTGTGATTACAGGCGCGCACCACCACACCCCACATGTCAATGCTTTTATTTATTTTCTTTTTGTACTAGGGATTGAACCCACGTGCACTTTACCACTGAGCTACATCCCTGGTCCTTTTTGCTTTTCATTTTGAGACAGGGTCTCATTAAGTTGCTGAGGTTCTCAGCAAGTTGCTGAGCCTGGCCTGGAACTTGTGATCCTCCTGCCTCAACCTCCCAAACTGCTGGAACTCCAGGCATGCACCATGGTGTCTGGCAATGCCGATGCTTTTTAAACTTGAAGTGCTTTACATGAGGCAATAAACTGGAATGAAAAGAATAATAGGTGAAGGTTTGGGTCTTGCTCCACCACCAATGTGTTGTGTGACCTTGAGTAAATGGCTTCTCTTTTCTGAGTTTCAGTTGCAGCCTTTTCTTTTCTTTTTTTTTTTTTTGGTACTGGGTATTGAACTCAGGGGCACTGGACCACTGAGCCACAGCCCCAGCCCTATTTTGTGATTTATGTAGAGACAGGGTCTCACTGAGTTGCTTAGTGCCTCGCCATTGCTGAGGCTGGCTTTGAACTCGCGATTCTCCTGTCTCAGCCTCCCTAAGTGCTGGGATTACAGGTGTGCACCACTGCGCCCGCCTTCTGCCTTTTCTATTGAGGCAATCACACCAGACCAGTTCCTTCCAGCTTCACAGTTTATGATACTGTTTCGATCACATGGAAATGAGGAGTATGGTCAATGGTGAGACTTGTCTAAGACACGCAGAACACAAAAAATTGAGAGAGATTTGGAACAGGTAGGGTTAGGGAGCCAAAGGATAAAAAACAGTTGTAGCAAAAAAATGATGCTAGACCCATGCTAGTCATCCTGCTTAAAATGACAGGACTTTTGGAGTAAAAGACGGATAAAATGACATGACCTACCACACAGTAGGCCAAATCAGAAGGATACATGCTGGGACCATAATCAGAGAAGTTCAAGCAGAGTGTGGTGGTGCATATCTATAATCCTAGCAACTTATAAAATGAGGCAGAAGGATGGCAAATTCAAGGCCAGCCTCCAGCAACTTAGTGATACCTTGTCTCAAAATAAAATTTTTAAAGGGCTAGGGATGGCCAGGCATAGTGGTACACACCTATCATCCCAGTGGCTTAGGAGGCTGAGGCAGGAGAATCGCGAGTTCAAAGCCAACCTCAGCAAAAGCAAGGCACTAAGCAACTCAGTGAGACCCTGTCTCTATATAAAACACAAAATAGGGCTGGGGATGTGGCTCAGTGTTTAAGTGCCCCTGAGTTCAATCCCCAGTAACAAGAACAACAAAAAGGCTGAAGATGTTGTTACTCAGTGGTAGAGCATCCCTGGGTTACCCAGTACTACTATTACTACTACTACTAAAGATAATGATGATGATGATGATGATGATGATAATAATAAAGTTCATTCTTTATGGAATAAAGACTGCTTTGTCCCAATCTAGCCCAGAAATCAGATGAGAGGCAATGTTGCATGATAGCGCTACTTTGAACTATGATAAACTGCTGACCACAACTACTATAGTCAATGATGACTGTGGCATATATGCATTAATATTTACTCATTATTAACAGGATATTATGTGAAACAGAAATGAAGTAAGTCATATTCCCCATGCTCAGCATCTAAATCTCCTAGATTAGATTCAAGCAAGGAGAAAGCTGACCATACGTTAAAAGGGGAAGACCATGCTGTTTCAAAAGCAGACTCCTGACGCTTTGCACTTAGCTTTGAAATGAAAGTTCTGTGCAAATGGAATACAGCATCATACCAAGGAGGGAGCAAAGAGAAATGCTGAGGGCTCCTACCAGGGAAGTCACACCAGGGCCAGGAAAGAAAAAGCAAAGAAGAGGCCAAAGCAGAAGGCTGGCAAGCCTGAAGAACCCAGAGTCTACAGTGGATATGAGGGCCCACAGTAAAGCTGGGAAAAGTGCATTCTCTGTGAGAGATGCTTAACATGGAAATGGACTTGCAACTGAAGAGGCGGGAGGAAAGAACTGTGCCAGACTAAGCAGTGTGGGCTTTGACAAGACACCCTGAAAAACAGGGGCCAAGTTGCATGCTTCTCTCTTCACATCATTACATCCCAGGGTCTGGCATGTAGCACAGACAAGCTCTTAGAGGAAACAGACAGAAGTCATCACTGTCTGCAAAGGAAGATACAGAAGGCTTTGAAAGTGAATTACTGAAGTTTCACCTGCTATGAACACTGAAAAGAATTAAAGTCCTCTGGAGACAGACAAAGGGAAAGTGATTAGTGCGTGCTCCTACAAGAGAATGTTTAGGGGTGCAGAGGCAGTGTGAGTACTATTCAAGGGATGGTCCAAGGACCAGCAGCGTGAGTATCACCTGGGAGCTTGTAAGACATACAGAATCTCAGCCCTGCTCTGGGCCTGCTGAATCACAATTTGCATTTTCACAAGATCCCAGGAGGTTTTTTTGTTTGTTTGTTTTTGGTGTGTGTGTATATGTGTGTGCTACTAGGGATTGAACCCAGAGGTGCTTTTCCACTGAGCTACATCCCCAGCCCTATTTTGGTTTTTTTGGTTTTTGTTTTTGTTTTTGTGTTTTTGGAGACAGGATCTTGCTAAGTTGCTTAGATCCTTGCTAAATTGCTGAGGCTGGCCTTGAACTTGTGATCCTCCTGCTTCAGCTTCCTGAGCTGCTGCGATTACAGGCATGCAACATCACACCAGGCCCAATTTATTCTTAACCACATTTATCTTTGAGAAGCATTGTACTAATAAACAGGGGGTAGCAGACTTTTCTGTTAAGGGCTAAATACTACATTTTGCCAGCCACACTCAGTCTCCATCATTGCTTCCTCTTTTTCTTTCCCCACCTCATCCCCCTTCTTCTTTACAATCCATTAAAAATGTAAAATCCACCAGGCCAAGTGTGATGGCTGTGATCCCAGCTTCTCAGGAGAGGGAGACTGAGGCAGGAGGATAACAAGTTTTTGGAATACTTGGGCAACTTAGTGAGGGAGACCATGTCTAAAAATTAAAAAGGGCTGGGATGTAGCTCAGTGGTAAAGCACCCCTGGGGCTGGGGATATGGCTCAGTTGGTAGAGTGCTTGCCTTGCATGCAGGAGGCCATGGGTTCAATCCCCAGCACCACAAAAAAAGCACCCCTGGATTTAATCCCCAGTATGAAAAATAAATAAAAATGTAAAATCCATTCTTAGCTCACAAGGACTAGTAAGGTTGAGCCCAGAGGCCAACTTGCCCACACCTGCTCTAAACCTAATACAGTGCTGGCTCAGGGAGGGTGGTGTCATTGACAGAAAGCATAGCACACAGAGTCAATTCCCAGTGCAAGGTGTTAGCTAGCACAGTACTTAACTTCTCTATGCTGCAGTTTCCTCATCTATCAAATGAGGCCAACAGTCAATAATTACTTTACAAGTCTGTCGAGAGGAGTAAAGAAAATAATGTATGTGGAAATGTACCTTAGAAACAATAAGAATATTACCCTGTTTTTTGTACCAAAAGGTAGGAAGAGCCAATTGCCCTACAGTGTAGTAAATTTGTTCTCTTCTCCTGTTCAATCACCAACCCTCAATGTACCCTCAGGACAGAGAGAGGACTTGGTTTGGTGAACCCAAAATTCAAGAAAATAAAAACAAGACAAAGGAGCAAACCTGAGCCAGGCATGGTGACACATGCATATAATCGCAGCTACTCAGGAAGCTAAGGTAAAAGGATCCCAAGTTCAAGGCCAGTGTGGTCAATGTAGTAAGTCTCTGTCTCAAAATTTTAAAAGGTGCTGTAGTTAAGTGGTAAATTGCTTGTCTATCATATGTGAGGCCCTGGGTTGGATCCTCAGTACTACAAAAAAATAAAAAGGAAGGAAGGAAGAAAAGGAGGGAGGGAGGGAGGGAAAAGAAAAGAAAAGAAAAGACCTGAAGTCTATTTTAAATCATCAGTACATAAAATCTCATCATATTTTTGCTTTTGCGACATATCCTTCCCCCTGTCAGACTGTAAAATTATTTTAAATTGGCATTTCACTTGGACTCACCTACCTGACTAATCTGGGCCTCCATCTATAGTCTACAGAATATTTGTATCAATTTTGTAGGACACATCACATACTTTTCACATGCTAGGTGCTCATACATTTAAAGAATTATCCTGATAACAATCTGTTAAGTAGCTATTACTACATGTAATGTTTTACAGATGAGAAAACCAATTCAAAGAAGTAATTTACCTAACATCACACACATCTGCCAATTAGGCAGAGCTGAGATTCAAACCCTATAGTCTGATTCCAAAATCCATGCTCTCAACTACAAAGAGATACAAACAAAAAAATGAATGCTGTAGCACAGAAATACTAAATAAGTACGGGAATGGAGTTTAGAGTCATCTTTCTTTAATGTCATGATACCCTCTGGGCAGATAGTGAATAGTCAGAAAGGGTGCCTGGCATTTCTGAAATACAATGTGCAGAGGTGACAAAAGGCAGGCTGCATCTCTACAAAAGGAAGAGGGGAGTGTATAAAGCATCTCATCTTTCTGCACATGTGGCATAAACTTAGGTGATGGACTTGATCTGTATTACATTCACTTCCCCTACTCAAGGGCATCCATGTTTTGTTACCTAAAAGCTGAGAGTTGACAATAGCACACATAACATGAAGTATTAGTGGCAACTGCACAGGCCACCATGGTAAATGGAGTTGATGCACACAAGGCCCTGAGAGCCATATCACCCTCTCTATGGTTGGTCAAGGTTACTATTTTGCCTTTTTGACATACTATCAATTATGCTGCCAACAGAGATATTGGACCTTTAGTTTTCTTATAAAATAAGAAACTGAGTTTAATTAAACCATCAGTAACTTGGACCTAATTATTTCAGACAGTATTTAATTAATGTTTCATGGGTACCTAATGTAATTAAGGTTCCTTTAATAAGACCTTCTGTGACATTAAAATATATGACCTTTATCTTCCTTATCTACCACATTCTGACAACTCAGATTTGTCATTTTCACTAAAAGGTATAGTTTGATTAAATAGAATGGACTATAAAATTAATCTGACAAATTATACTTGTTTGTTTCTTCTTTCCTCTCCCCTTAAGGACTAATAAGTTAAGTCTTTTAATTAGCAGTGCAGATACAAGCATTCATGCTACCATTTTACTTTTAATTTGCCAAAGTGTTTCTTTTGTACATGAATTTTTCTGACCAAAGCAGATAACAACTATCCTTTATTAATCATGGTGAAGGGTTCAATCTTTAAGATATGAGAAATAATGAGCTGTTCTTTATTTTAACAATGACTAGTGATTGTCTTAAGATGTCTCACTGTTAATAAAAGGATTTAACTCCTTGTTATTAATAAGATATTTTAAATTATAAAATCTCTGTGGGCACTGCAAACAAACCCAAGCTGCATCCTAAAATCTTAAGACTCATGACCTTTGCACCCCAAATTATTATTATTATTTTTGGGAAGGTACCAGGGATTGAACTCAGGGGCACTTGACCACTGAGCCACATCCCTAGCCCTATTTTGTATTTTATTTAGAGACAGGATGTCACTGAGTTGCTCAGCACCTCGCTTTCGCTGAGGCTGGCTTTCAACTTGCGATGCTCCTGCCTCAGCCTCCCGAGCTGCTGGGATTACAGGCATGCACCACTGCACCTAGCCCTGCACCCCAAATTAAAAAGCTCTCCATGACTCAAAATGTTAGAGGTCCTCACAATCCTATCCCCTAAAACTGCAAATATGCAAAACTGATAGGAAGGGAAGAGAGAACGTCAGTTTCATATTAAGCATATAATTTGCTAAGAAATTATCTTGTTTAGGATGGGAGTGTTGCTCAGCGGTAGAGCACACGCTTAGCATGCACAAGGCTCTGGGTTCAATCCACAACACCCAAAAGGGGGGTGGAAACTGGGAAAGAAAACATCTTGTTCAATAAATGTGAATATGAGGAAAGATTGGTCAAAGAGGTAGAATTCAAGTGGGAATCCATCTATCCCTGCCTCACTTTCAAAACGCCCAGAGACTGAGACTTCCTTCTCTTTTGGCAACAAAGACAACAGAAAAATTATTTGTCTCCATCTTCAGAAAAAGAGCCAAAGTTAGGAAGGGCAGAAGAAACAGTTGCAAAGTGGCAGACAGAAGATGGTAGAAGAAGGGCTGGTGATGAATACTCACAGAGGTTTGCACTGCGTCTGAGGTACATCTCTTCTGAATCATCGGCTGAAAGTTCCCAACACAAAGGATGGAGGCTGCCCCTGTTACAGATCAGCAACATCCATTAGAACTTTCTGCAGTGATAGAAATACTCTATATCTATGCTGATCAATATGTAATCATATGAATATTGTACACTTGAAATGTGCCTACAACTTAGAAACTAAATTCCCTATTTTATTTAATTTGAAGCAATACAAATTTAAATAGCCCCTTGTGACAAGTGGCTACCTTATTGGATAAAGGCAGCTCTCCAAAATCCCCCTTCCTCCACCACTGTCACAGGGAAGAATGTTCACAGCACAGATAGCCATCCTGTTGGATGACTTCCTTTGCTGAGTATTATAGTATCTAGGGACTGGCCCACAGTTCCCCAGTTTGAGACAGACTCTATTACTTCACTTGGACACCTTTTCCAGTGTACACTACTTCCTTCCCCAGCAGTGCCAGAGTGATGTCCCCATGGAATAATTTGCCCACATGTTGCCACTGCCATTTCTCACTGGCCCAAGAACTGATAAAACTACTATGCCATGTGAGGTAGAAAGAGGAAAGCTGAGAAATAGGAACTCCAAAAGCGATTTTTCCTTTAGGAAAAATCAATGTGTGCATGTGTGTGTGTGTGTGTGCACGCACACACACACACACACACACATTAAAAGTATTTTCATTTTGGAACACAGGATCAAGATTCTGGAGGTTTTTCTGCATTTTAGTGGCTTTGAGGTCAAATCAATATTAAGTCAAGTTCAAATAACTCCCCTTTCTGTGATCCTGCACAAGTCATTTCACTCTGAGTGTTCATACCCTACTCTGTTTAAGAGTGGGGAAACACGTGCTTTGCTTTTTAGAGTGGCTGTGAAAAAACAGCCAAGAAAGCAATGTAGAGGAAAGTGCTCTCACAAACCCTAAAGCACTATGTCAGTATTATGTGTTCTTAGTCCCCTGGTATCAAGTCTTAACACTGTGACCAACAATACATGTGAAAACAGTTCTTTTTTTCCCCAGATCCCAGATTGAAACCTAGAGTGGTGAGAGGAAGTACCAGGGAATCCTGGGGCTGATGCCGCTGTTGCCCTCATAGGGGGTCCTCTAGGTTTTGTCTTTACAGTCAAAGACTCTGAGAGCAAAACTTTATGTAAGTACTCCACTTGCTTAGGAAAAGAGACTGAAGAAAAGTCAGAGTAAATTTTAAAAAACAAAACTTCCATTAACTACGTTAAATGTGCCTAAAGGAGATCAAGACTTTTACATAAAAATGTCCCACTCAAATTTCAATTAGCAACAGAGTTTTCAAAGTGCAGCTTAGGAGCACAGGATGAATTTGCAAGGGTGCTAAAGATGTCAGGCTGCTGGTGTGGTGGCGCAGGCCTGTAATCACAGCAACTCAGGAGGCTGATGCAGGAGGATCACAAGTTCAAAGCCAGTCTCTGCAACTTAGCGAGGCTCTAAGCAACTCAGTAAGACCCTGCCTCAAAATAAAAAATAAAAAGGGCTGTGAATGTAGCACAGTGGTTAAGTGCCCCTGGGGTTCAATCCTCCAAAAAAGGTGTCAGCCATCCTGATTCAGATGGTGGTGACGAGTATATATGTACTTAAATATTGATACTTCTCTACACTTAAGATCTGAGGACCTCACTGAATAGAAATTATAACTCAATAATTTGTTCTTTAAGTTCAATTAGTAATTTTTTTCAGTGCTAGGGATTGAAACGAGGGCCTCACTCATGCTGGGCAAGCCCTCTACCCTTGAGCTATATCCCCAGCACTCCATTAGTAAACTTCTGAAGAGATGACTCAATAGGGCTGAAGGTGTTAGCTAGGTGGGAGAGCATTTGGCTAGTATGTGTGAAGCTCTGGGTTCCATCTCCAGAACCTCAAAACAAAAAGTCAATTATCCAAGATGCAGGAAGAGAATGGCTTACATTAAGACAACCAAAGAACAAATTTGTGTTCCCAATGTTAACTACAGAATTGACTTTTTTCTCCCCCCAATACTGGGGACCCAGGGGCCCTCTACCACTGAGCTACATTCCCAGCCCTTTTATTTTGAGACAGGATCTCACTAAACTACAGAGGTTAGCCTCAAACTTGCCATCCTGCCTCAGCCCCCAATGCTGAGATTATAGGCTACACCAGTGCTCCTAGTGAAATGACTTGTTTTTTTTTTTTTAAACAAATCAATATCAGCAGCAATTCATAGCTGGAAGCACTCATCCAGAAATGTCCTGGGCTCCCCAAACTGAACACCTCTAGCCTCCTCTTACATTTTTTTGCTCCTGGTTGTGCTCCTAAAGTTCTCTAATAACCAAATATACTTCAGCCTTGCACCTTGCCTCTCAGGACCACACTGAGGCCAAGCAGCAAATCTCAGGGTTACCACTAAAAAGGAGAGAGGATTGGGGAAATGTTGGGAAGGCATTAGCTCCTTCAATCCTTGAGGTTTGTGGGGAGAGGGTGGAAGTGTTAAAGATGAAGAAAAACCATAGCTTTAAGAAGTGGATTATAAGCCGGGCGCGGTGGCTCAAGCCTGTAATCCCAGCACTTAGGGAGGCTGAGGCAGGAGAATTGCGAGTTCAAAGCCAGCCTCAGCAATGGCGAGGCGCTAAGCAACTCAGTGAGACCCTGTCTCTACATAAAACACAAAATAGGGCTGGGGATGTGGCTCAGTGGTCGAGTACCCCTGAGTTCAATCCCCGGTACC
>CM053417.1:11858339-12004338 GCA_028644305.1 Xerus rutilus
GAAGTGGATTATAAAATCTTCATCTAGCTCCTGACAAAAAATTGCTGAAGCCTACATGTTTTCAAATCTCTGTAGGTTATTGTCAGAAAACAGAATTACATACTTAAAAACAGTAAGTTTAGAAAAGGAACAGGAAATGTAAAAATATAAGAGAAAAATTCTGGTAATGATATATGATTTTCACTAATTCACTTTCCATGAGAAATTGTGTTGACTAAGAATAATTAAACAGTTGCAGGATGAAGCTTACATGTAATAAATGAATTCTAATACTATGATATGCAATATACAAAAACAATTTCCACCATAGAATGATCAATCACATTTGGACTCACAAAATGACTCTTTCCTCTTGGATTTCTGAAATCAGATAATCTAATAAGCTTGCCATCTCAGTGTAATATTTTGCTAAACAGTTTTTATTTTAATGGGGTTTTTTGTTTGTTTTTGCCTTCATCTTCCGCTTCTAAGGGCCTCTTCATTTCAAGAATGTGGAGACAAGGCAATAATGGAAAACTAACCATCTTCAAATAGAAATAAGATAGATGTGGTTGTGAAAGAATAGACTTAGGGGTATAAATTGCAAAAGAAAAAAATACTGCTACTAGTTGCAGCTGAATATTTCATCGCAAACACAAATCAGGCATCATTTTAATCAAATTGAATTTAGATTATAGACTTTCAAGTGCAACCTAATTTCCTTTGAATTCCCCGGTCACGACTTGTGTGCGCCTTACAGGACAAGGTTAAAGAGATTACATGTGGGCTCCTGTCAGCAGCAGCTGCTGGTTAGTCCTGCAAGTGGATTTAATGAGAGGTCAAGCGCAGCCTGTGCGAAGGACTTCTGTTTAAGGCAGGTGATTGGGAGAAGTCCTAGTTCACACTGCAACAACTAACAGGGCACTCCAAATTAGGAAGCTGACACACCACTATCCCATTCCTCTGATGTTCATCTCCACACTAAACTTACAAGCAGAAATTACAACTGGACTGATTTTTATGCAGTTCAAAAAAGGAATAAATGTTGTTCTGAAATGTAGCGTTTTCAAAAGCTGATGTATGCATATTTTCCTAAAAGGATAGTTATCTTCAAGAGGTACATTATTTCTATGTGACACAATGGCAGAATTGTATAAATGTGCATTTTTAGAAGGAAAATGTATTAATGACTGTGTATGCTTAATAAACAGAGGAGAAAACAAAAATCATTCATCCTGAAAATTCTAATATAAATTTTTAAATAATTTAAATTCATTAAAACATTTTCTATTTCAATTCACAAGTTCTTCAGAGAAGAGCTTAAAGATGTTCCTGTAATTACTGTAACAGGAAGGGGTTCCAGCCATTAAAATAATCTTTGGCAATTCAGTGTGATTCCCCTTATTTATGCAGCACTCTTTTCTGAGTGTGCCTAAGTTCCCCTTTCCCTTCTCTGAAATGGTCACTTCTAAGCGGTGTATCACAAAGAGGCTCAAATTCCAAAATCAATCAAGTCATTTTGCCAAAGCCAGAAGATTTACAATCGAGTAATCTGTAATCATATAGATGCCTTACGATAATTATCTTCCTTTTGAGCATATATTTGTGACCAGGGATTTTTTTGGGGGGGGGAGGGAGGAGTAGACGTGGCTCTTAGTATTTTATTAGGATGAGACTAAAAAAATCCCAAGCATTTTATTTTTATATTAAAACCCTCTTTTGTGTATGCCCTACTCACGTGCCATTGTGCAAAACTAACAACTGGACACAGCTCTTGACAAATCACAGTTTAAATATTCATTTGGAGTATGCAAAAAATTATAATAAGAAGATGGGCAATTTTCTCAACAGGCCTATCATAATCATGAGAAGAACTGATTATTCGTGGTAGGGGATACAGGATGAACAGGTGTTTGGGCTCAAGAGAATACATTAATTTCTCCAATTTCAACAACTGGGATCTCTACAAAAGACTAAAGAAGTTTTTCTCCTGCCTCTATATTTGAGGGAAGCAGGTATGAGCACACTGGATTAAACTGGAGTTGTTCTAAAGTTAACAACATTTATAGGGTTCCACCTACTACAAAACTCTATTAACCTATGCTTATTTTTTTAGTCATTAGTGTGTCCTCAATCTCTATACTACACAAGCTCTACACCTTTCTTACAAAGAATAACCACCAGATTGCAAAGCCAAAGTAAAGGCTCCAACCCTCCCACTGCTTGAGTGAAATCTGAAGGAAAATGGCCTCTGCTGCAAGGAATGTAAAGGATTAGGATGTTTAATGACTTAGAAGTTGAGCCATATTGACAATTCTCCCGGTGTTTAATCAAACATTTAAGACAAGTTGAAGAGTCAGGGGAGAGCAGTTTAATTTGAGGACAATAAAAGCAAACAGACTGTCCTGTCCAGACAAGTCAATTTCCGGTAGAATGACAGCATGTGAGAAATGGTCTCCTATGGTACTGAGTGGATTCAGGGGCCAGCCTGACAAGCAGCTGGTTGCACAAATGTTCACCAGTCTAGCTGGTCCCTTGCCCAAATCTGATTATATATGAAACAACAGTGAATGAAAATAATGGAGATATCCTACAATTTTTTGGTTCTAACATGTATGTTGCACATTAACTATTAAAAGGGGCTTATGATTACTTCGATTTCTGCAACTGTACCCTTTATGATTCTTCTTGTATCTTGCTGGTTGCTCAAAGGATAAACTCTTGCAAAATATGTTATGAAAACTAGGATGAAGCATCTTCCCTTCTGTGGAGAACAGGCTATGATCTGCTCTGAGTTAATCCATGATGTACAAAACAGTTTTCAGGCTGTGCCTAAACCTGATTTACTCCATTTTTGTAAAGCAGAAGCCTGCCATAAACTACTCCATTTTGAGTTCAAGAGCTAAGGTGCAAGGACTCCACACCTTGTTTGAGTAAACCACCACCATCTGCCTGGTACAACCATAAGGCATAAACTGATAAATTAATCATGCTAATAAAAATGACCACCGGTAAACTTATCAAAAGCACATGGATGCATGGGCATATAAAACTCATTGGAAAAACCAGGCCCATGAACTTACTGCACACACCGGACCACCAAATGAAGCAACCCATTCACTTGAGATGCATAAAACAAGGGGAACTCTGAGAATGAACACTGACACTCTGACACCATCACCTGGTCAGCATCAAGAGCCTTGCCCAGAAAAATCACTGCAAGGAACCTTTGAATCTGGCCTTGGGCTTTAGCATAGTGGTTTCTCCTGCCCTTGAAGAGCACACAAGTCCCACTCCAAGCCAACACTTCTGTCTGTATGTCTGGGCTCTGGTCTAGAATAAGTTCTTGTACTATATAAGGCTCTGATGCCCTGAACAAGTTCTTCGGCTGTTAGTAAAGGTATCTGACCACCTACAGTGACTCTTTGTATTAATATCTGCTGTCTCTGCACTTCAGCTTCCTGAATCCTTATGGCTGCCTTAACCTTTTCTTTGCCTTGCTGTAACATATATACATGCTCTGTGTGTGTGTGTAAAATCACACAAAAACACGAAGTGGTTTAAGTGTTACAGATATTAGAAATTAAGATTGAAATAAAGGAAGCGTGGGCTGGGGTTGTAGCACAGCGGTAGGGCACTTGCCTGGCATGTGTGAGGCACTGGGTTCGATCCTCAGCACCCATAAAAATAAATAAAATAAATGTCCATCAACAACTAAAAAAAACTTAAAAAAAGAAATAAAGGGGGGCTGGGATTGTAGCTCAGCGGTAGAGCGCTTGCCTGGCATGCGTGAGGCCCTGGGTTCGATCCTCAGCACCACATACAAAGCAATAAAATAAAGACACTGTGTTCATCTACAACTAAAAAAAAAAAAATCTTTAAAAAAAAAAAAAAAAAAAAAAAAAAAGAAATAAAGGGTAGCCGGGCGCGGTGGCTCAAGCCTGTAATCCCAGCACTTAGGGAGGCTGAGACAGGAGAATCGCGAGATCAAAGCCAGCCTCAGCAATGGCCAGGTGCTAAGCAACTCAGTGAGACCCTGTCTCTACATAAAACAAAAAATAGGGCTGGGGATGTGGCTCAGTGGTCAAGTACCCCTGAGTTCAATCCCCAGTACCACAAAAAAAAAAAAAAAAGAAAGAAAGGAAGCTGTGATTGCCCAGCTTATGACTACCAGCTGACCCACAAATATTCAGTGAACTGCCACTGATAAAAGTGACATAACCCATGAACTTACTGTTATTCAATAAACTGAAGTGGAAAGACATAAATGTGCTTTATCTCTATTAATGACATAGCATGCTCATGACACTTTTGTTAACAAGTACTTCTTAGTTTGGAAGAAGCCTCAGTGCTTTCACCACCAAGCAGACCCACTGCTTGCTAGAATCCTGTCAGTTGGGAAAATTGCAGGACACAAAAGTTTGAAGCATTTTTTTTAAAATTTTTTTTGGTTGTTGATGGATCTTTATTTTATTCATTTATTATTTATATATGGTGCTGAGTATCGAACCCAGTGCCTCAGGCATGCCAGGCAAGCGCTCTATCACTGAGCTACAGCCCCAGCCCTGGAAGCATTTTTTTCAGAGGGTTTCCTCCAAGGTCTTAGTAGAGACTGAGGCAGGTAAAACACCTGAAGGGCAAACTAGAATTTACAAGTCAACAGACTGGTTTAACATACATTAACATATGTTAATGAATACATTTTCTTGGTGAAGGGTATGCATTTTTGCATAACTCTCACATCTGTTTGCAAATTCGGATTTTTTTTTTTTTTTTTTTTTTGCTGTGGAGGTAAACCCTATAAAGAATCAGCAATTAGGCCTAGGGTTGTGGCTCTGTGGTAGATGCTATCCTAGCATGGATGAGGCATGGGGTTCTATCCTCTGTACCATAGAAAAAGCAAATAAATAAAAAATAAAGGGGGCTGGGGTTGTGGCTCAGTGGTAGAGTACTCACCTAGCATGTGTGAGGCACTGAGTTCAATCCTCAGCACCACATAAAAATAAAATAAAGATATTGTGCCCACCTACAACTAAAAAAAATAAAGGTTAAATTCTTTTTAAAAAGTCAGAAATTATCATCAAGGTGTTAGAATACTGCAGCATGTTAGTAGCTAAAATATTGATATCAATCAATGAGACTTAGAAAATTGAATTATTCTCCTGTGGCATGAACTTGTGGCTCTCAAAATATCTGTCTTCAGCAAAAGACTTCAGATTCAAACAAGAATCCTGATTCTTAGCAAGTTAGTAAGGTGACTGCTCCAAGACATCTGCACCCCTGGTGAGGGCAGGAGACCAGATCAAGTGTACATAAATAAACTCAAAAATGAAGAGACCTGGGATACAGCCTTCAGCTTTGTGCTCTGGAGATGCTTTACCCGCCCCCAGGCCAGACTTTTCCCTAAAGTACATGGTTAAAGCCCTTTGGTTTGGGCTGTGGTTGTGGCTCAGTGGTAGAGCACTTGCCTAGCATGTGTGAGGCACTGGGTTCAATTCTCAGCACCACATATAAATACATGAATAAAATTAAGATCCATCAACATCTAAAAAAAGTTTTAAAAAAAAAACCTTTGGTTAAAGCAACAACTTCTAGAAACAAGTGTTGTGAGTCCTCTTCAACTTCTAGATTACAGTCCCCATTTTACAGAGGAAGCCCTTTCAAAGACAAACTGTCCCTTCTCAAGTCAGGCTTAGAAACAGAAAAAGCCTGGATTCCAGGAAGTGAGAAGCATTTTCCTGCAGAAGTCCCCTCATGGGCTCTGCAGGTGCAGCTGGCCTCCAAGCACTGAGCTGGCAGGCTCTCTGTGGTTCAGACTTTCCACTACACCCTCTCCTCTCCATCAGCCCCCCCTTCCTCAAACCTGAAGAAGCCTAGGTTCTCAGTGGGGCAGAGCCCATATCCTTAAGAAGCTCACTTTCTCCCAAGAGTGGGGCATGGAGTCACACAGCAGCCAGGGCTCTCATCCAGGTCAAGAGAGAATTTCTGCCGGCACTCTTAAAGAGAGAGGCACTACCCCTACCCAGGAACAGGGAATTCAGTACAAACCTGCTTCAAGGTGGCTTTATGCTTTGAGCTAGCTAAAGTGTTTCCTCCCCCACAGTTTGCAGACCTCTGAATTAGGAGGGGAAAAGGAGGAGTAGGAGCAGTTGCAGAAGACAGGAAACAGGTGGAAGGGCACACACCTACCTACCTCCAAACTCCTCCTGTTTGAAAGTGTAAATACTGTGGCTGGGGCTTAGCAAAGAAATCAACTTTTTCAGAACAAGAAGACAGGGTATCTTGTTTTTAAAGCACTTTACACAGTATGCCTTAGTTTTAAACTATGGTATCCAATTTTTTTTTGAAGTGGAATTTCTTTGCCCCTCCACCCAAATCAAGCTTCCACAAAAATCCCAATAAAAGAGACAAGCTTTGCTGCTCTTTTGAAGACTGAAAAATCAGCCCCTGCTGCCTTTCCAGAGGCTCTGCAGGCTCCACAGGCTACACTGAAGAATTTCTCCCCATTACACCATGAGAACAAAACAGCAACCTTGCCATCTTATGTTCCTATTCCAGAAACTACCACACTACCTGGTAAATGGCAATGTAAGGGCAGGAGAGATAAAATGGTGCTTGTCAGAGAGAGGCCGGATGTGTCAATGGAGACAAGAGGCGGGGATTACTCACAGATGTGACTGAATCAACAAAATAGGTGGACACAAAATGAAAAACACTGGTCTCTGGTAACTCAAAACCTGGTGCAGAGAGAGAGAAAAAAACAAGCCATTAGGACACACTATAATTAAAACAACATCATATACCAAATCCACACCAGCAAGAGCACAGAATCATGCCAGGGCATCAGAGAGGCTACCAGGAGGAGAGGAAACTTGAGCTAAAACATGCAAGTCTGCTCACTGAATTGGGGACAAGGAGAAAGAAGTGGGCAGTCTATTATATTCTAGGGGCTGGGATTGTAGCTCAGTGATTGAGTGCTTGCCTAGTACTTGTGAGGCGCTGAGTTCCATCCTCAGCATCACATATAAGTAAATAAATAAAGATAATTGTGTCCATCTACAACTAAAAATACTTTTTTTTTTTAAAAAAAGACTCTTTTCATTATAAGAAAAGTGGAAAACCCACTGCAAATTTTAAAGAGGCAGAGTCTGGATACTAGAAAATTTAGAATTTAAGAAGCTCTTTTAATAAACCAGTAAAGGCAGGGGAGGGAAGTGGCTTGGGGGATGGAATCAATCGAAGAGCTATAAATTAAAAAGAGCAAGACTTGATGGCCCATCTTCTCGTTGGTTTTGGTTTCTCCAACAGGAAGCAGAGTACTCCCTCTGGCTGGATCTCCACCTCAGGGATAGCCAGATGCTTAGCAACCGGCACTGGGAGAGGGGGAAGAGAATGGGGGAGGGGACAAATGGAAAGGAAAGAAAGGAGGGAGGAAAGAGAGGGTCAAAGGCAGGGGGAGGGAGCATGGTTAGGCGAATGAACTGGCTCTTCCTAAAACTGAGCCCAGGCCAGCTTGTCCTGGTAGTGACCAGGACATTTCTTCTGCCTTTCTTTCTGGTTAACAATTCTAACTTTGGCAAGTCAATCTTCCACTGCTGACAACTGAAGGCCAAGGTTTTCCTTTCTTAAGGCTTTCAACCCAAACACATTTTATACTTATTATTCACTCACTAGCATGAATTAATTTGTCAACCACCAAGCACACCAAAGCCTCAGACAGCTTTCTTATTTTTGGTACCAGGGATTGAACCCAGGGGTGTTTAACCACTGAGCCACATTCCTAGCCCTTTTTGTCTATTTTATTTTATTTTTATTTTCCATTTTTGGGTACCAGGGATTGATCTCAGGGGCACTCGACCACTGAGCCATATCCCTAGCCTTATTTTGTGTTTTATGTAGAGACAGGGTCTCACTGAGTTGCTTAGCGCCTCCTCGTTGCTGAGGCTGGCTTTGAACTCGCAATTCTCCTGTCTCAGCCTCCCAAAGTGCTGGGATTACAGGCGTGAGCCACCGCACCCGGCTTGTCTATTTTATTTAGAGAGAGTCTCACTAAATTACTTAGGGTCTTGCTAAGTTGCTGAAGCTGGCTACGAATCCTCCTGCCTCAGCCTTCCATACTGCTGGGATTACAGATGTGCACCACTGTGCCTGGCTCTAAGAGAGCTTTCAAACAGCCACATCTTGAGTTCATAGGGCACTTTTGACAAAGCAATGGCACTAAAGGCAAAGGAAAGGGGTCACTGCCAGAAGTTGCTAAACAGCTGACCCTGACAATCTGAAGGACATCAGTAATCCTCATCAGAGCCATCTCTTCCCATGTTTGCTTCTCAAAATCAAGAAGGGCTTCCCTAACCACACTCACTGCCTACACTCCAGAGTGCTGCTCATTTGGGGACATATGTCTATATTTGTCTATATTACCGAGTTTTGACAAGGATTAAATGAAATCACATATATAAATAATGCTTTAGTAGGCACTCCATAATAATGGTTATCATTAATATCATCAGCATTTATTCAATCAAGCAGGCACTCAATAAATATTGACTGGCTATATGAATTAATGATTGAATGAAGTTCCTTAAAGCAGGATGAGCCTACAAAAGGATGCAGACAACTTTGGCAGCTTTCAAATCCATCTATCAGTATTTGCCTCTAATATTTGTTTAAGGCTTTTCCATTTACAGAGCTCTTTCACTTAAGTCTTTCATTTAAATTGCAAATTGCTCCCAGACCCAACAGGCCCAAACTGTCTTACCCTGCCCTATTATTTCCCATAGCACTTAACTTCTCACATACATACAAATTTTAATGTTGTTATGTTTACCTGTTTATTATCTGTACCCCAGCCAAATGGAATAAAAGCTCCACAAGATCAAGGATCTTTGTTCCCTAATGTATTCATAGTGCATAGAAGAGTTTTTAGCACAAAATAGGTGCTGAGTAAACACTGGTGGAATGAATGAGTGAATGAATCATTGCTCCATTTGGTTAGATAGAGATCGCAATTAGGCTGGAAGGTTCCTGGCTCTGAAAAAAAATGTTGATTGCCAGTGCTAACAAGATAAAAAATACTGTAAAGAGGCCTGTGGTGGGAGGGAACCTACCACACCGCCCACAGCCTCCCACCTCCACCTTAGGCTCCAGGGGCTGAAATGCCCATGGGAACCTCTTCTCTGGACCAAAGCTTCCTTTAAATATTTTGTCCTCTATAAGAAACAGTTCTTCACTTACTGGTGTTATTTTATAGTTTACAAAAAGCTTTTCCTTTTTCTATTTTTGTGGTACTTGGGATTGAACCCAGGGCTCTGTGCATGTGAGGAAAGCAGTCTATTTACTGAGCTATATACCCAGCCAAAAAACTTTTCTTTTCTTTCTTTTTTCTTTTTTTTTTCTTTTTTGGAACTGGGGATCAAACCCAGGGCTTTGCAAATGCAAGACAGATGCTTTGCCACTGAGCTGCATCCCAGCCCCTCAAAAGCTTTTCTTCATCATATCACCTGAGTAATACAACCATCTGCAAAGGTAATTGATATCCACCTTTTATTTAATCTTTATTTATTTATTTTTATGTGGTGCTGAGGATCAAACCCAGTGCTTCACATATGCCAGGCAGGCGCTCTGCCACTGAGTCACAACTCAGCCCTGTTAGCCACCTTTAAAAGATGTGTATATAGAGGCTCACAGAGGGGAAGTGTCTTGCCACCAGTGAAACAACTGGCATACTACATACTGCTTTCTTTTTTTAAAAAAAATATTTATTTTTTAGTTGTAGGTGACAGAATATCTTTATTTTATTTTTATGTGGTGCTGAGGATCGAACCCAGTACCTTATGCGCGCTAGGCGTGCACACTACCACTGCACCATAATCCCAGCCCCCTACACACTGCTTTCTAGTGAGGCACCTCTCAGCTTCTCCACTTCACCTCTCTTGTGCACAATAATCACCAAGACATTTCCTTTTTTGGCTTGGTATCTCCGAAAAAATTGGAAAAAGTCCCAAATTTCACCATCACAATGAACAACTGATCTTGAACATCACTATCATGATCATTCTCCTATTTTAAAAGGGTTGATATGCTGTACCTAAATTCTACCAAGGAGCTGGGGAAGATTTTCTGGCTCTCAATTATACAAACAACAAAACTAAAGTTCTTCTCAATTTGGCTTTCAACGTCCTCCAAAATTAGGCCCAAAGCCCAACTTACACCTCAGCACCTTCCAGCTGATCTCACCATTTCCAAAAACCTCCCTGCATTAGCCATCCATGGGCCTTTGTGTTGGCTGCTGCTTTATCTGGGTCCCTTGCCATCCATGTCTATCAAGTCACAACTCATAGCCCACCTTTTCCAACAATCCTTCCTCATTCACCCCGGACGATATGACTCCCCCTCTCACCTCTACCCCGACAGCACCCAGAACCCTTTGCAAATGCCCCAAGGATAGGCTGGCTTTCCTTTCAATGATCAACTATCTCCCCTAATAGAGCAGCATCTATCTCCCCAACACTGTCCTGGGCCAAGTACCTGGTAAAAAAATGAGCACTTACCAAAACTAACATCAGCCTAGATTCTTTTTTTTCTTTCTTTCTTTAAATTAGTTTATTCTAATTAGTTATACATGACAGCAGAATGCATTTTGATTCATTGTACACAAATGGAGCACAACTTTCATTTCTCTGGGTGTGCACAATATAGAGTCACAGCATATGTTCACTCATACAAGAACTAGGGCATTGATGTCCATTTCATTCCACCATCTTTCCTGCCCCTGTGTCCCCTCCCCTCTTCTCCCTCCCCTTTGACCAAAGTTTCTCCATTCTTCTCATGCCCCCTCCCCCATTATGGATCAGCATCCACTTATCTACAGCCTAGCTTCTTGACTTTACTATAAATGGCTGAGAAATCAATTATTCTTTATGTCAGATAATGTCTAATCTCCAAATGAACCTTGACTATGCCCTCCTCTGTCCAAGGACCTGTGGAATTCAAAGGGGGTAACTTACCAAAATGAGGGGAAAAAGCGACCAAAAGGCCCATTAAAATGCACTTTCCTAGCCGGGACTGGTGGCGCACACCTGTAATCCCAGCACTTTGGGAGGCTGAGACAGGAGAATCGCGAGTTCAAAGCCAGCCTCAGCGACTGTGAGGCTCTAAGCAACTCAGTGAGACCCTGTCTCTACATAAAACACAAAATAGGGCTGGAGATGTGGCTCAGTGGTCAAGTACCCCCTAGTTCAATCCCCAGTACCAAAAAAAAAAATGTACTTTCTTTTCTCATTCAGGGAATTCTTCCTGCGGACCACCCATTATAATCACCTCTTTTCATAGCATGCCACAATATATTTTCTGAAAACCTGTATTGAATCTCCAAAGTCAAATGAAAATTATGTCAGGTGAAAGATATTAAATCCCTATGAAATAGGTTGGAGGGGTATAGCAGAGCGCACCTGTAATCCCAGCTACTCGGAGGCTGAGGTAGGAGAATCACAAGGTCAGGGCTGGTCTGGGGTAACTTAGTGTGCCACTATCTCAAAATAAAATAAAGGACTGGGGATGCAATTCAGCACTAGAACTCTTGCCTAGCACGTGCAAGGCCCTAGGTTCAATCTCCAGTACTACAAAAAGAAAGAAAGAGAAAGGGAAAGGGAAGGAAATAGGGAGGGGGAAGGGAGGCATGGAGGGGGAAGGAATGGAGGGGAAGGAATAGATCAGAAAGGCACTCAGGTTATCTGGACTGAAGGTCACTGACAGAAAGGAAAGAACAAAAGATCATAATGAACAAATGAATGAACTAACAAGCAAAACAGATCATGTGCATTTTCGGCTGGAGCAACTGAGACCCAGGGGCAGAAAGTGACTCTAACATCACACTTGAGGCTGGTCAGAAACAATTGATTTAATAATCAAATCAATGAACATCTACTGGGTAGCAACCATATATCAAGGATTTTCACATATACTGTCTATTTTATATGACAGTATTGGAAATTGAACCCTGGGCACTCTACCACTGAGCTACATCCCCAGCCCTTTTTTATCCCATATAACTTATGCATATCCTCCTATATGCTTTACTTTTTCCATATTTTTTAAATGTTCTTTTTGTTGTAGATGCACACAATGTCTTTATTTTTATGTGGTGCCAAGTATCAAACTCAGTGCCTCACACATGCAAGGCAAGTGCTCTGCCACCGAGCTACAGCCCCAGCCCTACTTCTTCCATGTTTTTATTGGTGCATTATAATTATACATAATGGTAGGATTGGTTGTTACATATTTGCCTAGTCCTTTTTAAAAAAATTTTTTTTTAGTTGTTGATAGATCTTTATTTTTTTATTTATTATTTACACATGGTGCTGAGGATCGAACCCAGTGCCTCACACATGCAAGGCAAGCACTCTACCACTGAGCTACAGCTACAGCCCCCTTGCCTAGTCCTTTTTATAAATTTTTATTTTGAGACACAGTCCTGCTAAGTTGCCCAGGCTGGCCTGGAACTTGTGATTCTCCCACCTCAGCCTCCCCAGTAGCTGGGATTGCAGGTGTGGGCTGCCTAGCCAGCTTCTTGTAGGAGAAGACATTTAAACAAAATGCCTTCTTGTTTAACATTTTCCCAGTTCCACAGGCAATGCCAGTCCTCCTGGAGGACCAGCTATTTCCTACACAGCTAAGAGCACCTTGAGGACAGGATTTACAGGGTTCTACAGTTCTATGGTTCTCTGACACCAATTTCAGTGTCCACAGTGATGGTTCTTATCATATCCATTGGTCATACAGAACAAGTACCTTCCATGCACCATGCCCTGGGCTAGGTGCTGAACAAGTTAGGAAGAAAGGAGACTCTGGCCTCGAGGAGCTTATGGTTACGGGGTGAGGTGAACACATAAACAGATGATGATTAAACAGTGTGGCAGGAGAATAACACACCTAACCCAGCCTGGGGTGTGGGGATGGGGGAGAATGAGGAAAGATGTTATGCAAAGTAGGCAACCTGAGCAGAGAATCTTGAAGACTGAGCAGCATTTAGTCAGGTAACAGAGGAGGGTAAGATGATTAGGAAAGCAGTTCTAAGCAGAGGAAGCAAATGGTAGACTCAAGGTAGAGGCAAAAGAAAAGAGCCTGATCAAGAACACTAAGGAAGCAGCTCTTGACAGTGCAGTGTAGAGGCAACCTGAGGGGAAGGGAGAAAGATGAGGCTAAAAACTGAAGGAAAGGGCAGGCATGTGATCCCTGAATTCTTTCCCCTCCGGAAATTTCCACAAAGCTCACCTAGGATGCAAAGCTTGTGGCTGGTGATGGTTGATTGCTCCAGGTCACCTTTGACCTCTCTAATCTTTACACCCCAGAGGCTTTCCTCCTGGCCCCAGTCTGCCCCAGTCTGCCCCAGCCTGGCACACATTCTCTTGTAGTGAAGAACTAGAATCTAGCTTTCTTAACTTGGCTCTGCTTCTAAAGGGATTTGCGGGAGCTGGTGATTCTGAGCACTAGGAGCCTGGCCATTTCTGAAGATTCTCAAGGATGACTTCAGCTTTCAGTGGGCTCACTTACTACAAGAAATGGGAGGAGTGAAATGTCACTGCCGAGAGCTGAATGCTGGATCATCTGACTGCTTGGCTATGACCTTCAAAGTGAGGGCCCACTGGCAGGGCTGATGAGCCAAATATGGGGTTTTTCTGACCCCAAGAATAATAGGAAATAGGCGTCACTAGGAGAGATCAGTGCACCGTTGCCTGAGTTCACACTAGCAGCTTAATGTACCCATTTCATCCTGAATCTGACTCATTGTCAGTTTTAATGTTTCTAATTAATGCAACTTGAGACATGGTAATGTCTTTCTTCAGTCTACCTCTGAGGGAATAACCAAGGAAGGTAGTGTCCCTACTTGCTTCCTCTGCCAGTTGTCACTGTTTGTGATGCTATTTGGCTTTAAATATGGAAAGAAATAATGACATGCTTCTTAATATGGTATAATCTGAACAATATTGCAGGATATGCGACCTAATAAATGAATCCATTGCCAACACTTAAGCAAACTATAGTTTGATGGAAAGATAACTGGGCAAGGAATCAGGAATGGTCCTTTCTACTTGATTTTGCCAACAATAACCACAACCATTTTAGATAAGCCACTGAATGCTTTTGAACATATTTGTTTATTTGTTAAACTACCTATTTTTAAACTACCTTTCCTTATTTGCCCCACCTCTGCTACATAACTCTAAAGATTGCTGTGGCAATGATGATGAAGACCAAACATTTTCTGAGTCCTATGACTACATGTCTTGTATTGAGTTCAACACCTGATTCACATAATCTCATTTATTTCCCACAGTCACTTTAAGGGGCATTACTGATTCCCATCTTTACAGATGAGGCTGAAGCTCAGAAAAATTAGTAACTTCTGTTAAGGAGCAGAGACAGGATTCCAACCCAAGTCTAGGCTTTAACCATTTCTCTGTGCTCCATTTTTATCCACCTGAGCCCTACCTACACTTTTGGCAGGAATTTTAACTAGGAGTTAATCAAAGTTTCAGGCTAGATTTTTTCTTCAAATGCAATGGCACAGACTAACCACAGAATTATTCTTTTTAAAAAAATTTTTTAGTTGTCAATGGACTTTATTCATATGCAGTGCTGAGAATTGAACCCAGTGCCTCACACATGCTAGGCAAGCGCTCTACCACTGAGCCACAACCCCAGCCCCCAGAATTATTCTTAATCTGAACTGAAGTCTGTCTTATTTATTTAACAAAATGTTTTTTATAATACTTAAATCTTTTTATAAGCCGCTGTGAGGAACGATAAGACTTTAATCTCTGCCTGTGATTAGTACCACCTTTCTTCATTCTAGTTGGTCAATTGTGCCTATTTCTGAGGCTTTGGAGAAAATATAAAAGCTGTGAAATCTGAACAAGACTTCTGTCCTATTTGAACAGGATTTCTGATGCAATCTGCAGGAAAAAAAAAATATATATATATACTTTCTATTGAGCTCTGAAAGTAAAAATTAAACTGTACATTTTAAGCAAAAATAAAGGCTGTAAGATCTGTATGACATTAATTGTATGTTTTTAACAGCAGGCATGTCTCTGTTATAAAGATATTTTATGTCAGAATTTAACACCAGAAGCCCCTCTGTCACAAACCAAAACCATATCATCTCAGTGAGTGCTCTCCACAGTGTCTTGACAGAAATCATCTCAAGTGACTGTGCCAAATGGGCGAGAATGCAACGCTCAATTTGAGCCATGGAGTGATTAGTTCATTTTTTTTTCTTCCATTCAAAGAAGACTTCCTCAAATACACTGATTCATTCCAAAATATATGTGCATAGCCCTATAAGGGGGTCAGGAAAGTGAGACATAGTCCCCTCTTCTCCACACTAAAGGAATGTTCAATCCTATTTGGAGCATAAGCCTAGTTGAAAACAAGACAATGCCTCCCCTCCCTGTTCTGGGGATGGAACTCAGAGCCTCACATCTACCTCTGAGGCACATCCCCAGTTCCAAGACAAGTCTTCATTGAACTCATTCGTGCTAAGCAGACTGCCAGGTGCCTTCAGCTGTGTCATCTCCCCACCCTACCCCAGTGAACAAGGCCTAACTACCTCTTTCAATACGAATTTTTTTTTGCAGTGCTGGAGATTGGGGAAATTAGTATTCAGGGAGATTAATAAATGTGCCCAAATCATATAGCTAGCAAGTGCTCAAACACAAGTTCAAACCCAGGTTTACTTGACCAACCCAATTCCACACTGCTTTTTTTTTTTTTTTTGGTACCAGGGATTGAACTCAGGAGCACTCGACCACTGAAGCACATCCCCAGCCCTATTTTGTGTTTTATGTAGAGACAGGGTCTCACTGAGTTCCTTAGCGCCTCGCCATTGCTGAGGCTGGCTTTGAATTTGGCAATCCGCCTGTCTCAGCCTCTGGAGCTGCTGGGATTACAGGCCTGTGACACCACACCTGGCTTTTCCTGTTCACACTACCCTGAAGTGAAAATGCAGAAGAAATGGTCCGTGAGTTGGTAAAGATCAACGAACCCTTAGAGAATTAGTGGAAGCTAATTAAATGCCAGTCTAGAACATGACCAGGACTAGAGCAGGAGAGACAGGCATCTAGGACACAAATTTTAAAGAGGCACACTCGCAGGGTCCTGCAAAAGCCCCTACTGAGGGGCTAGGGATATAGCTCAGTTGACAGAGTGCCTGCCTAACATGCACAAAGCCCTGAGTTCAATCCCTAGCACCACCAAAAAAAAAAAAAAAAAAAAAGCCCCTACTGAATTATGCTAAACAAAACCCAAGCAAATATCTGGTGAGATCCCTAACGCCTAGATCAGGGAGTGTCTTAACACATTCCAATCCTAAATCCCATCCTCTCCTAACAGCAAAGCACAGTGACTTCACCATATTGACAAGAAGATCATATATTTAATCCAGGATTGCACTTGCATGTCCTTAAGTACCTTACACTAGGTGCCTTGTTAACCTAAGTCCTGGTCTAATTTTGTTTTTGTGGTCCTAGGGATCGAATCCAGGACCTTGTGAGTGCTAGGCAAACGCTTTATCACTGAGCTATGTCCCGAGCCCTCTCAGCCCTGGTCTGGAGACTCACCCTCCCATTCTTTCTTCAGCCTCAGAGTTCTAGGGCTGTGTTGGAGAAGGAAAATCACATTGAAGCAATGGTGATGATGAGGATGATGATGGATGCCATTATTTGAGTGCTTACTCATTTCCAATTTATAAACATCAATTCCCATCACTCACTAGCCCAATATTCTGTGTTGTCTACTTACCACTTATTACTTCCAATACACATTCATTTATTCATTCATTTATTGTTGCTGTCTCCCACTAAGACCTAAGTGTCATAAGGACTTTGTTTAATCCACTGTTGTAACCCTGGATTTGAAGAGTGCCTAGACTAAAGCAGACCTTCAATACAAATATGTCAATTCCTTAATGACTTTGCCTACATTCATGTAACCCTAGAACCTGTGCTCTTGTTCACTAAGATCAAACCAAGATATACTGGTGCAATCCAAAGCTTCTGCACAAGGACTGCGCCCTGGGGGATTACCTCATTTTCTTGATTTTAAAACATGTAAACAGGCCCGGCACGGTGGTGCATCCTGTAACCCCAGCACTTTGGGAGGCTGAGACAGGAGAATCACGAGTTCAAAGCCAGCTTCAGAAACAGTGAGGTGCTAAGCAACTCAGTGAGACCCTGTCTCTACATAAAACACAAAATACAGCTGGAGATGTGGCTCAGTGGCCGAGTACCGGAGTTGAATCTCCTGTACCAAATGCCCTCCCCAAAATACATGTAAACAGCTAGACTCTTATTTTATGTCAAACATCCTGAGAAACAACTCCTACTTCCTCTCCTGAAGATGCTGTCCCATTCCAAAGCTGCAGTTATAGCTCAGGTCTCTTTGTCAACAGTTTTGATACTCCCCCAAACTCTATTTCAGTTGCCCACAATATCACATACTTCAATCCTTCCAAAATGAACACAAGTGCTGTAATACAAAAGATCAAACTCACCAAATATGCTAGCAGCTCTTAGTCTGGATGACCTCCGGGCCATGATTGGAGACAACACACTGCTGACCCCTGCTATTAAATCCCACATAGGGAAAGTGGCAATTTCCCCCTACCTCCCATAGAACTAATTCTCTTGAAAATGGGCACTATCATATGCAATAGACAAAGGGATTGGTCTCACCCATGCATCCTGGTAAGATCACATCCTGTATTATAGGAGCCCAAGAATAGGAAGCATCAAGGGATTTGATTGTCAAGGAAGAGTCCCTTCTTCCAGCTGCCAAGGAAATTGGACATGGCAACTCTGCACTCTTTGCAAAATGCTTTTAGGAACTGTATTCTGATATCCATTTGAACAAAACAACAAAGAAGATAATGCTCAAAAGTAAAAAGCAAACATACTGATATACTTGATAACCAAAAATATGGCAGGAAGCCATCAAACGGAAGCATCCATCCTCAGTAAGGCATGCTGAAAACAGAGGGTGTCTGTCAATGCGACAAAATACGGAGGAAAAACAACTTAAGAAGGAAGATTTATTTTGGCTTGTGGGTTAAGAGGATTCAGACCATGGTTATTTGGCCCCTCTTCAGGGGCATGCCCCCCTAATGACATTACTTCCTCCAACTAGGCCCCACCTCTTAAGGGTTCTAGCACCTCCCACTAGCACTATCCTGGAGACCAAGCTGTTAGGGCATGGTCTTTGAGGGATATCTCAGTTCCAAGCCATAATGGGAGCATAAGAAACATTATGGTAGCAATTCTTTTTTTTTTTTTTTTGGTGGTTGTTTAGAAATACATTGAGTAGTCAGTCATACTAATGGCCCTACTCTGCAATCTAAGTTGGCCAACTATCTCTCTTTAAAGAATAAAGGAATGACACTCCTCCAGGACAAGGCTATGTTTTTTGTGTTATTTTATTTGACATTAAAGTTATGAAAAAATACTTAGTTTGTGAATAAATCAATTATCTTTAATTGACTTTTTAAAATATTTTTTTAGTTGTAGGTGGACACAATACTTTATTTTTATTTATTATTATTATTTTTATGTGGTGCTGAGGATCGAACCCAGGGCCTCACCCATGCTAGAGGAGCACTCTACTGCTGAGCCACAATCCCAGCCCTTTAATTGACTTTTAAAACACGATTCTACTTTGGGCCTGGGGATATAGCTCAGTAATCCCTAGCACCACCACAAAAAAAAAAAAAAAAAGATTCCACTTCACTGGGCACAATGGCCCACCCATGTAATCCCAGTGACTCGAAGGCTAAGGCAGGAAGATCACAAGTTTGAGGCCAGCCTTAGCATCTTAGACCCTCAGCAATTTAGCCAGACTCTGTCTCAAAAAACGAAGGGGGGGGGGTACTGGGAGTGTAGCTCAGTGGTAAAGTGTCCCTGGGTTCAATTTCCCAGTAGAAAAAAAAAAAGGATTCTAAGTCATTTTCTTAAATACTAAGATCCCAAACTGATCCTACTGGAATTTCACTATTATTTAGCTATTTAGGGAATTAATATAGTGATTTAAAGATCAAGTAGATAAGTATTTTACTTTCAAAGGGAGTAAAGCCTTCCCAGCCTGTAACTCTGTTTTGATATTTCTGGAAAATACATTTCAAGGCTTACTGGTATTATTACCAAATTTTTTCTCATATTATCACTTTATATGTGCTGAAAGATTTCATTTTGTAGCACATCACATAATCAGGATTTTTTTTTCTTGTAGACAAGATAATGTCACCAAAATGGTGAAGACAATATTTTTTAAGTGAAATTATATCTAATGACACCAAACCAATGGGGCTAGCAAATTTCAAAATTCATATTTTTAAAACACAAAGATGCATAAACCAAATTGTAGTCTAAAGGGCACAGAAAAATTATCTAGAGATGGATTGAGCTCTGTGAACAATTAGAAACAATACTGAAAGCTGCTCATTTATGTCCCTCCCCTGTCATCACCTCGTCTGGCTCTTTCAATGATGAGCTAAGAAATATAGAAAAAAAAACAAAGCAGGGTTTTCAATATGGTTTTTCTTTGGGGAACAATAAAAACATTAAACTTTATACATTTAAGTGTCTGTGCACCGAATGGTAGCCCTTTCATGGGAGTCCAGCTTGGGTTTTGTCTGGGTGGGGAAGTGGGGAGGGCGTCTGTGAATACCCCCAGAGTCATTTAAAATATATAGTATTAGCTAATTGATGAGAGGACTAAAAACAATAGTAAGTAGGCAGCCTGGCTGCAAGCCAGGAGCAAGGCTTTATGGTGAAAGCGAGTTTACATTAGAGGCCTGTTTTTCCCCTTTCCTTATATGAAATGAACAGCTGTAATTGAAAAGCAAGGAGCTCTATGGTTTATAGAAATAGGTGTTGTGAAGAGCCTTGGCCGTCTAATTTTCTTCCTATTGCAGGGCAGGCTTCCATTGTCTGTTTTTTAGAGCTAATTTCTTTTCTGATCAAAAGGCCCACGTCGTTGAAAAGGTAGTAATGACTATTCATTTGGCTGAAGCTTCCATTCTCCAGACTGCAAGCTTTATTTAGAAATGGCTATTTCTTTCTAAAAGGAAAAGTTCATTTATGTCCTCTATAATGTCAATTAAAGTAGAATATATTTTAATTATTTATCCTGAGGAGAAACCTTTTAGGAACTTAATTTAGTATGCCTATGCTATGCAGACACTACAATATGTGAATGTGGAATGATATCTAGGCACATGGGTTTTATTTTATTTTACCACTAATGAATAGTTTATTTGCAACTAATTAACAAGTTAAATCGGCACAATTAGTGTCGGATTTCTTTAATAATATTACTCATAAAGGGATAGCCATTGGAACTAGAAAATAAGGTTGGTTGTTGGCTTTGTAAAGAAACCATTCCACAAAAGGGGCAGTTTTTTCCCATTAGAAAGGGCTATTGGGACGTTCTTCCCGTTGCTTTTTCAAATGAAAGCGAGGCTGTACTGGGGGAGGAAATGTGTTCGGGAACAAGGGGAGCCGGTGTTCACTCACAAACATCACGTTAGCAAAGCTTCTAGGTCCTAACCTGGCGACGCTTTCCGGAGAAATGGAACTGGGGTGACAGCGGCCTAAACGCCAAAACGCCAGCGGAGCCAAACCTCCCGACGGACCCCGCTTTGTCGCATGTCTGGCCGCCGGCCCGCGGGAAAATGAGCCCGCCTGAACGCAAGCATCCTCTGTGGCAAGCAGGGTGGCAGGGAATTGTTCCCGGGCCGCGGCCTCCGCCCCGCTCTCAGTCAGGAGCCGTGGCCCTGGAGCTTCGTACGACGGCAACGCCCGGTTGCGCGAGAGCTAGAGCTTCAGGCACGCTGACGCTACTGCGTCCGCTCCGCAGCTCGCTGGGCTCGGCGCGCACGCACCGGGGAGTGAGCGTGGCCCCTGCGGGCCGGGGCGTGTCAGCCCCAATCAGGCCCGACGGTGGTGGAGGACTTTCCGCTTCCCCTCTCGCGTGATTACTGTGTGGATCAGCTAGGCGGATGCGGGGAACACTAGGTGAAATGTCAACCGCTCTCACTGCGGAGTCCTCTTGAGGCTTTACCAGGCCACCTCCACTTTCCTATGCGGAGTACGAAAGGGCAGAGTCTCCGACCAGTACTTGGCGCATAACTTAGCACATAGTAGGTACACTACAAAAGTTTGGTGTCATGAGAAGAAATGACAACTGAGAAGAGAACACAAATTGTGCGCACCGAATTTCATGGCTCTCCACTTTCTTAGAAAATGAAAACGATAAATAAAAAAGGAAAGAAAAAAATAAGAGGGAGAAAAAGCACAGCTGGATGCTGCCTTGAGATTTAACTTTCCAGAATGCTCTACCCAATCCCTGACGCCACCATCTTGCACCCCTGCGGTTGGGGCAGGTGTGTTTGCCTGCTCACATTGGAAGTACCTGGAGATCCACTGATTTTCTAGGCACCTTTCTATGGAGAGGGCTGTCAGATCTGGTGGGCTCTTGTCCCTCGCTGTGTGAATACCCATGTTGAATTGCGAAGCCCTTTGATAACTTAACCTTATGTACTGATAACGATTTTAAGATCGTTTTTCTGGCTCTGGCTTCCTACAGGTCACCTCGCAAAGACCGTGCCTTTGCAGCTACAGAAGGAGGTGGAAGCGCAGGCCCAGTGGGAGCGCAGGCCTAGCGGTAGGGTGCCAGGTCCCTGGAGGATGCACCGCAGGGTGCCGGTTTGGTAGTCAGCAGAGCTGAGTGTGCTGAGAATTGTGGCGGATGGGGGCGGGGCGGGGTGCGGGGCGGGGTAGGTAAAGAGGCGGACGACCGTGGCTCAGAAGACTCTCTGGAATTGGACCCGGTTCCTGGACGGTCTTCCTTCCTTCCTCCGGAGATACTGCAATGATGTTGGCGGGGGGTGGGGGTGTGGCTGAAAGCAGAGGTTGTCAAATTTCTCATAGTTGTTGCTAGGGAAAAGGACTGGTGATTAATGTCTTAGTATTCTGTAAATGGAAGCAATCTTTACAACTGAGCGCCAACGTGTGGGCCAAGGGGACTCCAGTGTACCCAAGTACAGCTCAGTTAAACAAGTGAATCGAACTCAACTTCTCTCCCACAAAAGAGCTTCACCAAAGTGCAACAGACGACAATTGTACCACCCACAGGAGATTTTATGGTATCTCGAGGACCATGTCATCACATCTCGCAGCTCCTAGCAACATTTCTTTACAGAGTATCAACTAGGTTCTTGTTTACAGCTCGTACCTACCAGCCTAGAGTCTTCAGCCCCCTTCCAGACTTGTAAAAAAGGGTGTTTCCATTGGAGGTTGGGAGTGGTGCTGCTGGTTGGCAGGGTGGAGAGTGGGGTGGGGTTCCAACAGAATTTCCCCGGGAAGTGGAAGGTGCTGTCTCTTCCACTCCGTTAGTGAGAGTGACCTTTCCGACCTCTTTACAAAGGATGATTCTACAATAGACGCGAGCCTCTATTTATTGATCAAGGCCCCAATCTGTGACCTAAATACACGATCTTGGCTAAATCACAGTAAATAGTCAAGGGATGTTTTTCAAGAAAGAAATAGGAATAACTGCCTTTAGAAACACATTTTTTGGGGGGTCTGCTGGAAAGCAAAGCGTTTCCAAGGGTTTCCAAGATAAGTCGTTCTCATTGCCTCAAAGGCAGACCCAGCGCTGGGCTTGGCTGCACTTGAGAAACCCAAAAGGGGAACCTGGGCTACTGCATGATGGCCACCCGTGATGACCCTATTGTCAAGCCTCAGAGGGCCTGGGCAAACCCAAAATGGCTCGCCCTCCCCACTTCCCCAGCGGACATCTACAGACATTCGCCCACTCCCACTCACCTCGCAGGGGGCACTTCTAAGAGGCTGGGTTCTAACCTGTCGGATCCTTGAAAAAGTTCCCCCATAAGCAGTTACTGAGGAAGAGTCAATGCGGGACAATCCTTCTTTTGCTTTCTCTACCAGTAGCTTTAAGGCACAATTACTAAGAGGGTACTTTGCAGATATGAGGTCCTGGGGACACCCGATTTCTGCCAAGCCCGCAGCAGGGGGAAAGGCGGAGCTGGCTGCCTTATGCATCAGAGTCCGCTGGGCCAGTCACGCTAGAATCTGGATATCTGGAGTTTTGCGGTAACTCGCATTCTAAGGATGGGCACTACTTCTGTTCAGCGAGCAAGCCGGCTGCACCTCTTTCTAGGATTGAGGTGACCTTAAAGACCCGGAGGGTGGGAAGGGGCGACTCTGGGTGAAGTTTCCAACCGAGCCAACAAACGGCGCTATTGTCGCGTCCTGGGTCCTGGGAGCCCCAGGCCCGGCTCCAGTCGGAGGGAGCTTTAGCTCTCTTGGGAGCGCGGGGGAATGGGGAGGGGGCGCTTGGCCGGGTTCCTAGCCTCGGATCCAGGGCTCTGCGCGCCGCCTATGGGCTCCTGGAGGCCCCGGAAGGCAAGAGTACTGGTGAGCGCTCCCTCTCTTCTTCCGGAGAGGTTAGAAAGGGCTGATTCCAGGTCTTGTCGTATTATTCTGCTCTCCTTGATGGGTGCAGGTTGCACATCTGAGACTGCATTTCATGGCCCGCCAGCCGTTTGGCCTCCCTCCCAGAAACCCTCGCCAGATCCGAGGTCACTCGGGTAAGGTACCCGCGGCGACATTTCTCCCGACCCTCAGAGAAAGTCGCCCCGCTGGGCCGGGGCTTGAGTCTTCACTGCTAGGTAGACCAAGAGAACTGGTTGCCTTCCAACCTTCTCCTCCATCTCCCCACGCCCACAATGGTAGCCTTGCTTCTCTACTGAAATGGTAGTTTGGATCAGAAAGTTTCCACGGAAGAGTTTCCAGGGGAATTCGGCGTGGCACTTGGGCTGTGCAGACCACCCCAGAGCCACCAGGCGCGGAGATCGGTTTAATTACAGCCACCGCGGGAAGCCCAGGGGGTGGGAGAGGGTGCCTGATCCTGGCAAAAGACATCGGTAAATCTGGCAGGAGGATATAATGTGAAAATGAGCTCACGTAAGCTGCGGACTAGGTATGATCAAATGACAAACAGCCGGGAGCAATGACTAGGTTTTCCAGATAGTCTGCGTCGGGAAGGAGCTCGGGACCAGCCTGGTCCCTCTGCCTTGGGAAATATCCAGGCCAGGCGCTGTCACCACAACGGCTTACTTGGGCCCTAAAACTTGGAAAGAATCCTGACATCTGTCAGGCTACTGGACGCCAGGCCGCGCGTCGGTTGGGTAGTTTCCTAAAACGCTCTTCACTTAGCAACAGCCCTGGGGGCCCAGAAAAGCAGAGTGAGGGCTTGTGGGGAAGACAGCGGGAGGGCAGGGGCCACTGCACACTGGCTTCTTTAGGTAACGGTGGGTTTGCCTAAGAAAATTTGTGAACCAGATTGCCAAAAAAACAGGTGCAGGTAGAGATTGCGGAATCATTCTGTGTTTTGAGACATGCCTTCCAGACCCTGTTAGCTGGGTTGTGCACAACCGTGCGCGTGCGCGCGCGCACGCACACACACACACATTCATACATATATCCACACACAGAACCTTTCCAGACAGTTTACTTTAAAATCCTAAATCTGTACAGTCACCCAGTTGGTTGCAACTCTTGGCCGCGGACGACTCAGACCAGGTGGAATATAAACATAAAGGGCGGGATTCAGGACCCCAAACTTCCGGGGGATGCTGCGGGCTGGGAGCCCGGATTCTGGTGCCAGCGGACGGTCTGGCCGATCGGGGGCTGGCCTGCTCTGCGCCACGCAAGCCACGGTGGCTTCCTTTTCAATTAGTGCAGGAGAGAAAGGGGGTAAGGGCCCGGCGTGCAGGCGTCCCGGGATCGTCTGCTTTTGCTTTAATGCTAAAAAAAACTAGAAGCGTAGGATTTTTCCTTCCACGCTTAGGATTTATGTTTTCCTTTTGGTTTCCTACCTTTCCACCCGGCTAAGGGGGAAAACGAGATCCCACACTGCACCTACACCTTATTTCGGTTTCTGCCACATCTGCCCAGATGGCTTCTCATTCCCACTTGCCGCCGCGGGCGGCTCCAGGAGTTTCAAACGCTGTGCCACTCGCTTGAGCTGGCAGTGGCAATTGTCAGATTCCCTCTCCCAGTAGACGGGGTTCCTGTGCCGCCGCAAGTCTTTGGCACACAACCCGGCGAGCGACTGAATGTCCCGCTCTGAGTCTTGAGGCTCCTCCAGTGAGGAAGGCTGTAAAAGAAGAAAGGAGAAGCACGGAATCCGTTAGCAGAGCCTGCTCGGGGGGAAGGCGGCGCGGCTGCGCGCGGAGAGCTGCGCTCAGCAGTCCCGGCAGGTGCGCGGACAGCGGAGGGGGCCCGGCGGTCCACCCAGAGGACCGCCTCGGCTCCGCTCGGGCCACCGTCCCCCTCTCCAAGAAACTTTTCTTTCACTCGGAGAGGCTCCGTGTTGCCATGAAAACGGATTTTCCAAGGGGCCCGACCCTCCCCCTCAGGGGCATCGGACTGGAAAAACCGAAATGGCCAGAGAGCAGAGACAAAAAGGGGCCGCTAAGCGGGGGCCGGGAGCGAGAGAGCGGAGACTGGTTCACCCCCTGCGTCCCACACATACTACCGCACCACCGCGTGCGAGAGCCTCCGCTTGGCTCAGGCTGCAGGCAGCTGACCGCTCGCCCTCCCGCCAACCCCGGGAGAGCCTGACTGCCCGGTGCACTCGGCTGTCCTGAAGTCTGTCTCCCATGCCCTAGCTCCTGACCCCCGCTCGGTCCTGGAGGCACTGGCCCTCCCAGCAGAGGGTCTGGGAAACCAGTGGCTAATTCTTGGGAGGGCTTCTCGGAGGCGCACCCCAGGACACCTCTGTTGCGCCTGGAGCCCCCACGAGCCCGCCTGGGTAACTGGCGGTGCCTAGTAACCCTAGAGCTGGCAGCAGAAGTGGTTGGAGGTCCTCTGTGCAGACAGCGGGAAGCTTTGCAGGCTGGTCCCGGGACGGGGCGCCGATTCTCCCTGACAGGGTTGCAAAGTTGTTTTCGGAACCCTGCCCGCTCCCCTCTGCCCCTCCCCCCAATCCTGCTTGCGCTCCCCATTCCCCCGCTCCATCACCTCCTCGGGTTTCGTTCTTTCAAACTTTTTGAGACCCTAATTGGTGGTCTCTGAGCGGGTCTCAGGGACTCCCGCCTCCTGAATAACTCTCGTCACGTCATTCGGCCCAAAAGGGGTGTGAGGGGTGAACCAAAGGGCTCCCCCAACTTTTTTTTTCCCTGCTGGGCCAAACGGGGGCTCGCTGATGATTGGCCGAGCTCATCACTGTGAGCCTGTCAATCACGGGGCCTACGGGTGGCGAGGGGCGGACCAAACCCCAACCCCCGGGGAATCCGAGCAGGTATATAAAGGGGCCCGGCGAACACCCGACCAGGCTGCGAAAACGACCAGCTCAAGATAACGCATCAGGTGCTGATCGTAGCCCGCGGGTTCCCGCTGACTTGGCGCGGAACGCTTAGGCAAGCCTGTACTTCCCGCTGGCCCACCGGCCCCCAAGCACCCCTCCGACGGAGTCCCCGGGCCTTTTCACCGTGGCCGCTCCAGCCCCTGGAGCGCCTTCTCCTCCCGCCACTCTGGCGCACCTTCTTCCCGCCCCGGCAATGTACAGCCTGCTGGAGACTGAGCTCAAGAACCCGGTGGGGCCGCCAACCCCAGCAGCGGGCACCGGCGGCCCCGCAGCCCCCGGCGGCGCAGGCAAGAATAGCGCGAACGCAGGCGGCGGCGCGAACGCAGGCGGCGGCAGCAGCAGTGGCTCAAGCGGCGGTGGCGGGGGCAGTGACCAGGACCGCGTGAAGCGGCCCATGAACGCCTTCATGGTATGGTCCCGCGGGCAGCGGCGCAAGATGGCCCTGGAGAACCCCAAGATGCACAACTCTGAGATCAGCAAACGCTTGGGCGCCGACTGGAAGCTGCTGACCGACGCCGAGAAGCGACCGTTCATCGACGAGGCCAAGCGACTGCGCGCCGTGCACATGAAGGAGTACCCGGACTACAAGTACCGGCCACGCCGCAAGACCAAGACGCTGCTCAAGAAGGACAAGTACTCCCTGCCCAGCGGCCTGCTGCCCCCCGGCGCCGCCGCCGCAGCCGCCGCCGCCGCCGCTGCTGCCGCCGCCAGCAGCCCTGTGGGCGTGGGCCAGCGCCTGGACACGTACACACACGTGAACGGCTGGGCCAACGGCGCGTACTCGCTTGTGCAGGAGCAGCTGGGCTACGCGCAGCCCCCGAGTATGAGCAGCCCGCCGCCGCCGCCAGCGCTGCCGCAGATGCACCGCTACGACATGGCCGGCCTGCAGTACAGCCCCATGATGCCACCCAGCGCCCAGAGCTACATGAACGCCGCGGCCGCTGCCGCCGCCGCCTCGGGCTACGGGGGCATGGCGCCCTCGGCCGCCGCCGCTGCCGCCGCCGCCTACGGGCAGCAGCCCGCTACGGCCGCGGCCGCTGCCGCCGCCGCAGCCGCCATGAGCCTGGGCCCCATGGGCTCGGTGGTGAAGTCGGAGCCCAGCTCGCCGCCACCCGCCATCGCATCGCACTCTCAGCGCGCGTGCCTCGGCGACCTGCGCGACATGATCAGCATGTACCTGCCACCCGGCGGGGACGCGGCCGACGCCGCTTCTCCGCTGCCCGGCGGTCGCCTGCACGGCGTACACCAGCATTACCAGGGCGCCGGGACTGCGGTCAACGGAACGGTGCCGCTGACCCACATCTGAGCTTGGGTCGGCGCTCGTCGCCCTTCGCCCCCACCCCGCCCCGCACCCCCAAGTTGGGACGCCTTGTTGTTTAGCTTTGCTTGCCTGGGACTGTTGCCTTGTACCGAAGATGGGGAGGACTTAAAAGTTTTGCTGTAGCTGTCGGGTTTTGTACACAAGCAAAAAGTCAGGAGCAGCGGAAATGGGACTTTCTAGAGCTGCCAGCCCCTCCTCGCTGCCCCTCCCTCCCCCTTTGTAGGCTGGGAATCGCTGTGATGTTTGCAAAGAAAAAGCAGCCCCCTCCTCCTCCCGGGTTCTTCTGTCGCATTTAAAAATGTTGTCTCGTTAGTTTGCTATTAATCAAGGAGTGAGTGAATGGGAGAAACGCTCTCGGGTGAGGCTGGCCTGAGAAATGCAACGCCCCCGCCCCCAGTCGCGTTGCATCTGTTTTCCTCGTGGTTTTTTGGGGGGCTGACCGCGCTGAGGGGCGCGGTAGCTAAAGCCAATGTTAATTTATAGCCAGGTGTGCGTGTGTCTCCCGCCTCGCTGCCCCTGGCCGCGGGACAGCTTCTGTCCAGTCCGCATTTAGGCTGTTGAGTTGGTGATTTCTGCCGTGAACTGTTTGCTATTTCGTCACGCTAATGTGTTCGGATTTCGTTTGGGTGGTGGGGAAGGGGCTATTTTGTTTCAGGTTTTTCAAGATTTTACTTTTAATTCCTAAATGAGAGAACAATAAATTTTATAACCAAGATGATGGAGTCTTGATAATTTCGCGGGCCCCAAACTTTAGGTGCGGGTTGGGGAGAGGTCTCAAGCTTGGTTTTATAATTGAGGTTTCACCCTGGGGGCTGAGTGAGGCTTGAGGGGAGGCGAATGTGATCTGAAATGTTTTGTTTTTGTTTTAACTAGTCGTGATCCAAAAATACACCAGCTCCCAATACTCTCAACTGAGAAATATTCTCAACCCGAGAAAGCGGCTTGGCTTCTGGGAGCGTCTCCTGGGAGTCGGCACCACACTAGCCGAAGCGCACACCCGCCTCGCTGCCTCACACTTGTTGATTGCGGTGAGCGTCCGCGGAAGGAGTGCCTGCTTCTGCAGCCACCACGGGCGGGAACGGGACACCGGCGGCCGCGGAAACCAACCAAAAAGGGCACTTTTACCTTTGTGCACTGGGGCGGGAAGACACTTGAGCCGAGCTGAAATACTTATAAAACTAAAACCCTTCGGAAATCTCAGTGATCCTATTAAAAATAAATGGTTATAGGCATCCCCAGCAGGAAACAGATACATCTTAAGCGTGGTAGCAGAAGAGGCGGAGTGAGCATTCAACACTGGAAGCTTTGGTTTAAAACGTACATTTTAGATTTGAAAAGAGTTCTAAAACTCCGCCCATGGCTTGTTTTTAACTAGTCATCACAGTCCACTTGTGTTCTCCAGGAGGCTCCCTCTCACCCTGAGCCTCCTCGAGCCGGCTTTCTGCTTCAACCCCCGCACTTTCCTCCAGTCCCTGACCCTGGGCCATCCCTGTGTGTCCCCCGAAGGGTCCTTCGTTTCATACCCGACCACACGGCCCCAGAGTATCTATTTGGGGCCTAGGAAGAAAACAAATAGAACCAGTGTTTTTTTACCCCCTCCTCAGCTGTTTGAGGTGATTTCCTTAATCCCTTTAATCCTGTTACCTCGCTATCCCAGAATAACTAAACTCGGCCTTTCCAATAAGCTTGGCCTGGTGCAGTTTTTATCCTCATCCACTCCTGACCACAGGTTTCTTTGCTTGAGGTCTGTTGGGACCCTAGGCGACAGAGTCTCCCGTAAATTGGTTCGAATTCCACATTTCCAGCCGGCTTCCTTTGTGCGGACCAGCCATTCACCTGCGGGCCTGGGCGGGCCTGGGGGGAGGGGCGGGGGCTTTCTGAGGCTTCGGGGGTCGTGCCCGCTTTTTACACATCACTGCGGATCCTGGAGACTAAACCCACCCCGCCTTCTCCAAGAAAGGTCGGGTCTCCCTGGGAAGGCAGCGCCACCCCTCCCCCGAAGACGTTTGCACTGCCGTCCCTACCCCTGCACCCCATCCCCCACTGTCCCGCCTGGGGGGGAGGCGGCCGCTATGGCTCTTCATCCAGTGCTCCTCTCAGGCCTGCTGCGTCCTTGCGGGGCCTCTAACCATTCCCTCCTCTCCGCATCCCAGGGCCACAGGCCTCCAGGCCCTCCTGGCGGGTAGGAGCTTGAATCCTTGATTACTGTGATCGGAGAAAAGCCCCAGGCTGCCAGGTGGGTGAGCCTACACCCCTGCCCCCCACCACTCGTGCTCCAAAGTCCCAGCAGCAGGAGGAAACTAGTCATATCCACCTCCACGTTCGTATCGTTCACAGTGCTTGGATTTACTAAAATACCTGTTCGTAGCTCACTCCGGTCTCCAATTGCTAGCCACTGTGGACTCCAGTTTGGTCTGAAAGGACTCCAGGAAAGGGAGGGTAAAAACAAGCAATTCTCCCCACTGAGGGGGGCGGTGCCAACGGGGGAATAAACTCTGACACTGCTTCTTTCGAAGAGCCCATTGTGCTGCTGCCTTCTTAGAAGTGCCAGGGTCACCCTTTCAGCGTGTCTCACATACTGCTCACTCCCTCTCTAAACATCCATGGCTTTGTGCTCCACTTTGTCTGATTTCCAAATTGCTTTTAAGAAGAGAAAAGATTTCATCAATCAGCACATTTGCAGGATTTAAATACAGATGAAAGATATTTTTTTTTAAACTTCAGCAATAGAGTGCTGAACTGAACTGGAACAAACTTCCATCCTCTAAGCCAGAGTTTTCAAACCGGAGTGCCCCTCCTCCCTTCCACAGGTCTACAGGGCAAGTGCACCTTAATCTAGTCCATAGATTTGGGGTTCTGGCGAGGTTTAATTTAAAACAAGGGCTCTGTCGCTGAAACAGCAACAATAAGAGAACTCCAATTCCTCCTGCATCTTTGCTTGTTTTTTATATGAAGAAACTGCCCTGGAAAGGGAAAATAAATGACTGGGGCTCAAGAGTGCTTAGGTGGTTCTGCTACCCAGCAGAGCCAGACTCCCAGGTCTGAAAGGATTCTCTGTGCTCCTCAGGACACAAAAGGCAAAGAAAAACCAATGGAATCACAGCCCCAGCTGCCTCACAAGCCCATAAGCCAGAGAGGTCTCTAGAGAAAAGAGGTAATTCCTGACACAGAGACACCTAGTAGTCACGGTTTGGCCACCAGGTCCCTACACAGTGAGAAAGGCTAGCCCATCTTTTGGCTGGGGGACAAGAGCAGAGCTACTTTTGGTGGGAATTATCCTTCAAGGAGATTTACTTTCCTGTCCTCTGACTACACAACTTCCCTCTTTAGTCTCCCCTTCTAGAAATCTGCAGGGGTAGTGAGTGTCTAAACTGCAGGCAAAGATGTACAAACAACAATGTTCCTCACTGTTCTTCCTTCTAATGCTTAAAAGTTACAACCAACTCAAATGCCCAACAAAGGAGGAAAAGTTAAGTAAAATGTTTCTTTTTTTCCCCTAATGTCTACTTTGCAGATACTGAAATTGTTTATGGAAAGATTTTAATACTTACAGGAAAAAGCTTAATGCAAAGTGAAAGAGTCAAGATGCACACAACCGTATTCAGTGTGTATGACCTTAAGCATTTATACAAGTACATATGACTGGAAAAACATGCAAAAAATGCAAGATAGTATTATGAATCCTGGCAAGTTTTCCTGGTTATAGTTTGCAATTTTCTCTAATAGGATTGTATTCTTGTTATCACTAGAAAAGGCAAGTTTACAATATGTGCTTTCCCTATCATGAATACAGAAATGTGTATACTTGTGGAAGAGGAGAGTTCAAGCCTTCCTTTAGCTGTTTTGGGGGGAGCAAGGGGGCAGGGAGCCCCAGGAGCAGTAATCCCTAGCTTTTCTCGGGGTTGGGGCCTGTAGTTAACACAGGCAGGAGGAGCACACCAGAGCAACCCCCTGCCAAGTCCCCTCCTCAGTCAGCAGGAGCAGGAGCAGATTAGTGAGCTGCTCAGTCATTCTTCAGACCCACTCACTGGAGAAAAAGACCTCCTTGGGAGCCAAGCTGAACAGCCCTGGCCACTGAGGAACCTCAACATACAAAAAACGCAGGGGCCTGAGCAACCCTCACTGTCCTCCTGGGAGGGGGCAGAAAGCTATCCCAGGGATGGGATCCCAGGGGAGGGAGAGGAGAGGCAAGGTGAACACTCACAAGCTGAAGAGAACACAACATGCTGTGGCCTTCCCTCCCCATTGCCACCATCCTAGTACATACCAATGCAGCCCCTTGTTTGGCCACTGCCATGGCCTCCTACCTCTTCCCCATGTTTCCACTCTGCCCCCCACTGAAGTGAATCCCTACAATATATACTCTATTTTCCAAACATAACTTCTATCACTGTTACTTCCCTTCATTAGTAACTTTCTGCTGGCTTCCCCGTTGAGTGTTCTTAGAAAAAATGTCCTACTGCCTCCAAAGCTTTGCCTGATCTAGTTCCTGTCCACCTCTCTGGGCTCAACTCCTTGGATCTCTATTCTTCCCTTTCTTGCCCTGGCCATGATGTCTTTGAGAAATGTTTGTTGAAGCCAGCACAGTGGCTCAAGCCTGTAATCCCAGCACTTAGTGAAGCTGAGACGGGAGAATCGTGAGTTCAAAGCCAGCCTCAGCAATGGTGAGGCACTAAGCAACTCAGTGAGACCCTGTCTCTACATAAAACACAAAATAGGGCTGGGGATATGGCTCAGTGGTCGAGTGCCCCTGAGTTCAATCCCTGGTACCAAAAAAAGAAAAAGAAAAGAAATGTTTGTTGAATAAGAAAGCATGGTTTGTGACAGATTTACGTCTGAACAAATTTTTGTCTTAAAGATTATTATGTGCAGCACTTACCATTTTGTTATTTTTTTATTTTGATAGGATTTTCCTCCAAATCCATGCATCAAGATTTCCTAACAAGTAGAGCATGGTGGCTTACACCTGTAATCCCAGTGGTTGGGGAGGCTGATTCAGGAGAATCAGGAGTTCAAAGCCAGCCTGAGCAATTTAGTGAGGCCCTAAGCAACTAAGTGAGACCCTGTCTCAAAATTTTAAAAAGGCTTGAGGGCATGGCTCTGTGGTTAAGCAACCCTGGGTTCAATTTCGTGTACAAAAAAAAAAAAATAAAATAAATAAAAAGATCTCCTATTAATAAAACCTACTAGCTAAAATATATGGTTTCTTTCCCACTTGAGGACTTTTGAACTCTGTGTTCTTTGTCTGGAATGTTCTTTCTTGAGCTCTTCGCTCAGATAGTCCAGTGTCACTCTGAACATCTCAGTTCAAGCATCACTTTTCCCAGGAAGCCTTCCATGATGCCTTCTCCCTGAAGAGGGCAGAACCCTTCATTATAAGCTCTCATAGAACTGATCCCAGTAAGCATTTTTATGTGATTCTGCCTATTGTGTGTCTCCTAGTGTTTAAGTTCCACAAGGGCCAAGACTTCATTGAGTTTATTCAGCAACACTTAGCACAATACCTACTCCATAGTAGGCTCTCAAGAACATGTGGAGCACTGTGTAGGGTTGCACACACCTGTAATTCCAGTGACTGGGGAGACTGAGGCATGGGAATCACAAGTTCAAGGTTAGCCTCAGCAACTTCTAACTGTGGGCTTTTGAGGACAGCATTTACTCTAAGCTTCAATTTCTTCAGAGTTCAAGTGGGAACAACTCTCTGGTTGTGAGGAATCAATAAAATGATACTTTGAGGGCTGAGCAGTGCCTGGCATAGTCATCACGACTGTGTGTTAGCTCTTGTAATCACCTTTCTCAGCAACCTCTGTTGATGTTTTGGGGAGGAGCCTGCTGAGCCTGCTGGTCAGATTCCATACTGTCCTGAGTGATGCTTTCATTGCTGATGCCAGTCTTTGGTATGAAAAGAAGGCAAAATAAGACCTCACCATTAAAAATGAATAAACCACATGACACCCAAAACACAAACAAAAGATAAAAATAGGTAAATTAGACTCCAACAAAATTTTAAATGTATGTTTGCATGGATACCATCAAGAGAGGGGAAAAAAGAACCCACAGAATGGAAGAAAATGTGTGTGAGTGGTATATATGATCAGGAGTTTATATCTAGACTACAAAAGACTCCTAAAACTCAATAATAAAAAGACAACCCAATTAAAAAGGGGCAAAGGACTTGAATAGGTATTTTTCTTTTTGAAAAATATTTTTAGTTGTAGATGGACACAGTACCTTTATTTATTTATTTTTACTGGTGCTGAGGATCGAACCTAGTGCCTCACACATGCTAGGCAAGCAGTCCACCGCTGAGCCACAACCCCAGCCCTTCAATAGGCATTTTTCAAATGGAGATATACAAATGGATAACAAGCATAGGAAAAGATGCTGAACACCATTAGTCATCAAGGAAATGCGAATCAAAACCACAGTGGGTCAAATGGTGGATCTATTCCAAGTTTATACCCAAAGGACTTAAAATCAGCATACTACAGAGATACAGCCACATCAATATTTATAGCAGCTCAATTCATAATAGCTAAACTGTGGAACCAACCTAGGTGCCCTTCAATAGATGAATGGATACAGAAAATGTGGTACATATACACAATGGAGTATTACTCAGCCTTAAAGAAGAATGAAATTATGGCATTTGCATGTAAACGGATAAAGCCAGAGAATATCATGCTAAGTGAAATAAGCCAATCCCAAAAAAACAAAAGCTCAATGTCTTCTCTGATAAGCAGATGCTGATCCATAGTGGGGAGGGGAGATAGGGATAAATGAAAGAACTTGGGTTTGTGTAGAGGAGAGTGAGGGGAGGGGAGGGACTGTGGGGATGGGAAGGATGGTAGAATGAGACAGACATTATTACCCTGTATACATGTATGATTGCACTACTGGAGTGACTCTGCACCATGTACAGCCAGAGGAATGAGAAGTTGTGCTCCATTTGTGTACAGTGTGTCAAATGCATTGTACTGTAAAATAAATAATTTCAAAACCATAGTGAGATACCACATCACACATAGTAGAATGGCTACAATAATATTTTAAAAATAGATGATAACAAGAGTTGCTGAGGATGTGAAGAAATCGGAATCCTTATATAGTGCTGATAAGAAGGCAAAATAATATGGACAACAATCTGGCAGTTCCTCCAAAGTTAAACATTGACTTACCATATGACTTAGCAATCCCACATCTAGGAATAATAAGAAAAATGGAAATATATGTCTAAAGAAAAATGTGTACACTAAGGTTCTGGAAACTATAATGGCCCAAAAGGGGAAATAACCTAAATGTCCACTAACTAATTAATAGATAATATAATGTGGTATATCAATACAATGAAATATTATTCTGTATTAAAAAGAAATCAAATATTAGTACATCCAAGGGTACTATACACAAATATATTTCCTTTCTTTCTTTCTTTCTTTTGGTACTGGGAATTGAACCCACAGAGGCTTTACCACTGAGCCACATCCCCAGCCCTTTTTATTTTTTATTTTGAGATGGGGTCTCATAAAGCTACTTAGGGCCTCACTAAGTTGCTGAAGCTGGCCTCAAACTGGTGATCCTCTTGCCTCAGCCTCTTGAGTTGCTAGCATCATAGGCATGTGCCACCATGCCCAACCACACATATTTCTTTACTTTGTTGGCTATCAGCTAAGAGGACCTAGAAGCAAAAACATCCCAGTAGCCAGGAGCACACCTAGTACCCAGATCTTTGTTTCTAATATCATTCAATGAAAGGAACCAGGACTGTTTGGGAAAATGGCTGATTTTAGGAGTGGGGCCAGCCAAACACATACAAAATGTGTCTGGAGCATCTTGTAGTACCAGAATATGGAGAAAGTCACATGTACCCTTGATATAATGTGATGAGAATTATACTTTACTTCTGTGGTCTTCCTCTCCACAACCCATATTCCCAGTGTAGTCATGAGTAAAACATCAGAAAAATCCTAATGGGGGCGCATTCTACAAAATACCTGACCAGCAAGCTTCAACATTTTCAGGGTCATGAAAAACAAAGAAAGTCTGTAAGAAACTGTGGCATTCAAGAGTAAACTAAGGAGCTGGGTGCGGTAGCTCAAGCCTGTAATCCCAGCACTTAAAGAGGCTGAGACAGGAGAATCGCGAGTTCAAAGTCAGCCTCAGCAATGGTGAGGCGCTAAGCAACTCAGTGAGACCCTGTCTCTACATAAAACACAAAATAGGGCTGGGGATATGGCTCAGTGGTCGAGTGCCCCTGAGTTCAATCCCCGGTACCAAAAAATAAAAATAAAAATAAATTTAAAAAAAGAGTAACCTAAGGAGAAAACTACAAAATGTACTATAAATATATTATTGTATCCTGATGGGATCCTAGAATGAAAAAGGAACTTCAGGGGGAAATTGGATAAATCTGAATAAATTATGGATTTTCTTTAATAATATTTCAATATTCATTTGTGAATTGTAACAAATAGCTGGGTGTGGTGGTGCATGTCTGAAATGCCAGCTCCTTGGGAGGATAAGACAGAAGGATTGCAAGTTTGAGGACAACTTAGGCAATTTAGCAAAATCTTGCATCAAAAAAAATTGTAACAAATATGCTATACTAATATAAGATAGCTGAATAGGGGAACAACCCCCACGATCTTCCTAATTTTTCTGTAAATCCCAAAATGTTCTGAAAACTAAAGTTTATTTTAAAAAAAGAAATGATGTACTAAACATATTACAATATAGAGCAACTTTGAAAAGATTATGCTAAGTGAAAGAAGACAGACATAAAAGACTATACATTGGGGGCTGGGGTTGTGGCTCAGTGGCAGAGCGCTTGCCTTGCATGTGCGAGGCACTGGGTTCGATCCTCAGCACCACATAAAAAGAAATCAATAAAGATATTGTGTCCACCTACAACTAAAAAAAATATAAAAAAAAGACTATACATTGTATGATTCCACTTAGATGAATGTCCAGAATAGGAACTCTTTTACTTTTTAAAAATTTTTATTTAAAATTTTATTTATAAATAATAGGCTTCATTGTGATCCATTCATACCTGTACATAGCATAATTTCATCTAATTCATTTCTCTTTACCTTCTTTTTCTCTCTTGTCCTCCCTTCCCCTAGTCCACATCCTTTACTTTACTTGTCCACTTCTATTTTCATGAGATTCCCCTTTACCTCCTTTTTTCTCTCATTTCCACATATGAGAAAAAACACAAGTCTCTTGACTTTCTGAGTCTGGCTTATTTCACTTAGCATGGTGTTCTCTAGTTCTATTCACTATCCTTTGATCTTCTTTATGGCTGAGTAAAATGCCATTGTGTATGTATACCACATTTTCCTTATCCATTCATTTGTTGATGGACATATAGGCTGGTTCCATAATTTGGCTATTGTGAATTGTGCTGCTATAAAGGGTATGCATGTATCACCATAGTATGCTGATTTCAGTTCTCTTTGATAAATAGCAAGGAATGGGATACTGGGTCATATGGTGACTCTATTCCTACTCTTTTGAGGAATCTCCATACTGGTTTCCAAAATAGTTGTACTAATTTTCAGTCCCACCGACAATGTATATAAATGTACCTTTCCCCCCACATCCTTGCCAGCAAGTACTGTTATTTGTATTTTAATGATTGCATTCTAACTGGAATGAGAGAAAATCTCAGTGTAGTTTTGATTTCCTTTTCCCTGATTGCTAAAGATGGTGAACATTTTTTCATATATTTGTTGGCCATTTGTATTTCTTCTTTTAAGAAGTGTTTGTCTAGTTCATTTGCTTATTCATTGACTGGGTTATTTATGTTTGGGTGTGAAGTTTTCTGAGTTCTTTATGTATTCTGGATATTAATGCTCTGTTAGAAGAGTAACTGGCAAAGATCTTCTCCCATCTGATTTATTAATTCTTGGCATTATTTCCTGAGCATTAGGAGTCTTACTGAGGAAGTCGTTGCCTGTGCCTGTGTGTTAGAGTGTCAACCGTGTTTTCTCCTAGCAGTTGTAGAGTTTCTGGTCTAATTCCTGTATTTCCTCAGTTTCCCCCTGAAGTCTCTTTTTTGTTCCAGGATCCCATCAGGATACAATAATACATTTATAGTACATTTTGTAGTTTTCTCCTTAGGTTATTCTTTTTTTCAGTACTAGGAATTGAAACCCAGGAATACTTTACAACTGAGCTCCATTGCCAGCCCTTTTTTTATTTTTGAGACAGAGTCTCACTAAGCTGCTGAAGCTGGCCTCAAACTGGCAATCTTCCTGCTTCAGCCTCCCAAGTTCTGGAATTACAGGTGGTGCCCAGGTGAATGGGCACATTTTTACAGATAGACAGTAAATTAGTACCAGCCAAGGGCTGGAGGGGTTGAGAAGAAATGGAGAGTGACTACTCATATGTACAGAGATTCTTCTGGGGGTGATGAAAATATTCTGAAATTGATTGTAATGGTGATTGCACATGTTTGAATATACTAAAAATCATTGAACTGTATATTTTACAGAATGAATTTTATGGTATTGACTTATATCTCAATAAAGTAGCTATTTGAAAAGATGCCCTGGGACCCTGGTGGCTGGTGGTAGGAAAAGTGTTTGGGAGGCAACCTGTCCAGTGCTGGGGGCTGCTATACCCACCAGCTGCTACCCTAAAACCAACAGCATTCTCCTAATAGACTGTTAGAGCAGGAGGAGTCCTTGGAAATCATCCAGCCCAGCACCTTCATCTTGCATACAGGGAAGCTGAGGACCAGAGGGGCACAGACAAACCAAATTCATGTAGCTTGTTAACACCAGAGTCAATGAACTAGAACTTGGATATCCTGCCTTTCATTCAATGATTTCTATAACTACTCCCAAGCTGCCTTTAATAAAGTTTAATATGTTTATTTCCCCCCTTTATCATGAACACCTTCTCAGCTGAAGAATAGACAGAAAAGGACAAACCAGTTCCAAAAAAAAAAAAATAGTCCTTTTTTGTTACTAAAAGCCTAGAATTAATTCTCCAGTTGGATTCTTATGATAACAACTCTGCTCAAAACTCATTTTAAAAATGAGCAAGTTTGTGTTAAAGAAAATTTTCATTAAGAAGAAAAGGGGCAGCCGGGTGCAGTGGCGCACACCTGTAATCCCAGCACTTTGGGAGGCTGAGACAGGAGAATCGCGAGTTCAAAGCCAGCCTCAGCAATGGCGAGGTGCTAAGCAACTCAGTGAGACCCTGTCTCTACATAAAACACAAAATAGGGCTGGGGATGTGGCTCAGTGGTCGAGTGCCCCTGAGTTCAATCTCCAGTACCAAAAAAAAAAAAAGAAAGAAAGAAAAGGGGCCTGTTAAAAAAGTAATTAAGAGTTCATTTCTTTTTAAAATATGTTATTCTCTAAGGAAATGTCAATAGAATTTAACAGAAGTTTAAATTATCGTGTATATTTTACTCTTAGATTTTATTAATTGATAAAAAAAATGCTTTTATTTGTGGCTCTTTTTAAAAAATTTTTTAGTTGTAGATGTACACAATACCTTTATTTTATTTATTTATTTTTATGTGGTGCTGAGGATGGAACCCAGTGCCTTACAGTGCTGAGTGAGCACGCTACCACTGAGCCCCAGCCCCATCCTCTTATTTGTGGATCTTGGCAATTCCTGATGAGCAGAAATAAAGTATGTATAATGCTTACTAAACATTATTGGAAACATTTAATGCACTTTAATTTTTATTTAAATAAAACCATCAAGGGCTTTTTAAAAAGCAAAAACTGTACTGTATTCTGTTTAGGGCCTCACACATGCTAGGTAATTGTTAGACCACTGAGCCACATCCCCAGCCCATAGGACTTTAGAAATATGTTTAAAAGTTTTGTTAAAGCCCATGGTTTATTTATTTCATAGTCATTTTTTAGGAATCACCTCCTTTTTCAGTACTGGGGATAAATATTTTTAATGGCATTCTCCTATATGTTAAGAAATGTTCAAGCATCTGGGGACAATATGAAGTCATAAGGCTCATGACGCAGGTTTGAAGAAAGATCACCAGAGAAGTCTGTTGTGATAGAATGTACTGGCAGGCATTTCACAGCAGAGCCAGGGCCCATCAGCAAGCCAAGGAAGGGACTTCCTAGAGAAGACAGCATTTAGGCTGAGCTTTAGAGTGTATACAGGACTTTCACAGGAAAAGAATGGATGGTAGACATTCTAAGCTGACAGATGAGCATGCAAAAGATACAGTGAAATATCTCAGAATCGAGTAATTTCATGTGGTCAAATAACATGGCTGTAGAGGAAAAGGGTGGAGAGATGTCACGGAAAATGGGGATGGTGGAGTAGAAAAAGTCCTACTCACTTGTCTTGAACACCAAGCTAAGGGTCTGTGGCTTGATCCTGCGCTCGGTGGGAAGCATGAAAGGATTTTGATCAGTGCTTTGTAAAGATCAAGCTGACTATAGTGTGAAGGACAAATTGGAGAAGGGAGAGACTGGAGGTGAGAGATTAGCCAAGAGGTTGTGTGGTTTCAGATCAGGCAGCACAGAAAGACCTGACTGGGAGGCAGTAGTGGTGAGAATGCAAAGTGGCAGGATCAAAAGGTGGGAGTTTCTACTTCTCTCTAGCTAGGGGTGACTAAAGAGGAAAATGGCATTAACAGGGATAGAAGCACAAGAAAAGCAGTCTAAGTTCTTAAAGTAAAAAGAGTGAATTTTGATACATGACTTTAGTACTGAGTTTGTGTATAATGACATTTATATACACATAGCTTTTGTTCAAATAAACTATTGCTCCATCAAAATTAATGTTTTCTCTGTTTGCTTGGTACTGGGGATTGGATCCAGAGGGCTTGACCACTGAGCCACATCCCCAGGCCTTTTCATGTTTTATTTTGAGATGAGGTTTCACAAAGTTGTATAGGTCCTTGCTAAGTTGCCGAGGCTGGCTTTGAAATTGTGATCCTCCTGCCTCAGCCTCCCAAATCACTGGGATTACAGGCGTGCACCACTGTGCATGGCTATTAATGTGGTTTTGTAGGTTAAGAAAATTCTACAACCATCCATCAACTACCATGCTCAATTGGAAATACTAGGATTTGTTGTGTTATCAATTGTTCAACTGAAATATTATTTGCAGCTGGGTGCAGTAGCACATTCCTATAATCCCAGCTGCTTGAGAGTCTGAGGCAGGAGGATCACAAGTTCAAAGCCAGCCTTAGCAACTTAGTGAGGCCCTAAGCAACTCAGTGAGACACTGTCTCTAAGCCAAATATAAAAAAGGGCTAGGGATGTGGCTCAGTGGTTAAGTGGCCCTGGGTTCAATCCTCAGTAAGAAAAAAGAAAAGAAATACCATTATTTTCAAGTACATAATCTGAATAATTCAGAAAAGACCTCAAGGCATTTTCTAACTCTGATTTCTCTATAGTCTCTATGCATAGGAATAGCCTGGCTCTAAGGTCAAAAGCCCCAAGCAGCTCAGCAAAATTAGAATGGTAACAAGTTTCTGTGCTCACACCCTGGGGAGGATAGTGATGTCAACACCTGCAGCAGAGCTGACAGAGCTGTCTTTCAGTCTGTCTGCAGGCTCTGTTTACATTCTGCAGGTTAGATAGAAACACGCCCACCACTACCAACCCCTGAAAAAGATCTCTGGGTCAACCTGACATCTCCTAGGCTCTCCATGTACTATATTTCTTTTGCTATCAAGCTCTCCTGCTATGTCACATTATATAGTTTCCTTGTGAAGAATAAATAAAGCTGAGTGTATAAACAACATATGAACTCTAGAGATGTTGCCAGTAATTACAAGCAGTGAAAATCAACACAGATTTACCCAGAATATTGCAACAGGAACTTGTCCAATTTGGAGAGGGTTCAGGTTCATGTGCAAGACACTCACTAATGTCTGGAGTGTTTAGTGAGACAAAATTGGAATCCAAATATGGTTGCAAAGCTAAGGAAATCTATTTTACAACAGGAAGTAAATGCTTGGGAGGCAATACATATGGATAACACACATGTGCACACACACGCGCACGCACACACACAGAATAACATCTGTTTGACAGAAGGACTGTCTCTTCAATTGTTGAGGATCTACAGGGTTTCAGTCTTGGTCCCTGTACCAAGAAATCCCTTCCTGAGACACTTTTATTAATGTTCAGTTCACATGGTTCTTCTGAGCCTCAGACTTTGGATTCAACTGCCTCCTGAGTATATTTACTAGGGTGTCTCCCAGGTCCTCAAAATTTGACCAGATAACAAATTCACCATACTCTTTCTCAAAGGAACATTTCCCACTCAATTTTCTATCTTAATTAAATAGCACTAATGTCTGCCTAAACATCTCCTTTCCCTTTTCACCCTAACCAGAATCCATCCATTCTTCATTCTCGCTGCCTTATTTGGCACTTATATTATTTATCTATTGCCATGTACGAAATTATCCCAAATGATAGCAGTATAAAGTAGATACATACTACCTCCAGTTTCTGTGCATCAGGATCTATGTGTGGTTTAGGTGGCTCAGGGTCTATTATAAGGCTGTAGTCAAGGCTCTACTGGGATGATATTCACTTCCAAGGTCACTGATGTAGCTGTTGGCCTGCTTCAGAAGATCCACTTCCTAGCTCACTCAGTGTTGACTTTTGACCAGAGACATTAGTTATTTGCCATCTGGGCTACTCTACAAGGCAGCTCAAAGATGGTAGCTGGCTTCAAAAGTCAGTCTTCCTGTAACCTTGGAAGTGACATCCTAGCATCTTTACTGTATTTAGTTCTTAGAAGTGAGACAATTGGTCTAGCTCACATTCAAGGGGAGAGGAATACACTGGAACTTGACTATCAGGAGGCAAAGATCACTGGAGGCCACCCTAGAGTCTGTCCACCAGAGGGCCCTTGTCTTTTGTCTAGAATATAATTTATGTACTAGCATCTTACCTGGCCTTCAAGACTCCAGAGTCTCTCCACTCCAGGTTATCGTCCATATTGAGATCCACGCAGTGTTTCTGCAAAACCAATATGATTATGTGACTCCACAAACAAAAACGACAATAACAACAACAAAAACTCTACCTCTGCTGGCAACCTGTGTTACCCAAAGGAGAAAACCCAAATTCCTTGACCCATTCAAGGCCCTCCATGATCCAGTTCTGGCTTCTTAGCTCTCTAGCTTCATTTCCTACCACCATACACACCTCCTTACAAACTCCCCATGGTCACCAGGTTTCTCCCAAACAAGCCAGGTTTTTCTAAACCCTTCTACAAGTTCAGAGGAAGTGAAGCACATATGCTTCTCTCCCTGCTTGGTGTTTTCTGTCTCTCATCCTTCAAAGCCCAGCTTCACTCCACCTCCTCTGATATGCCTGCTCCCAGTCTCCCTGCCTTTGCTCTCCCCGAGCTTTTTGAAAGTAGCTCTATTTGAGGCACTTACATAGTGCCTGACATAAATGAGGCCCTTGATGCAGGTTTGTCATTTTCCTAAATAAACTCAAATGATACTAGAGCTGCACACAAGAAAAAAAGGATATAGATTGCTGAAATTCAAATGAGAAAGAACTTGAAGGATCTGAGAAGAGAAAGGAGATCAAATGACCTAGGCCACACTGCTATTCAGTGGCAGAGCTAGAAATAACAAATTAGCTCCTCACACTAACTCAAGACCTCTTTTTATTACCACTAAAGTACCTTCAGTGCTTCTAGTCTCCTAGTTGGCCTTGGATATCTAGGATTCTCTCAAAGTAGGAAAAACAGGAGTTCAAAATTAAGCCCACAGGTAACGAATGCCTCTCTTCCTTTGGGTCCATGTGAGCCCTAATTCTGTCTCCAGCTGATGTGAACATGAACTTCCTGTATGGTAAGGTGGTGAGAATCACATTCTACTCGTGGGTAAAGAAATTACAACTGGGGCTGGAATTATAGCTCAGTGGTACAGTGCTTGCCTTGCATGCGTGAGGCACTGGGTTCGATCCTCAGCACCACTTGAAAATAAATAAATAAAGATATTGTTTCTATCTACAACTAAAAAAAATTAAAAATAAAAAAGAAATTACAACTACTGTTCGTTTTTGTTGGAGGACTGAACTTGTTTGCAGGAGTTTATGGTCCCAAGAACCACTCTGGCCTCTCCCGTTAGCTGCATTTTCCTCCATTTTCTTAGGTTCACCTAGCACTCTCTTTTCTGGGTATGTGAATTTCCATTTCCAGAGCTTCACAACTCCAGGATCTTCACAAGGAGCAGTAGAAGATTCTCCTTTCCTACTTCTTCCTTTCCTACTGAATAAATCCTTAACATACCAAAAAGAGCTGTCCAAGAGATAACAGGGACTTGCAGCATGTGCTGCCTGAGTAGCTACAGCAGCAATGGCAATTCCAGTGACAGTCCAGTCTGTGAAATCAGCAAGAACAAGGAATCTGACAGGAGGTGCTGAGGAGGACTAAGTGGCAACAGCTCAAGAGGTGCTGATGGCGGGGAGGGCTGTGGCAGGGCAGCTAAAGATATGGCCAGGTCCTGACCACATACTATGTACTTGCAGCCGGCAGAGGAAAGGATTGGAGCTCAAGCTTCAAAGGGGGCAAATGAGTCAGAGTTTTGGCATCGTAATCCCACAGACCTCAAACTCCAACTCCTCCAAGGTCCATAGATTACTTGTATTTCTTTCTTTCCTTTCTTCCTTCATTTCTTTCTTTTTTTGTACCAGGGACTGAATCCAGGAGTGATTAACCACTGAGCTGCAAGCCCAGCCCTTTTTATTTTTTGACACAGACAGGGTCTCACAGAGTTGCTTAGGGCCTCACTAAGTTACTGAGGCTGGCTTTGAACTCACAATCCTCCTGCCTCAGCCTACCAAACTGCTGGGATTACAGGTGAGCACCACCACAACTGCCTCTCCTTGTGTTTTTTTTTTTTTTTTTTTTTTTTTGGTACCAGGGATTGACCTCAGGGGTACTGGAATACCAAGCCACATCGCCAGCCGTATTTTGTGTTTTATGTAGAGACAGGGTCTCACTGAGTTGCTTAGCAGCTCGCCTTTGCTGAGGCTGGCTTTGAACTCGTGATTCTCCTGTCTCAGCCTCCCAAAGTGCTGGGATTACAGGCTTGTGCCATGGTGCTCGGTCTCTCCTTGTGCATTTAATGATGTTTTGTTAACTTCTCTGAGACTCAAGTGCCTCTTCCATAAAGTGAAGACGACAGTGGTACTGACTTCAAAGTGTCACTCTAAGTTTAAATAGGATGAAGTATTTAAGGGAGTTATCACATGTGAAAAAATATTACCTTTATTATTCCAAACTTAGGAGAATGCAAAACACCCACCTTTCATAGGAGCATTAGACCATGACCTCTGACACACCATCCCACAGAGCTTTTCAAGCCAGATCTTCTGATTACTACCTGTGTGATTTTGGACCTATCTCCTAACCTTTCTGAGCTTCTGATTCCCTTATTTACTTCATGGGAATAATAATGGTATTGACTTTATAGAATTATAATAAAGATGAAACAAAAAGCATAATACCTTGCATATAGAGTTATATTGTTATTCTATATGTAGATTTTCTACAGCCTCATGCAGCCTCTTTACTGTCCTGCTATAGTGGGAAGAGCACAGGCTTTGCCATCAGACAGATCCCCATTTGACACATTTGGCGTGCAGATCCAAAGTCTCAGTGCCTGCATGTCAATCTCAGCTTTATCACTTACTAAGCTGCACTACCTTGGGCAAGAATTTTAACTTGGATTCAAAGATTTATTTTAGATCCTTTTGCTTACATTTCCATAGCACACACTAGTCATATAATAGTCTTTGGTCTAACTTGAAACTTAGCAGTATGTTTTTCCTAAATACCTTCTGTATTTTCTTTGTTTTTGCTTTTTTGTACCAGGGATTGAACCTGAGTGCTTAACCACTGAGCCACATCCCCAGCCCTATTTTGTATTTTATATAGAGACAGGGTCTCACTGAGTTGCTTAGGGCCTTGCTAAGTTGCTGACACTGGCTTTAGAACTTGCAGTCCTCTTGCCTCAGCCTCCCGAGCTGCTGGGATAATAGGTGTGTGCCACTGTGCCTGGATGGCTTCTGTAATTTAATAAGCCTTTTAGAAGGCCCTGTGCATTACTTTGATCTTTCTGTTCCTCAGTTTCCTCACCCGTAAAATGCTGATTATAAGAGCACATACCTCAGAGTTGAGTTGTAGCCATCTACCCGAGATTTGGTTTCAGTGTCAAGGCTGATGATGGCAAAACACACACCAAAATGATATAAAAGGTTTCCTAATTAAAATTAGAGAGAGCAGGATAGGCTTCCCAAGTTGGCCCCAAACTGCCTTGTGCAAATAAGAAGAGGACACTGGGCCAGGGTTGTTTTGGTGAGTAGGAGGTGGGACCAGGCTACAGGCTACCACATGGAGTCAAGAGCTCATGTGAGGGGCTGGGGTTGTGGCTCAGTGGTAGAGTATTTGCCAAGTATGTGTGAGGCACTGTGTTTGATCCTCAGCACCATATAAAAATAAATAAGTAAAATAAAGATATTGTGTCCATCTATAACTAAAAAAATTTTTTTAAAAGAGCTTGTGTCGTTCCAGTCCTCCCAGCACTAAAGGAAAAAGCACTAGAAAATTCTTATCAGCTTGCCCAGATGTAAGGAATAATGAAAAGAGGGGAGTGAGGCTTAAACACTATCATGTCAAGATTTTTAAATGAACTCGAGACTCCTTATTACATGTTATGACTCAAAAACAGATCATAGGCAAAAAGTATTCAATGAACAGTGGCTGTTATCATTTAAACCACAAGACTCGATAGAGCCATTGGCTTGTTCTAATGCAAGTTTGTGGTTTCCTTTTATTAGGAGGATTGGTGGTGTAGAGGAAAGAGTACTAAATGGGCCACTGGGCAACCTGAGGCCTGTGCTTCGTTAGCCCTACTGAACTTAGCTTAGCCAGCTCCCCTCTGGGCCCCTACTGTAACATGAGGGGGTAGGATGGGATGTTTGGTAAGGCTCCCTGCAGGTCTGACAGTGTCTGAAAGCCGCAGTGGTTGGCTCATTAAGTGGTATTACTGCAGAATGAAGAAACACTGGCTCTCCTTTTCAGCCCATTTTCTACCATGTCCCAGATGTTGTTACACCCCATGCTACTTGTCCCTTTAAGAGAGATTTAAACCAGCAGAGTAAAGAAGTAAACAAAAAGTAGAGACTGAAAAGACAAGCTCTAGCTTTAGTCCCAATAGATCAACTATTGTTCCAAGACTTTCCCACAGTCTGAAAACATGCTACAGATCACCCTTGTCTGGAAGAACCCTGATTTCTCCATTCTTGCAAAGCATTCTCTTTTTTGTTTTGATTGTAAAGACATGCCCATTTTTAAAAAAAAATTCAGTAGGGATGGAAAAGGACAGGAGAGAAGAGAAAAAAGTCCCATAGACATAGAAAATTGTAGAAAGTAGTCTCCAGAAATTAGAAGACCGTATGTCACCTGCATAAATGGCTATTTCCATCTAAAGAATGTTTCCACTGGTGGGCACATTAGCATTGCCCTGTGTGAAGGGAGTACCGGTTTGCAAGACAAGACCCAGAACCACAGCAAGTCTTTGATGGACATTTCTCAGTGACGAATGAAGCTGAAAGACAGTTTCCCAGAGGATTGTAACTTGTTTGCTCAGAGCAATTCCTGATGTCTAAACTCTTAGATGTCCCTCAACTCAGCCACGCATCAGAATGTTCTTGTCGACAGTGAGTTTCGATCTACTTTTGATCACTTTCTTCAAGCTTGTCAGCACTTCAATAGAAGTTCATGTGGGGAGGGCGGAAGGGCCTCGACTATGAAAGAGCACAGCAGACTAGGAGGTAAGCTACCCCCAGAGGACACTGCACAGAATCGTGCTTGCTAAAAAAATTGCATGGCACTATCTACTAGCTGGGACTTACAGGGTTTACTTTCTATTTATTCTAGGACAGTCCTGCACTTTAAGGTTGCTCATCTCTAGGCTGATCACTCCCTCTTCCTTCAACATCTTTCTTTTTTCTTTTTTTCTTTTTGGTATGAGGGATTGGACTCAGGGGCACTAAACTACTGAGCCACATCCTCAGCCCTATTTTGTGTTTTACAGGGTCTCACTGAGTTGCTTAGCACCTCGCTGTTGCTGAGGCTGGCTTTGAACTTGTGATCCTCCTGCTTCAGCCTCCCGAGCTACTGGGATTACAGGTGTGTGGCACCGTGCCTGGCTTCAACATCTTTCTCCTTTACATGGTTCCATATGCCCAACAAGCACGCATGTCTCTCCTGAGAAAATGTTGCAATGTGTCTTCATCTATTAGCCCAGTCTACCAGCCAGAAGTGACACACTAGTCCCCCTGGAAAGGTTTTGGTTAACATAGAACAGAGAAAGCCTCAATTCCCCATCCTGGAGAGCAAAATTCACCAACCTGGATGTCCTGGAGCCAGTACATTACATTAAATTACATATTGCCTAATTTTGTTCCTCAGTTCAGCTTAGGTTCTGATTCTGCCCAACATATCTTTCCGAGATGCTGTTCTGTGGAGGTAGTTTGGCCCAATCTCATATATATATGAAACATGGTGGAACATGGGATACACACACACACAGGTTATATATGTGTTGTGTATAAATTCAAACTGATTACCATTTTAGAACTTAAAAAAAAGTGAATTCAGAGCTGGGTGCAGTGGTGCACAACTATAATCTCAGTGGTTTGGGAGGCTTAGGTAGGAGGATCACAAGTTCAAAGCCATCCTTAGCCTCTTGGCAAGGTCTTAAGCAACTCAGCGAGACCCTGTCTCTAAATAAAAAATAAAAAAGGGCTGGGGATGTGTGGGATGTGGCTCAGTGGTTGAGTGCACCTGGGTTTGATCCCTGGTACCAAAACCAAGAAACAAAAAACAAGTTAATTCTGGTCACCAAGTAAGTACAAACTTACATTTTGTATTTCTCCTGCTTGGTAATGAGAGTAATGGAAACACTGATTTCTAGTCAGATTCACTTTCTAATCCTGTGCATTTATATAAATTACCTCCAGACTTATACCCACTTGATTCCTACCATGTCATCAGGTACTTATTTTTCTACCCACACTGAACTTGAATTACCACTGTGTTGGACTCTTAGGCCTCTTGCCCTAGGATCCAGGATTTAAGCTTAATCTCTAATGCAAAAGAATTATGTCAGGCCTAAAATGAAATGGCTGGACAGAGGGCTGGACAGCACTGGGGCAGGCTCATGGAGTATCCCTTATTTATTTATTTATTTATTTATTTATTTATTTATTTATTTATTTATTTATTTATTTTTGGTACTGAGAATTTAACCCAGGGGCAATTTAACACTGAGCCACATCCCCAGCCCTTTTAATATTTTATTTTGAGACAGAGTTGTTAAATAGCTTTGGGTCCTGTTAAGTTGCTGAGACTGCCCTTGAATTTGCGGTCCTCTTGTCTCAACCTCCCGAGCTGCTGGAATTTACAGGTGTGGGCCACTGAGTCTTCCTTTCTAAGAGAGTCTCTGAAGGCACTCTCGGAAGTTTTGTTTTTGTTTTTGGTACCAGAGATTGAACCCAAAGCACTTAACCTCTGAGCCACATCCCCAGCCCTTCTTATTTTTTATTTTGAGACAGGGTCTACTAAGTCTTAAGGGCCTTGCTAAATTGCTGAGCTTGCTCTTGAACTTGTGATCCTCCTGCCTCAGCCTCCTGAGTTGCTGGGATTGCAGGCAAGTACAGCCGCACCCGGTTTTGGAAGTTCTTTTCAAGGAAAGATTCTAAAAGGAAGTAGTTAACTTCTTCCATAATTAGACCTACATCCTAGAGAGCTATTAGAAAATGTGCAGCAAGAATAAGAACTCTACCACCAAGATTGTCTGTAATCTGTTACATCCGTGGTTATCTAGCTCAGTTTCACTTGCTGTGCTAATAAACTAGGGCCAGACTGATGTCCAGGCAGACATGGTTGCATGTCATAGATGAAGATTGTCAAATCTTGAAAACTCTGAAATTCCTGAATTTGATCTCCACAGGAGCTGTTAAGTTGAACAATCTCCTCCTCCTCCTTTTCTATCTCTTTTTTTTTTTCAATTTTGAGGATCAAACCCAGGCCCTCACACATGGTAAGCAAGTGCTCTACCACTGAGCTACCTCCCTAGCCCAATCCACAATATTCTTGATCCTAAATTTTAGTAATACCCTTAAAGTTGCAGTAAATACAGAAACCACTTGCTAAAATTTTTGCTTCTCAGTGACATCTTTTGACTCTGCCAGTAGCTGTCAACTTTAAGGGTCTCTACTCTTCTGGTGTGTTGGCAATGGAATGTATTCTGTGTTTTCTTTTAGTCCTATATAAATATATAGCAAAGAGTGTTTCTCTATTTGTACAGATTAAATGTACTAGCTTGGTTTATATGCCCTTAATTGAAAAAGTATTATTCCCTGAAGTAGACTAATAAAAAGACACACACTCACAGAATTCTATGGAAGGGCCCAGAGATGTCATATTCTAGACAATAACCCCCATCTTACAGATGAGAAATGCAGTTCCAGAAAAGGAAGGTCACACAAGGAGTCAGTGGTGGAGGCTCAACTAGAACCAGGGGCTTCTGACCTCCAGCCGGTGTCTTTGCTTCCACACAGTGCTAAAAACTAACTTAAACATATCACAAATCCTGTTGGTGACAGAGAGCTCTGCTGGAGAATACCAATATTTTATTAAGAGTAAGAAGTACCACTTTCTTTTTCTTTGGGGAAAAATTCAACATTCTGCAAAATTGGCTTTGATATATATTCATTCCCTCCTGAAGATGATATTTTTTTGGGGTACAGGGGATTGAACTCAGGGGTACTTGACCACTGAGCCACATCTCTAGCCCTATTTTGTGTTTTATGTAGAGACAGGGTCTCACTGAGTTGCTTAGCACTTTGCCATTGCTGAGGCTGGCTTTGAACTTGCAATCCTCCTGTCTCAGCTTCCCAAAGTGCTGGGATTACAGGCGTGTGCCACTGCACCTGGCTAAGATGATTTTTTAGGTGAATTAAAAAATGTACTTGGAAACTCAAATATGTATATGCACAGTGAGTTTTTTTCCCCCCTTGGTGCTAGGGATTGAACCCAGGGCCTTGTGTGTGCTAAGCATGTGCTCTACCAGTGAGCTACACCCCAACCTCTAGCAGATGCTTCACGAGCACCAACTATGCACATATTATTCAATTTTTTTTAAAAAAATGTTTTTTAGTTATACATGGACACGGTGTCTTTATTTTGTTTACTTATTTTTATGTGGTGCTGAGGATCGAACCCAGTGCCTCACACGTGAGAGGCAAGCGCTCTGCCATTGAGCCACAACCCCAGCCCCATATTATTCAATTTTTGCCAAAGAAAGGGAAAGGAAAATATTTTTGGATGTCAAGTCTAAAACTCTTCATCAAGCTCTAGATCTGGCCTATGACCTTTTCCAAAAGTTTGACTTTTACATTTTACCAGTCTGTGGTTCATTTGGAGTTCATGTCTACATAAAGTGCTATTTATTTAGTTATTTCCTTTGCATATCCAATTGCTCTAACACCTTTGCTTGAAAATGGTGTTGAATTGCTTTTGTGACTTTGTAAAAAATCAGTCATCACAAATATTTTTAAGTCTACTTATGGATTCTCTTTCCTACTCCATTGATCAATGTATCCATCCCTCAGCCACACTGTCATGATTATAGTAGCAATATACTGAGCCTTAATATCAGGTACAGCCACACTTCCTATCTTTTTTCAAGCATATTTTAACTATTTTGGGGCCCCTAAAATCCATTTCCAGATATTTTAGAATAGTTTGTGTATGGGGCTGAGCTGTAGCTCAGTGGTAGAGCACTTGCCTAGCATGCGTGAGGCACTGAGTTCAATTCTCAGCACCACATATAAATAATAAATGAATAAAATAAAGATCCATCAACAACTAAAAAAAATTTTTTTAAATTTAGAAAAGGATAGTTTGTCTATGTATATTAATAGAAACAAACCAGTTTTTATTCAGTTTTTATTTGCTATTAAAATTCTCTGATGACTAGGGTTGTACCTCGGGTAGAGCACATGCCTAGTATATGTAAGGTACTGGCTTTGATCCTCAGCACCACATAAAAATAAATAAATCAAATAAAAGTATTGTGTCCATCTACAACTAAAAATTTTTGTTAAAAAAATTCTCTAAAAGTTGGCCTTGTTTTTCTCTTAATGCTTTCTTGAATGGGGGATGTTTCAGAGATTTATTTTTTTGTCTACACATGTGTGAAGGGCATGTCTACCCTTATACCTGTCTTAAGTACCTGAAAGGGCAATGGGGTGAACACAGAAGGGCATTAGTTTGGGGGAAAAGATCGGGGATTGAATGAGCAGATGGGCTTCATAAGGGGTGCAGGCTGAAGAGGGCATTTATACCAGGCAATGAAAGGGCAGGGATCTTGGGGGACATATGAGGAACATGGGTGGGGTCCTCCCACCTGGTCAATGTTTCTGCACTTGCATGGACAGTCATCCTCTCCTTCCTTTCATGAGTGCTGTGGTTGATTTGCACTAGTGATTACCACTAGCACTTTGCTAGTAATCTCAGCCAGGTGTCAGGCTTCCTGGCCTCCCTATATGTTCCTTCCAGGGATCAGGGGAGGTGATAAGGAATCACACCCTTAAGGGTTGTTTGGTCATCTAGGCACTGCTCCAGCCAATGGGAGCCCTGGGGTAACAGCCATCACAAACCACAACCCTGACATCTCTGTGTATGAATGGGAGTGATATTGGAAAGGCCAAGGCGCTATGATTGCAGAAAGGGGGTTTCTTTAACCCCACATAAGGGGCATTCTCAAACTGACTTGCCACTCCTCCTCCTCTCCCCATGTTCCATTGACTACATGGCAGAGACAGGCTGCTTTCATCCAAGTTGTTCCCCATGGCTACACCATCAGTGGTTCACTCTCTTCTCTCCCACCTATCACCCTTACCTAGGATTTTGGATGTCTTGCCTAAAATCCCTCCCAAGTAATGTGGCCATATTTAAACTTGTCCATGGGAATCATTCTACTTGCCTTAAATTATGTTTGAGCCAGGCGCAGTGGCACACACCTGTAATCCCAGCACTTTGGGAGGCTGAAACAGGAGAATCGCGAGTTCAAAGCCAGCCTCAGCAACGGCGAGGTGCTAAGGAACTCAGTGAGACCCTGTCTCTACATAAAACACAAAATAGGGCTGGGGATGTGGCTCAGTGGTCAAGTACCCCTGAGTTCAATCGCCAGTACCAAAAAAAATTATGTGTTTGTTTTTACATGACCCTTAAGCTAATATACATTTTTAAATGGTTGAAAAAATTAAAAGAAAAATATTTCATGAAACATGAAATTCACACTCCATTGTTCATAAATAAAGATTTATTGAAACATATATGTGATCATTGAAGTATAGTTAATGACTGCTTTTATGCTAAAACAGCAAAGTTAAGAAACTCAAACTTCCTGTATGGCTATAAATCCTAAATTATTTATTTTCTGGCCTATTTTTTTTTTTTTGGAACTGGGGATTGAACCCAGGGGTGTTTTACCACTGAGGCACATAACCAGCCCCTTTAAATATTTTATTTAGAGACAGGTCTTTGCTAAATTCCTTAGGGCATCACTAAGTTGCTGAGGCTGGCTTTGAACTTGTGATCCTCCTGCCTCAGCCTCCTGAGCTGCTGGGATTACAGGCACACATCACTATTCTCTGGCTCTTTAAGAAAATAACATTTGTCAAGCTGGGTTTGTGGCTCAGTGGTACAGTGCTTGCCTAGCACATGTGAGGCACTGGGTTCAATCCTCAGCACCACATAAAAAATAAATAAATAAAACAAAGTTTTAAAAACAATGCCTATTTGACTCCAAGAGGTGAGAGGTGGAAGTAAAAAAAAAAAAAAAGGAAAAAGAAAACATCTGTCAACTTCTTTGAGTGTTGGTAGTTTGTGGTTTGGATGTAGTTGGTTCATTTCTTCTCAGCTGTTGAATTTATGAATGTAAAGTCACTCATACAATTCTCTTATTATTTTAATGGCTGCAGGATCTGTAGTGATGTTCTCCATTTCATTTCTGATATTTGTGTTTCTTCTCTTTATTTATGTCAGTCTTGGTGCAGGTTTGTCAATTTTATTTATACTTTTCAGTTGACCTCATAGATTGAGTTGGGAGGTATTCTATCCTCTTCACTTTTCTAGAAGACTGTACAGAATTGGTATCATGTCTCTCTTGAATGTTTGATGGATTTCACCTCTGACAATATCTAGGCCTGGACTTGTCTTTGTAGGAAAGATTCACTCAACAACTCAATTCCTTTCATAGAGATAGAGCTATTCAAGTTATTGCCTTCTTGTAAGAATTTGATAGTTTGTGTCTTTGAAGAAATTTGTCCTTTGTTTAAGTTGTTGAATTATTTGCCAAAATTTGTTCATAATGGCCTCTTAACATTTTAATATCTATAGGCTATTTTATGATTTTTGTTCATTTTTGATATTGATAATTTGTGTATTCTTTTTTTTTTTTGGTACTGGGGATTGAACTCAGGGCACTCGACCACTGAACCACATCCCCAGCCCTATTTTGTGTTTTATGTAGAGACAGGGTCTCACTGAGTTGCTTAGCGCCTCACCTTTGCTAAGTGCCTTGCCATTGCTGAGGTTGGGTTTGAACTTGTAATTCTCCTGTCTCAGCCTCCCAAAGTGCTGGGATTACAAGCGTGCGCCATTGCACCCAGCTAGTATTCTCTTTTTTTCTCATAAGTATGAGGTATTTATCAATTTTCTTGAGCTTTTCAAATAAAGAGATTTTGGTGTTTTATTTTCTGTATTTTTTTCTGTTTTCTATTTGATTTTCTCCCATGATCTTTGATATTTCTTTTCTGCTCAGTTTCATCTTATTTGCTTTTTTTTTCTAGTTTCTAAAGGTAGAAACAGTCCATTGACTTAAGATCCTTCTTCCTTTCTAATATAGGTATCTGATGCTATAATTCCCACTCAATAGAGGTTTAGCAGCTTTCTATAACTTTTGATGTGCTGTCTTTTCATTTCATTCAGTTCCAACTCCTTCCTTCCTTCCTTCCTTCCTCTTCTTTTTTTTTGTCGGTGCTGGGGATTAACCCCAGGGCTGCATGCATGATAGACAAGTTCTCTACCATTGAGTTATATCCCCAGCTCAAATGACTTTCTTTTTAAAATTTATTTTTATTTTTAGTTGTAGATGGACACAATACCTTTATTTTGTTTATTTAGATTTTTTATGTGGTGCTGAGGATTGAACCCAGTGCCTCATGCATGCTAGGCAAGCGCTCTACCACTGAGCCATAACCCCAGCCCTCAAATGACTTTCTAATTTCACTTTTGAGGTTTTTTTAACCTATAGCTTATTTAGAAGCATATTATTTAGTGTCTAAATATTTGGGAATTTTCAGGAGGTCTCTGTATTACAAATTTCTGATTTGATTACCTTGTGGTCACAGAATAAACCTTGTGTGATGTGAATACTTCCAAATGTATTGAGATTTGATTTATGGTCCAAAATATCTCTGCTGGTTCATGTTTCAAATGTATTAAAAAAGAATGTGGGGGCTGGGTTGTGGCTCAGTGGTAAAGCACTCACTTAGCACATTTGAATCAATGTATTTGATCCTCCCTCAGCACCATATAAAAATAAATAAATAAAATAAAAGTATTGTGTCCATGTACAACTAAAAATATTTTTTAATATTTTTATTAGTTGTTGATGGATCTTTATTTTATTTATTTATTTATATGTGGTGCTGAGAATCGAACCCAGTGCTTCACACATGCCAGGCAAGCGCTTTACCACTGAGCCATGACCTCAGCCCTAAAAATATTTTTAAAAGAATGTGTATTATATTGTTGGATGGAGTGCTCTGCAAAAGTCAAAGGTCAAGCTCATCAATAGTGATGTTCAGGGCTACTATATCCTTGCAGTTTTCCTAACTACTAATGTTCATATTGAAACTCATGTTGTAATTCTACCCATTCTTAAATGTAAAGAAAAAAGATCACAGATAGGAGAACTGAAGACTTACGTTCAAATCATGGCTCTACAACTCATTATTTTGTATGCCCTTACATTGGTCACTTTATCGATCTAGGCTTCTTCAGTTTCCTTATCTGTAAAATGGGGATAACCACCGTACCTACCCTATAAGTTCATTGTGGCATTATGTAAGAAAATGTCAGAAAGCTAGAGACTTCTGAATGTGGAGTCAGATAAAATGAATTGCTTTCAACAAATTGCTTTCAGGATTTGGAAAATTAGTAGGGTCCTTGTCAGTTTTCAACTATTATACTCATCTTTATTTAAGATTATTTATCTGATCATATAATCACTAGCAATTTAATCAAAGTGGATGAAGATTGGATGTTGAAAAGACTGGGGCAACAGTTGAATATCATATAGAGGTTTCAAAAGAATAATAGTTGTTAATAGCTCTCCCCCTTCTTTAGTCTCATCCCCCAAAATGATTCAGAAATAATGGTTTTAATTTTTTTAAAATGTAGGCATCACAAGGAACTATAGGGATGCAGTATTTTACTATTGTTTACTTATCATTCTGGCTATTACAGAGATATCCTGGCAACAAGTTATCAATTGCAACTTAGATCAGAGTGCATTCGAATGAAAAAAGCCCACAAACAAGTAGAGATCATTCAAGTGGGCTTTCAAAACCCAGACTAATGAGAAATTGCAGATAAAAGATAGTAACTCTCCCTGCTGCAAAATAACCTCTCAAGTAGATCATCATTTTCTAGCATCCAGGAAAGGTCTGCTCAGAACTTGAAACATTGGGAAAAAATGGTGCTGGATTCCAAGCTTTTCATCTCACCATGGATATGACCTGGTCTGACTCCATCTCTTACATGAAGAATGGAGGGAGGGCCGGGAGCAGTGGCGCACGCCTGTAATCCCAGCACTTTGGGAGGCTGAGACAGGAGGATCGTGAGTTCCAAGCCAGCCTCAGCAATGGCAAGGTGCTAAGCAACTCAGTGAGACCCTGTCTCTACATAAAACACAAAATAGGGCTGGAGATGTGGCTCAGTGGTCGAGTACCCCTGGGTTCAATCCCCAGTACCAAAAAAAAAAAAAAAAATGGAGGTAGGGAATGATATTCAGCCCCATTGGTTGTGGTGAAAGTTGTATAAGGTGCTATTTAGAACCCAGCACTCTGTCTGGCATGAGAGAGTAAATGTTTGCCTCCTCTTTGGAGAGGAGACTTTCTAACACTTTCTCCTTTTTGAAAATTTTCAGTGCTGGGGATTGAAGTCAGGGCCTCATGTTTGGTAAGCATGTGCTCTACCACTAAACTATGCCCTAACTCACTCTTTCTCCTTCTTATGAATCTTTGGTACTAAAGAAATGGTACTTCTTAGCTGGGCATGGTGATGCATGCCTGTAATCCCCGTGGCTCAGGAGGCTGAGGCAGGAGGATCATGAATCCAAGCCAACATCAGCAAAAGCGAGGTGCTAAGCAACTCAGTGAGACCCTGGCTCTAAATAAAATACAAAATAGGGCTGGGGATGTGGCTCAGTGGTCAAGTGCTCCTGAGTACAATACACGATACTAAAAGAAAAAGAAATAGTATGTCTTGAGTTTTCAGCCTTCTATACCTTTTCCACTTTTTCATCATTTTCATAATTAACCTCTTCCTGAGAAAAATCATACAACCGTTTAGACTCATAGGTTGCAAAGTCATCTGGTCCCACAGTCCCAGCCTGAAATCCTACCACCTTTAGTGGACCTCTTATCTCAACTAACTACCCAAAACCTCTCCATCCAAACACAAGCCTCAAAATTAACCACTATGCTCTCTACTCTCTGTAGATGACCTTGCCTCTTCCCTCAGAGAAAACCCTTCAGACTCTTGGCCAGCTTCTGCTCACTTGTTAGCATCTTTTTCTGATCATCTCCCTCTCAGAAGAACCAGCTCTCCTTTTTAAACTGAGCTTTGGACCTCATCCTTCCTAACTCCTTAGGGCATTTCCCCCCCACAATTCCACTCACCCCTTCAGTATTTCACTCATGTTCTTCCCTGGAGCCTTCCAGTAATCTCAGAAGCATGATTGAATTTCTTACCACTACACCAACAAACCAAATCCTTCTCTTGGCCCAGTATCCACTCTAGCTAATGTTCTATCCCTCCTCTTACAGATGCCCTTCTTGAAAGATTATCTACACTTACTATCTCAACTTCATTACTTATTTTATGTTCCTCAATACACTGTCATATGGTTATGTGCACACCAGTCTACTGAATGTATTCTCATCAGGTAATTAATAGATTTCTCATTGCAATGCATATTATGCAGAACACAGGTGCTGCTATTGTAACAGAAACCCAAAATAAGAGTGGATAAACAGGATAGAATTTGATTTCTCTCTCATATAACCTTCTGCATGTATGTAGTCCAGGGCTGAGATAGCAACACTGTTCAGTGAGTAAACCAGGAACTCAGGTTCCTTCTGTCATGCACTCTGCCATTCCTAGGATATTACCCTATTGATATTATTTAAAAAAAGACATGTGATGATTTAGCATTATGGCCCAAACCTTACTCTGCAACAGAGACTGGAAGTATAGTCTTCATTTGGGGTGCTCCTGAGGCCAGCTCCATATTCTGTTACAGAAGAAAAAGTGAAGAAATAGTGGGTAACAACTAGCAGTCCCTGCCATGCCCACCCCATTGCCTAAAAAATCATCCTAGCTCATGTGAGGCATGAGGCTGCTTTCTAGAAGTGCCCCCCTGGAGTCTGATCACTCTTAAATTTTCTGCACCAGGTATCAGAGATGAATTTCACATTCAAACTTCTGCTGTGGATATTGAGTTGTTTCTCAGGCTTCACAGGGATATACCCACAGAGAATAGGTAGCAGGTAACAGAAAAGGTCTATGAGACCTAGCCACAGGCCCAACATAGTAAAAGCTCAATACATTTTTTCCAAATGAATGGATGTGTATACATACGCTTAGTGAAAAAAAAGGAAGTAACAGGTTTTACCATGTTGAAGGCCTCGAGCAGACTCAAGAAGCTCAAGTTTGCGGTAGTGAAAGAAATAAGAGTGATTTAATGAATTTGATGATGTCAGACCCCTCCAAAGATCTGTTAGTCTCCTCACTCCCCTTCAGCAGAAGTTAAATTTATCCTAGCCTACTCTGTCAATCAAGGATTTTACCTAGATGATTAGCTGGATGAATGGGTAGGTGGAGAAGTGGGTACAGAACTAAGATGGATGTAGGCCTTGATGTTTCTTTGGTGAGTGGTCCCTTCTGGAAGCGATTTCCTTGTATCTGTAAAATTGGATGTCCCTCCAGTTTTCCTGAATGACATTTGGATCAGTAGTTTCCAAACCTGACTGCATGTGAGAATAATCAGAAGTATTTATTTATTCTTCATTTATAGATTCTTAATCTTCTGCCAGAAGAGTTCATTATTTGAGACTCCCTGCTGTAAGTAATGACTGGGCCCTCCAGGTAGTCATGAGATTGGGTAGTTCATGCAAAGGGAGAGCAACATTGGTTGATATAAATAAGACAGATCATTTAAGAAGTCTGAATTGATAATCACACATGGATGGAGTGGGTGTCTGGATAGGCTTCTCGTTTACAAAATCCCATGGTTATGAACACAGGTAATTTCTCAGGACAAAAATGGACTCAATCTCCTCACTATACCCTGAATTTTCATATGAGGGTACCCCTCAATCTCTATATGGCCTTAATATGGAAGAGTGGGAGTTGAGGATGAAAGGAGTCTAGAACTCTTTTTTTTTTTTTGGTACCGGGGATTGAACTCAGGAGCACTCGACCACTGAGCCACATCTCCAGCCCTACTTTGTGTTTTATGTAGAGACAGGGTCTCACTGAGTTGCTTAGCACCTGGCCATTGCTGAGGCTGGCTTGGAACTCACGATCCTCCTGTCTCAGCCTCCCAAAGTGCTGGGATTATAGGCATGTGCCACCACACCCGGCTAGGAGTCTAGAACTCTGAATACTTTGCCTGGGTCATTCATAATCTGATTTCACTGGTATTGGGTCCAACAATTCAACTTCCTGTTTCTTATGGGATAGACAGCGATGGGGCTGTCCTAGCATGTTCTGGGGAGGCCAAAGAGTAAATGAGTATGTAATTAAGTTATTCATATGGGTCAAGAAACATTGTTAATTATTCTGATTGATCCCAACTACATCTAAAATGTCATTTTATAAGTCTTTTCTTCATGGACTTAGTTAAGGACATATGCTCTGGAAAGGTCTAGATACATGAATACCTGAACCCCTCACATAAATAGTCAAGGATAAGAATCACAGGATCATCTCAATAGATGCATAAAAAAGCCTTTGAGAAAATTCAACTTTCATTCATAATAAAAGTACTGAATAATATAAGTATACAAGAATCATACCACAACATAATAAAGACTATCTATGACAGACCCATTGACAGCATCATACTGAATGATGAAAATCTGAAAGCATTTCTGCTAAGATCAGGAATAAGACAAGGAAGGCCACCCTCCCACTCTTGTTTAATATAGTCCTAGAAATTATAGCCAGAGTAATCAGGCTAGAGAAGGAAATAAAAGGCATACAAATAGGAAAGAAGGAAGTCAAATTATCCCTGTTGATTCTATACATAGAAAACCCTAAGCACTCCACCAAAAGACTCTTAGAACAAATTCAGTGAAGTAGTAGGATACAAACACAATATTTAAAAAAAACAGTAGCTTTTCTATAAATCACTAATGAACCTTACTGAGAAAGAAATCAGGAAAACAACCTCATTCACAATAGTCAAACACAAAAAAATAAGGTATAAACCTAAATAAGAAATAGAAAGACCTCTACAATGAATATTACAACACACTGAAGAAAGCAATTGAAGAAGACACTAGAAGATGGAAAGACTTCCTATGTTCATGGATTGGGAGAATAAACATTGTTTAAATGGGCATACTACCAAAATCAATCACAGATTCCATGCAATCCCCATCAAAATATCAATGATATTCTTCACAGAACTAGAAAAAGCAATCCTAAAAATTCATATGGAAACACAAAAGACCCAAAATAGCCAAAGTGACCCTGAGCAAAAAGAGCAATGCTGGAAGCATCTCAATACCTGACTTCATAACATACTACAGAGCCATGGTAACAAAAACAGTATGAGATTGGCATAAAATCAGGCCCGTAGATCAATGGGAACAGAATAGAGGACCCAGACATAAATCCACATATCTTGACCCAACTGATTCTCAACTGAGGTGCCAAAAATATACATTGGAGAAAGGACTGATTCTTCAACAAATGATGCTGGGAAAACTGGGTAGTCATATGTACAAGACACAATCTAGGTCCCTGTCTCTCTCTCCCGATACAAAATTCAACTCAAAATGGGTCAAAACCTTAATGTAAGACCTGAAACTTTAAAACCACTAGAAGAAAACCCAGGGGAAATACTTCAAGATATTGGCACAAGCAACAATTTCCCAGATAGGACTCCAGTAGCTCAGGAAACAAAACCAAGAATCGACAAATGAGATTATATCAAATTAAAAAGCTTCTGCACAGCAAAGGAAACTATTAACAGAGTGAGCAGACAACCTATAAAATGGGAGAAAATCTTTGCAAGCTATTCATTTGACAGAAGATTAATATCCAGGGCTGGGATTGTAGCTCAGTGGTAGAGTACTTTCCTAGCATGTGTGAGGTACTGGGTTCGATCCTCAGCATCACATATAAGTAAATAAATGAAACAAAGATATTGTGTCTATCTACAACTAAAAAAAATTTAAAAAGGAAGATTAATATCCAGAATTTTAAAAAACCTCAAAAACACCAACCTTCCCCCAAAACAATCCAATCAATAAATGGACAAATGATCAGAGTGTAAAATTCTCAAAAGAAGTCCAAATGGTCAATAAATACATGAAAAAATGCTCATTATCTTTAACCATCATGGAAATTCAAATCAAGACAACAGTGAGATTTCATCTCACCCAGCTGGAATGATTAGTATTTTTAAAAATCCTGAATATTAACAAATGCTGGTAAGGTTGTGGATAAAAAGGAACCCTTATCCACTTTTTTTGGTACTGGGAAATGAACTCAGGGGCACTCAACCACCGAGCCACATCCCCAGCCCTATTTTGTGTTTTATGTAGAGACAGAGTCTCACTGAGTTGCTTAGCACCTCACTGTTGCTGAGGCTGGCCTTGAACTCACGATCCTCCTGCCTCAGCCTCCTGAGACACTGGGATTATAGGCATGGACCACTGCACCCAGCTACAACTGGTGATTTATAATTGTGTCTTTTTTTCAGTCTAAATAAACATTCACTTTCATGTCTAATGTTATACTCATAATGTTGCATTCTTTTTTTTTTGATACTGGAGATTGAACTCAGGGGCACTCGACCACTGAGCCACATCCCCAGCCCTATTTTGTATTTTACACAGAGACAGGGTCTCACTGAGTTGTTTAGTGCCTCAGCATTGCTGAGGCTGGCTTTGAACTTGTGAGCCTCTTGACTCAGCCTCCTGAGCTGCTGGGATTACAGACGTGCGCCACCATGCCCAGTTCCTTATCTACTACTGGTGGTAATGTAAATTAGCACAGCTACTATGGAAAATATATGGAGATTCCTCAAAAACCAAAACTAGAACTACCATATAATCCAGCTATACCACTCCTGGATATATATGCAAAAGATATGAAGTCAGTATACAAAAGAGACACTTGTATAGTGATGCTTATCTCAGTACTATTCACAATAGCTAAGATATGGAATTAGCCTGGGTGCCTGTCAACAAAAGAATGTATCGAGAATGTGATACATATATACAGGAGTATTATTCAGCCATAAAGAAAAAATGAAATCCTGTCTTTTGCAGGAAAATGGATGAACTGCAAGACATCCTGTTAATAAGCCAGACAGAAAGACAAGTATCACATTTTCCCTCATATTTGGAAACTTCAAAAATTGACCTGAGAGCAAAGAAGGATATTAAGGATTGGAAAGGAGGTCAGGGAAAGTAAGGGGGTGCAGGACAGTGTAGGAGAAGGGAGGGTATACATGATCAAAGCATAATATATACATCTATAAAGATGCCACAGTGAAACTCATTAATTTGTACAATTAATATGTTAATAATTATAATAAAAGAAAAACATTGCTGAAGGAAAAAATGTAAAAAGACAAATGAATCAACATTTCACAAATGAGAAACTGAGGCTCAGAGAGGTAAAGTGCATTGTTGAAGGCCACATAAGTAGTATATGGCAGAGCAGGGACTTGTGTCTAGATCTGTTGGACTCTCTCTTCCTTCTCCAGCCTCTTCCTGCCTTTTAAGTTCTATATTTTTAGCTTCATCAGTTACACATGAAAAGAGTCATGCTATAAAACTCCAAACCATAAAATTTTTTATAGAGTAAATGTCTTATACTTATGAGTAATGTAAAAGATAAAGTTCCCCAGGCTTGTCCCCTCCTGAGCTGTGCCACTGTTAACATTTTATAGATATATACATGGATAAACATAGTTTTATTGGGTTTTGATTTTCACAGTAATGGGATAATACTAGATGTATTACCCTGAGACATGTTTTATTAACATTGTACAATTAAATCTGGCTGGGCCAGAATCCAGGATCTGGTATTTGCTTTGATACACAACTGCAAATTATCTACCTGTCATGAGCCTTGGATTCCTCACCTGTACATCAGTGGTGATGACAATTCTCAGTCCCCAGCCCCTCATGTCTGGCTTAACCAGTTGATCATCTGTTGGTGAAAAAGAACATTGGACTTGGAGCTAAAAGACACTCTTCCAAATTTTTTAATTTTGCCCAAATCACATAACTCTCAGAGGATCATCATACCTAAGCTACAGGATTGTTTTAAGGATCAAATGAGATTATGTGTTTTTAAAAAAGATTTTATTTCTACCTTGCCTCATTCCAGAAAGGATTTGTGGTGGATCCCAGAGATATAACATCTTCAACAGGAGCAAAACACACAGGAAAGCCAAGGCAGAGATTAAAACAAGGGTGAGGAAATAAGAAGGAATCAGAGCTAAGAACCGTACACAGAGAGTTTATGCCAGGAAGAGTTCAAGTCTAACAAAAATAATGTGACTAGCTACTCCCTCACCTGTTTCTCTACCAGTGTAGGATTCATAGAGACTCAGCTGATGTTTAAAGAAACATCAACCCCAGCCTCAGCCCCGCCTCCTCCTCTCCAGGAACTTCTCAGGTTCTTGGCAGAAATATAGGGCCACCCCTCCTTTTCTGTTCCTTCCATAATGGTTCCTTGGGCTGCTCCCAGCAGACCTCAGTGGCTCTTTTTTTTTTTTTTGGTACTGGAGATTTAAGTCATGGGTATTAGACCACTAAGGTACATTCCCAATTTTCTTTATTTTTTTAAATTTTGAGATAGAGTGTCATTAAGTTGCTTAGGGCCTCCCTAAGTGGCTGAGGCTGGCCTTGAACTTGCAATCTTCCTGTTTCAGCCTCCAGAGCCACTGGGATTGTAGGCATGTGCCACCACATCCAGCCTCAGTGGCTCTTTACTTTCCCATATCTTCTAGGTATCTGGATTTCTCCTTTAAAATCTGCTCATGGGCACTTTGCAGGACCACTCTAGGGAATGATGTGAGTGCTACTCAGCTTTACATTGCTGTGACCAAAATACCTGACAAAACTGATTTAGAGGAGGAAAAGTTTCTTTGCACTCATGGTTTCAGAGGTTTAGTTCATGGTGAGCTGACTCCATCACTTTGGGCCTAATTGAAGCAGAACACCATGGTGGAAGGATGTGGCAGAGGAAAGGTGCTCACCTTATGACCACTGAGAAGCAGAGAGAGAAAGCGGAGCAAGGTGAACAAGATATAATCCCCAAGAGCACAACCCCAGGGACCCACTTCCTTCACTCCCACCCTACCTGCCTGCACATACCTTTCAAATTATTAATCCATCAGATGGATTAATCCACTGATTAGGTTACAGTTCTCATAATCTGATCTTTTTATCTCCTGCATTAACACAGGAGATGGTGGGGGGGAGGGGGCTGGCTATCTTATATCCAGACCATAACAATGGGCTTATGATGATCTCATATCCTGTCTTAGTCTCTCTAGGCTGCTATAACAAAATATTATTGACTGTATGGCTTATAAATAATAGGAATTTATTTCTCAAAGCTATTACTCAAAGGCTGGGAGTCCAAGATCAAAATGTTAACAGATTTTATGTCTAGCCAAGGCTTGCTTCTTGATTTCTAGACTTCCATTTTCTGCATCTTCTCACTGTAATGTCACATCACAGAAAATACAAGGGGTCTCTGTTGGGCACTTTTATAAGGGCACTAATTCCACTTGTGAGGGTACAGGCCCTCCCAAAGACCTTACTTCTGAATACCATCATCTTTTTTTAAAATATATTTTTCATTGTAGATGGACACAACACCTTCATTTATTTATTTTTATGTGGTGCTGAGGATTGAACCCAGTGCCTCATACATGCGAGGCAAGAGCTCTATCACTGAGCCACAAACTCAGCCCCTGAATACTGTCATCTTTGCATTTAGGATTTCAACATATGAATTTGGGGAGCATGAAAACATTCAGACCATAGCATATTCCAAGTGTTCCATTAGTCTAGTGTGGCCTGAAAGAAAAGTCCTTGCAAGCATTTCATCATACCAGCTCAGCTGTCAATGGGTTCCCCCAGCTCAGGAGGCTGTTTGGGAAGTGGAAGTACCGTGTGGATCTTATGCTCTAGGGTTATGCTACATGTCGATCAGCAATATGAACTTTGGAACATCCCAATATCTTCAAGGCAACGAAGCAAAAAGATCTCATCAATCTATATTGAGTACCTACTATGTGCTAGTCCCCAAACTGAGGATGAGCAATGTAAAGATTAACAACTGTCCCTCACCTCTAGGAGCAAGTGAAGGTGGAGATTATAGAGCCATATTATAAAGTAGCTACAATTTATTGTGTACTTACTAAGTGCAAAGCACTATGCATTAGATGTATTATATGATCCTAAAGATAACTTTAGTAAGTATTATATTCCCATTATATAAATTGTGAAATTGAGGGTTCAATAGGTTAGATTTACCTAAGGTCACACAGATGGTAAGCATTTTTAAGAGTGGCCTCCTGATACCAGTGCTTTGTTCTTAACCATTTGGCTATACCAAGAAGGTTGTATCAATTTCTTAACAAAGGTACTAAGTGTCCTAGGCATAAATGGGAAGGGGAGATCATTCTTTCTGGTGGCATATGAGTAGACATGGTGGATATGTTCCAGGAGTCAGGTTGCTTGTGGGAAGGATTTTACCTCGGTTGGTTGATTGGACTATGATACTTGCAGATGTGGAGAAGAGGACTCTGGGTGATGGGACTGCACATGGAAAGGCATGGAGGCAGGAAAGTACAGGCTGGTTAGTGAAATGGATGATGAGCAGGAGGGGCTAGGAATGGGGTCATAATGGCAATGAGGCTGGGAAGGGAGGCGAGGACCAGAGATGGGAAAAGACTATGAGCAGGACCTTGCATGCCCCAGCTGAAATTAACCATAAATAGCCTAGTCCTCAAAGAGGACACTCAATTGGCTTGTTCCCCTGTACTGGCTATGGCCCATTGGACAGCTGGGCACATTTAGGTTGCCATGGTCAACTTGCCACTTGCTAGCCACCTATTTTGAGGCCTTTGCCCTGGGAAAACTACTTGTAATCCTTTAGGAATCAGCTGTGCCTCCACTGGGAAACAGATCTTGTCACATCTAGATAGGCATTGTCATTGTCCCTTTTATGGTACACTTTGACCATAGGGCACACCGATTGCCTGGTTCTACCACTCGACTGTTCCTCCAGAGGACAAGTGGTATGTTTATGGCTGCATCTCTGGAGCCCTGCATATGGCAGGGCTCAATATCATGCTATGGAAGGAAGGAAATGGGGAGGGAGATTTCCCACTGTCACCCTGGTAACTGCTTCATCATGACTCAGATCACAGAATACCACAAAGGTGTACACAGACGTGCTCCCCCCTCTATCTTTTGTGTTTTGAAGTTAACAACATTCACAATAAAATCCACTTCATCTTGAGCAGTTCTAGGAATTTGGAGGGATGCAACTCTTGTCCTGGTAGCCTCTGGGGACCAGATGCATATCAGACTGTGCAAAACATGAGATTCTTTATCACTGCTCTCCTGCTACCACTGCCTGGATGGCTAATGTTGGACATGCTGGCCTGGCCATCTTTATCTTCCACTCTCCTCTAGGCAGCCAAGTGCTTCATGCTGCACAGTGGCTATTTGAGTGGCAGGTGGGCAGATAGGAATATGGCTCCCCTCCCACGCTTGTTCTAGCTACACGCAGTGAATCGGTGATGATTCATATCTATCTTCCTTGACCCTCCTTCCTGGCTGTCCACAGCTTAGAAACAAGGCCCAGGAAAATGTGGCTTCAGTTATAAGAGGCTGCTTCCCTCCTCCCACTTTATTTTCCACCTGAAGGGGTGGGGCACAGGGGCTGGGTACAGAGGACACAAGCTGAATAAGAGAGGCCAGTATTTCCTGGATTTTAGCAAGCTATTTGCTCCTTAAGGCCTCGCAGTAAATTTGCCTAATACAAAGTATTCCCTCCATTTTAAAGATGAGGAAACAAAGGTTCAGAAAGTGTATGGCCATCAGTTAGTAACGAGGATCCAGGACTGAGGATCTGAACTCGAACCTGCTCCAGAGCTGTACTCTCAAACCATCCTGCACCTTATTGGCTATGTACAGTCATGCACTCTTACTCAAACTTCTCTGTGCCACTTCAAGGGATGGATACCAACAAGGGAACTGAGGCTCAGTGCCAGTCTTGCCAACCTGTTTTAAGCAAGGATAATAGTCTAGAGAAGATAATGAGCTTAGTTCTACCACTATTCTGTTTTCACAATTATTGTTCATCCTTTCCTGCCTGCCTTCCCCTGCTGACATCTACTCATCAACATTTTCTTCCTGCCAGGTGCTCCCTGTTAAGTTAATCCCAGCTACTCTCTTGTTAAGTTGCATGCCTCTGGTATGTAGGAGATGCTTAAGAATAGTTGCAAATAGGGGTTGTGGTGGTGGAAAGCCTGTAATCACAGCAACTCAGGAGGCAGGAGAATCACAAGTTCAAGGTTAGCCTCAGCAACTTAAAGAGACCCTGTCTCAAACTAAAAAATAAAAAAGACTGGGAATATAGCTAAATGGTAGAGTGCCCCTGGGTCCAATCCTCAGTACGGCAAAAACAAAACAAAACTAAACTAAACGAACCCCCAAACCCTCCCTCCTGTAGTACCAAAGTAGATGAGGAGCACAGTGTAGTGGGAAGGGCCTAGTCTCATTTCCATTTTGTTTTTTCACAATCAGAGTAGATTTTTGCCCTCTGATGATTCAAGTGGTGTGGTTTTTCTTGTAAAAACAAAAACATAACACTATATAAAGAAGAAAATAAAAATCACTTGCCAGGTGCGGTGGTGCACACCTGTAATCCCAACACTTAGGGAGGCTAAGACCGGATATTCGCGAGTTCAAAGCCAGTCTCAGCAATGGCGAGGCGCTAAGCAACTCAGTGAGACCCTGTCTCTACATAAAACACAAAATAGGGCTGGGGATGTGGCTCAGTGGTTGAGTAACCCTGAGGTCAATCCCCGGTACCAAAAAAAAAAAAAAAATCACTGCTAAGCCCATCACCCATGGGCACCATGAACATTTTGGATTATATCCTTGTAGACATCTTTTTTTTTTTGGTACCTGGGATTGAACTCAGGGGCCCTTGACCACTGAGCCACATCCCCAGCCCTATTTTGTGTTTTATGTAGAGACAGGGTCTCACTGAGTTGCTTAGTGCCTCGCCGTTGCTGAGGCTGGCTTTGAACTTGTGATTCTCCTGTCTCAGCCTCCCAAAGTGCTGGGATTACAGGCATGCGCTACTGCGCCCAGCCCTTGCAGACATTTTTTAAAACCGAACCGTGTTTTCAGAGATGTGACTACGGCATTCAATATATTTGGTAATTCGCCTTTAAAAAAATTCACCATACATGATTTATGTCATTTTTCCTTAAAACAACCCTGTATTGTGGGTGTATCATTAATACCTTATTAACTCAAAGGAAATTAAGGCCTAGAGAAGGTAGGCAACTTGACCAAGGTCATGCAACTACTATCTGGCAGAGTTAGAATTTGAACCAAGATTTGACCCTAAAACCCATGCCTTTCCTTTCGTATTTTTGCATTCATTAAAAAACTATATTAGCATACATAATGATACGGAAATGATGAAAACTGTGTGGTGCTGGTGCCAGAATTGACAGACAGACTTCCATTCCTTTGTATTCCACAGATGGTGTTAGCCCCTAGGACAGCACTTGCCAGACAATTATCTGAGGTTGCAGAAAAAAAGCTGTGGCCCCTTTAAATGACTCTAAGTCTGACTCTCTGCCATTGCTTGCTTTTTGTTTCAGACGGGTTCAGCAGAGTAACTTGCAAGGTGACCTTGAAGTAAATTTTGCACTAGCTAAACTAGCCCAGCCATCCGGCCCCACCCTTTTAGGTGGCCCAGAAGTAAACTATGTGCCAGCAAAATTTGCTGAGTCATCCTGCCCCACGCTTTTAGGAGGCCCAGAGGTGAACTTCTTATAATATTAACTTCCAGCCGTTTTGAATATGCAATGTATGGAGAGGCTTGATGTTGAACTGAGCATGTGCAAGAATGTACCCACCTTTCCATATTTTACAGTTTCACTTGCATGTTTCTCAGAAGCCCCCTGCTTTCTTTGCACAGGGAGACCCCGCTTTGGGAATGACCCCCAGTGCTCTACTAGCTACAAGTAACAAACCTCTCCCCACTGTGACCTCCTGGCTTTGCTTATTGGCTTTGCACTCACCAAGAGGTGACTCTGTTGCTTCCTGTTACAAGAGGAATTGGACGTTCTCTGGGTGTCAGGCCCCTGGTGAAGCAGTGGAGGTGGAGCAGAGAGTAACAGCCCTGTGCTCTTGGAGTCTGTACTCTGGTGAGGAAAGCAGGTAGTAAACAAACTGATCAGGAAATAAGTGCTAATAAATTTGTCTACTATATGTGTATATATACACAAAATAATATGTTATACAATATACATAGTACATACTATGTGTATATGTGTGTGTACACGTGTGTATGTTTATATATATATATGAAATTATTTTTTATACTGGGGATTGAACTCAGGGGTGCTCTACCATTGACTTACATCCCCAGTCCTTTTTTATTTTGAGACAGGGTGTGGCTAAATTGCCCAGGCTGGCTTTGAACTTGTGATTCTCCTGTCTCAGCTTCTCAAGAGGCTAAGATCACAGGCATGTGCCACTGTATTCAGTGCTATTTATACAGTTTAAAGGGACAGAGAGTGACAAAGGGGGCTATTTTGTTCTTTCCAAAAAAAAGAAGATTTCTTTGAGGAGGCGACATCAGCGCAGGGAGCTGAGTGGAGGGAGGAAGCAAGCTATCTATGGGAAAAGCATTTCAAGAAGGTGGAACAGCCAGTGCAAAGACCCTGAGGGAGAAGCATTCTTGGCACAATACCAGCAAGGGGCCAGTGTCTGTGGAAAGCAGCTTGCACAGGGAAGAGCAGTGAGAGGTGACGGAGAGGCAGGCTTGGAACTAGGTCATGCAGAGCCCTGCGGGCTATGGTAGGCCTTTTGATTTTATTCCATGTATAAGCCAGGGTAGGTTTTTTTTGTTTTTTTGTTTTTGTTTTTGGTACTGGGGATTGAACTCAGGGGCACTCGACCACTGAGCCACATCCCAGCCCTATTTTGTGTTTTATGTAGAGACAGGGTCTCACTGAGTTGCTTAGCACCTCGCTGTCGCTGCGGGGTAGGGTTTTGAGCAGAGGAGTGATGTGGCCTGGTTTACCCTATGAGAAGTTCACTCTTGGTGCAAACTGGAGAGGGTGAGAGTAGAAGCTGGGAGGCAAGCGATGAGGTGTGCAATGTAGAGCCAAGGTACTAACGGAGTGGGGAAAAAATGAGCAATGACTGGTTGTCATCAGGTTGGGTTATGGCAATAAATATAGTATTGCTCAGGGTTCACAGTGGAGTAGATGGGAGCTGGCTGTGGCCCCATTATTTACTGTGAGCTCTGGAAACTGGGGAAAACATGCTTCCTTTTGCCTAGAGAGGGAAGGCCTCACAAAAGGGGCTTGATTTGGTGGAATCCTGAAGGCAGAATGGGGTGGGGGCATTCTGAGCAGAATGCAGTCTCAGAGGCAGGCACTCCCAGGCTCTTTCGAGAAATGTCTGGTCCTTAGTTAAAGCCAGATCTGCTGGGAGTCAACTATAAGCAAACAAATCAAGGTAGCATATATAGGTGGGCTTATTTTAGATTCCTGTCCAGAAACTTTAAACATGTTAGAACATTTTTAATTACAGCAACCATCTAACACAGGGATTAGTAAACTTATCATATAAAGGGCTAGAACATAAATATTTCAGGTTTGTGGGTCATACACAGTGCTTTTGTAACTACTCAACAATGCCGCCATCGTGTGAAAGCAATCATGAGAAATATATAATGGGTGTAGCTGTGTTTCAATAAAACTTTATTTACAAAATCAGGTGGTGGACAGGATTTGGCTTGTGGTTTGGTAACCCTTGAGTTAGTCCTATGCCTATCCTCCCTCACCCCCAACACACAGAAGTGGAGAGGGACTGGTGGCTTGACCTACAGTCACCTATTCTGGGCAGTACACAGATTTTAATCCTTTCTGGAGATTGCAGATATCACTAAATCAGTTTTGAAGCTGAAGATGGAAATGTAGGAACTTGTGCCAAGAGAGAATGTTAGTGCTTATAAAAGGAGATGAGGCTGAGGTGCTAGCCCTAGGATGCACATCTGAACTAAAGTAACAATTATTATAAGGTAGATATGTCAGAAGAAAAAGGCGCATACTTCTATGTTTATTCTGGAATCCGCATATATCCCTGACAATGTCTTTCAGTCTCTCTACCCCTATTTTAAAGTTTCAATGTCATTTCAAGTGAATCTCATTATAATATACTATTGAAATAGGATCACTCCAATAACGACTGCATAGAAATTATAAGTAAGCAGAAACATAACTTCGTAACTATTAAGGATCACAAAAGAGAAGAAACGTTTGTACTGCAATGTTGATGATTTCCAGACTCTAATCTGTGGCATTCTCGACCTGATTATAACTAAACTCAATTGTAACCACAAAAAGGTGGCTCTGCAAAGGCCAGCTCCTGCTCTTGAAATGGACCATGAGCTTCATACTGGGCTATGTATTGATTAGTTGCCATAGTTTATTTGTCATTTTCCTCTTAATTTCCTCCTAGAGCATCACCCTTGGCTAAATGTCTTGAATGGCATCACTTGATCAGACATGCTGTCAGTTCCAACATTTCCAAGGACTTGATGCCCAGAACAACGGATCTGCCTTTTCTCACATTGGCCATCTTCATGACCAATGACTTTGCACTGGAGACATCTTCTCTGCTGTCTTTCTATAACACCTCTCTGAGGAAAGAAATTATTTTCAGAAAATCTGAAAGAGTTTATTTGGGACAGGATAAGAACTTTCAGCAAGGACAGATCTCCAAGCTAATATCATTGTCATCACTTCCACTCACAGGGTGGTTGCTCGGTGCCAGTAGCTGCTCTATGCACCTTCGCATCTTGCATCTTTTAACTCATTAAAGCCTCACAATAACTCATAAGGCACTAGCCCCATTTGACTGGAGTCTGAAGAGGTTATGTGATTTGCCCAAGCTCTCAAAGCTAGAAAGTAGTGTCAGGATTCAAACTTAGGCATTCAGGCTTGAGTCTGTGCACTGTGTTGAGAAATCAGGCAACATATTGCCTTTTGACTGAGTTTTAGAGGGGATGCATCTTAGTTTTGATTTGCTAGCCAAACTTCTGCTAAAAGTACTATTATCAAGTTCCTTGCATGTTCAAGTTTTTCAGACAGTTCAACTCAGTTTGTCAGGCAAAAAGCTTTCCTTCTATTCCCTGAAGAAGAAGTATTCCATCTTCATAAAGTGAGCCCTGTTTAGGATGTGTAAAACTTGCTCTAGCTTCAAAGGTATTGTTTCTCTTATAAAGAGAAACTCCTAAGTGTTCTCATGGAATGTCTCTCAACTGATGGAGGCAACAAATAGATGCGGTAATGGAAACCCAAAGTTACAAAATGATGACCATCATCACAAGTCAAGTTACACGTAAGTAATGAAGCCACACTTTTCCTTCTACCTGACCGGCTCCCTTTCTGGGAACAAGTTGATTCAAAAGGGACCACAAGTGTCCTATTCAAGCGATCTGACTTGATTGACCTTAATATGTTTTTCAAAATTATGCTGCTAGTATCTCTGGCAAGGATTACAGTTTTAAATGTGCAAAATTATTCTAAATTACTTAGAATCCATTTATTCTCTCTGCTTCTAAGCATAAAAGGGATTGTGAAGTTGGAATCTGGTCATCTGTGAGGCCACACTTTGTGTTTTCCTGTAACCATGAAAAGCCATGCAACCTGCATTACTTTTTTTAAGAAAAATATTTTTTATTAAATAAAAAATAATGGACCTTTGTTGATGGACCTTTATTTTATTCATTTATTTTTCTATGTGGAGCTGAGGATCGAACCCAGTGCCTCACACATGAGGCAAGTGCTCTACCACTGAGCCACAATCCCAGCCCCTGCATTACTTTTTCTGTTATTCTTTTCCTTTCTTTTCTGTTCCAACTGAAGAGTAAGATATTCTTCTGTTCCTATTTCCCCATCCACCCTCCATATATGTATGCTTCAGAAATCAATAGCTTGATCACATAAATACAAATAAATAATGTGTTTAAAAGTGATAAAGAGTTCCAATTCTGAAATGGCAGAATAAATAGTCCTAGGGGACATAGTCCTCAAATAAATAATCACAATTGGTGAAAACTATTCTTAAACTAACAACATTTAAAGTCCTGAGAATTTTCCTAAGAGCACACAGCAAATGAGGAAACTTATTCAAGAGACTTTACATTTCATTAATAACAGTATGTCTGTAGCGTTTCAGTCATAACGTGGTCCTTCCCGCCTACCCAGGCTCAGCTTGATGAGTGTGGTCAGGAAGACGGAAGTTCTCTCTGATAGGCAGATGATAACACACAATAAAGGGTGGGGAAGGGAAGAATAGAAACTCAATGGATTAGCCAAAGGGGAATGAAGGGAAGGGTGGGTGAAGGGGCATAGGAAAGACAGTAGAATGAATCACTTAACTTTCCTAGGTTCCTATATGAATACACTGCCAGTGAAACTCCACATCATGTACAATCACAAGAATGGGATCCTAACTGGAATAAATTATACTCCATGTGTGTATGATATGGCAAAATACATTCTGCGGTCATGTATATCTAAAAAGAACAAATAAAAAAGGGGGGAAAAAAAGAAGATGAGGCTCCCTTTCCCCTCAACGACCATTCAAGAGACATGGTATCTCACAAGGAGCAGCTAGCTACTGGTGTTGCTCATGGGAGCTCCCTTCCTCCACCCAGCCCTTACATATGGAACAGAACTTCAACCTGAGGTGTGACAGGCTAAGAATAGTGGGGCCCTCACACTTTCACTTCAGCTAGCTTGTGGGGCAAAGGGTCCACACTGGGAGAAGCAACCCAAGAAGATCAGAGTTCCCATCCTCATTTAATGTTCAAAGCAGGGCCTCACAGTTTTCCCTGGGAGGAGAATGAGTCCAGAAGAACAGAGAGCTCTGAAGTTCTCCCCAAAGGAACTGACTTTATTTGATGGAGTATGTGGAAGTTCAAGTCTAAGGGCCCTCTAGAAAATGATGGTGATTTTGATGTTGAGCAATTAAGAGGAGGCTGGCTGCTCTATGAGAGTAACAGGCTTAACCAAAGTCTTGCTTGGTGAACAGAGATGACCAGGGAAAGACCTAGCAAGGAGTAGTTCTTCAGGGATTAGAACAAAACTCAAAGAATTACCTCATAAAATGAATTGTAGCCAGGCGCGGTGGCGCAAACCTGTAATCCCAGCACTTAGGGAGGCTGAGACAGGAGGATCGCGAGTTCAAAGCCAGCCTCAGCAACGGCGAGGCGCTAAGCAACTCAGTGAGACCCTGTCTCTACATAAAACACAAAATAGGGCTGGGGATGTGGCTCAGTGGTCGAGTGCCCCTGAGTTCAATCTCCAGTACCCAAAAAAAAAAAAAAAAAAACAACTTGAATTGTAATTGGGTCCAACTGTGCAGCAATTTACATCCAAAAATTATTGAAAAAATTGAGCTATCAGAAATTGGTTGTAGCTTAATGGAGAGAGGCAGACTGCTTAACAGAGATATCAGAGAAAGAAACAAAGAGAGCCGTGCTATAATCTCAGGGGACCATGCTCATGCTCACAGCTGTACCTTCTTAGGAGTGGCATCTGAGGCAGAGGTTTCAATTGCATGGTATGCAAATTATTTGTCAATAAAGTTGTTATTTTAAAAAAGTGATACAAGTAGGAGCAAAATGAACACTTCCATTTGCCTTCCCTCAAAAGTCATTTGAACAGAACATGGGCCTGTAATTCTTCTTTTGTGTTTGTGTTTATTCTTTTTTCATTTCCCACAGAAGTCACAATGAGCGTCAAAAGAAAAGCAGATCTCATGACAATTTTGGTAATTTAATATTGCTCCCAGAGTACTTTGCGGCACAGGCACTTGGACGCCCTCAGCATTAGAATAGAAGGAACATCAAAGAGGGAGACACAGGGCAGGTTGGAAGGACCTGATGGTCTGATGAGATGCATTTGCTCATCTTTATTTGGGGGAGGTTTTTTTTTTTTTTTGGTACCAGGGATTGAACTCAGGGGCACTCGGCCACGGAGCCACATCCCCAGCCCTATTTTGTGTTTTATGTAGAGACAGGGTCTCACTGAGTTGCTTAGCGCCTTGCCATTGCTGAGGCTGGCTTTGAACTCACGATTCTCCGGTCTTAGTCTCCCAAAGTGCAGGGATTACAGGTGGGGGAGTTCTTAATGCTTCATTCCAGGCTGGCCTTGATGTCTCTTGTGTGTCCATTTCAGATTATCAGATTAGATATTCCCTCCTCAAATTTATATCAGAGAGGAAGAACAAGGAATAAACATCCGCTCTTCTGCAAAATTTTTCTTTGGAAGCTACTCTTACACCTGGATGATGCAGAGACCTCAAATTTGATATATTCACAAATGGGCTCATCATTCCCCTCCTATTTCTGCCATTCCCACTCCTCCTAGATCTTCAATCCTGGCAGGATACAAACTGGAAATAGACTCCTCCATTTTCCCTCAGCCACACATTCAATCACCCATCAGTCAGCTTCCCAAACAATTCTGCATTTATTCTCCACTTCTTTTACTGGTTGGGGTTGTGGCTCAGGGGTAGAGCACTTGCCTGGACTGTCACAGCCTAGCATCCTGCTAGCTTCTACCCCTGCCTTGAGTCTTGCCCCTATCTGATTTGTTTTTTCACAGGACTCAGTCCAAGTTTCTGAGTTACTTAGATGGTCCTTCATTATCTGACCCCTGATTATTGCCCAAGCCCCATCCTGCAAAACTCCATTCTTAGGCCCATCTCCATACTCTCGACCATGCTGTTCTAGACTGATCTTGCCCATAATTTCCAACCAGCTATATTCTATTCATCCCTTCAGAATCAGTTCAGGAGTCACCTCCTCTGTGGAGCCTTTTCTGAACTTCTCCAGAGTGTTAAGGGCCCTCTTCTGTCTTCCTATAGTTTTTGGCATATGATCCATCTCTGTACTGTAATGAAAGTATTAGTTTACTTAGACATTTTCCCTATCAGATCGTGAGCTCCTTAATGACATGGACTATGTTTTTTTCTTTCTTTCTTACATTCCCAGCTCCTAGCATAGGGCCTGACCCAGGGGATGTTCAATATTAGTCATCTTTTGGTATCTGCAAGTGATTGGTTCTAGAACTCCAGGTAGATGCCAAAATCCAAGGATGCTGAAGTCCCTTATTGAAAATGGTGTAGTAAACCAGGTGTGGTGATTTACTCCTGTAATCCCAGTGACTTGGGAGGCTGAAGCAAGAGGATCACAAGTTTGAGGGCAGCCTCAGCAACTTAGTGAGATCTTGTCTCAAAATAAAAAAAATGAAAAAGCTAAGGATATATGTAGCTCAGGGGTAAAGGGCCCCTGGGTATTCAATCTTTAGTATCCACAGACACATACACACAGGTGTAGTATTTGCATATAACCTACACACATCCTCCTGTATTCTTTAAATCATCCCTGGATCTCATAAAACCTAGTACAATGTAAATGTTATGTAAATAGTAGTTAGGCTGTATTGTTTAGGGAATAATGAAAATGACTAGAAAAAAATTGTACATGCTCAGTATAGGTGCAATTTTTTCAAATATTTTCAATCCAGCCAGGCACGGTGGCTCACGCCAGTAATCCCAGCACTTTGGGAGGCTGAGACAGGAGAATCGTGAGTTCAAAGCCAGCCTTAGCCATAGCAAGGCGCTAAGCAACTCAGTGAGACCCTGTCTCTACATAAAACAAAAAATAGGGCTGGGGATGTGGCTCAGTGGTTGAGTGCCCAAATTCAATCCCTGGTACCCAAAACAAATTTTAAATCCATATTTTTTCAAACACTTTCAACAGTTAGTTGGATCCATGGATGTGGAATCCATGAATGTAAAGAGCCAACTGTATGTGCTCTCAAAGCGACCTCCAAGTTTGTGCTCAGTCAACGCATACTAAACTTAAACTTCTTGACACCTGATCCTTGATGATGCAGTTGATAATTGATTATGCTCCCAGAGTGCTCCCTTATTCCTCTACCACTGGAATTATCATTCTGTATGTTTGTGGCATTTCCTTATTTTCTTTTCTGACTCCTCAGTAAATGGCATCAGCTCCTGGAGAGAAGAATATAATTCTCTGGGTCACTGCTGAATCCTCAGGGCAGAGCTTGCCCAATATGCATGGTAGAAAGTACCCTCTGGGCAAATGAGCAGATATGAAAGGAGCAGATGTTTACTGGGCATGCCTGATTCTCTGTCTTACCCCAGCAACCAGGTGGCGCATGGAAAGACTCTAGCAGAATTCCCTCCCTGCCCAATACAATCACAAGCCCAGGGAAATGGAGGATCCTAGCAATAACAAGTACTGCTAATCTCAACTAAAATAGTGGTACTTGACTTTCAGTATGGTTCCGTTGTTTCCATAAAAACTTCCACATGGGATTTTATACCTTGGCAATTACTGGAGAGTTAGTAGTATAGATAGGACCTGCACAGAGAAAATGACGTTGCCCCAGAGGGCTATGCTGAGATGAGAATTAGACTGCACATGGCAAGATGGACATCAGCTGTAAGAAACCTAACTTCAACTGCAGCATTTTAAGACCGCATGTCTGTGGTTAAGTAGAGACTAAATTGTAGAATCTTTTTTTTTTTTTGGGTACTGGAGATTGAACTCAGGGGCACTTGACCACTGAGCCATATCCCCAGCCCTATTTTGTGTTTTATGTAGAGACAGGGTCTCACTGAGTTGCTTAGCCCCTCGCCGTTGCTGAGGCTGGCTTTGAACTCGCGATTCTCCTGTCTCAGCCTCCCTAAGTGCTGGGATTACATGCCGCGCCATTATGCCCAGCTTAAATTGTAGAATCTTGAAAGAGTTTAGATATTGATAAAGTGTGAAATGTCTTCTCTTTGCTCACTCTTTCATGTACTACTGAGGTCACAGTTTTCAGCATATGAGCATCAGTAGAATTATAGGTGTCCTTCTAAAATCCAAGAAAAAAACTGACCTCTCTTCAGTGCAGCTAGTGGGAAAACACCAAGACATACTGAATATTTGCCAGTACCAAGGTTATGTGGGTCAGCCCACACAAAGGAAAGCACATTTTGTCATTCCTCCCAAATGAGCCAGGGGGGTAGAGAAATGTTTTTTGATTTATGCAGAACTATATCACTGTTTCTTTGAACAAAAGGGGCTGGTCTGATGTCCCAGTGTAGGCCACTTCCAAAAAAGTTTTGAGCCGGGCGTGGTGGCGCAAGCCTGTAATCCCAGCACTTAGGGAGGCTGAGACAGGAGAATCGCGAGTTCAAAGCCAGCCTCAGCAATGGTGAGGTGCTAAGCCACTCATTGAGACCCTGTCTCTACATAAAACACAAAATAGGGCTGGGGATGTGGCTCCGTGGTCGAGTGCCCCTGAGTTCAATCTCCAGTACCAAAAAAAAAAGTTTTGAGCCTCATTTGTCCAGAAAATAATCTCCTTTGTAGTTTGGATTCTAGAATGTCTGAGAGTTACACACCAGCCCTATCATCCATCCTTCTGGTGTCCTAAGTCTAACATTAGTTTCTAAAATATGGGTTGAAAAATTATTTTTTTTTAGTAATTTTCTTGAGACTTCCTATGATGACCAGACTCATTGGGAGGTAGAGTACAGTCCCAAAGCTGGACTTTGCCCCATAGAAGAAAAGTGTACTAACGTTTGTTGAGTGTCCACTGTCAATCAGAATCTGTGCTATGCACTTTACATTTGCTCTCTCCTTTAACCCTTGAAATGACCCCAGGAGTCAGGCACTCACAACTCAGTTTTCCAAATAAGGCGGTCAAAGGCCCCAAAGGAGTAAAACTTGCCCAAGGTCACAAGATCATCAATTGATAGGACTAGTATGCACCCCTACCTCCGGCTCCCTCCAAAACACACATCCTTGCTCACCCCTTCACAGTACTGATCTCTTAGCTACTGGATGCTTGTGAGAACCACACCTAGCCATACGTTATCTGCAGCCTCTATACATCAACATTTTGGAAGATTATCCATCTGGGAAGCAATTCTGACTGTGGATTTCCCACTAACCTGAAAGAGTGGCATGCTATACTACTTGAATCATCACAATGTTTGAAATAAATGCAACTCTCTCTTACCTAGCTAAATAGGGAGACAGAGATGTTCTAACAAAGTATATTACACTAAAGGCCCATTTAAGCTTTTACCAAAGTCATTGAATTATAAACCTAACACCAAACAGAAGGACTTATTAGATTAACATAGTTAAATTGCATAGCTTTCTTGCAAGATTGCTAGTGGTGAATGTTCATAAAGACCTGTACAGGTGCCATTAATTTTTACTTTGCCATGTATTGAATCTGTACCCCCAAATATCATTTTTGAGGTCTCAACTTGGGCAGTGTTCCAGAATGAGTACTGGGAGTGGGAGGGCTGTTCCAAACCCATACCTGTTCAGATAAATGGAGATATCATTAGCAACAAGAAGTAAGTGATCATGGCTTCTCCCGTTTTTCATAAATTACACTAAATAACCATAATGCTGCAATTTAGTGGTCCAAAGTTCATTCTATTCAGCAGGCCATCCATAGTCAACAGTTTAAAGAAAAGGGACCTGCTGAGAAAATAGTGGTCTAATCAGATGCCATAAAATCGAGCTGATGAGATGAGTCCCATTTCTTCTTCTTCTTCTTTTTTTTTTTTTTTTGTAAGAGGATTCTAATGAAGCGATGCTTGAAGGGGATTCATGAGTTTGGGCCCCTAGTTTTATTATTCTGGTCAGCTGCACCCAAGTGAAGCTAGAGAGCCTAAATCTCATAAATTATTTGTAGCCATGCTGGATGGTGCAGGGGACTTGTGAAACCCAATTTCCTGGCTGCCAAATTGTACACCTTGTCTTGGTTCCTCTAAGGATTATGAGAAAGCTTTGGAACAAAGGCAAATCAATGGGAATGGTAATCAAATGAGAAGTACTGGAGGATGGCGCCTCCAAAATTAATTCATCAGATGCTGAAAATGGGAGACAAGAGGGCTCCATTTGTGTACAGCACCATAAAGAGCCCTCACAATAAGGTAAACATCTCCAAGGCTCAGGTAGGCAAACACAGGCGGGTTGAAGAGGGAAGTTTCCACAACACATCTGGCACCTTCTTCCCCAGAAAGGGCAAAAGAAGGACAGGAAAGCAGGGTGACTATCAACTTCCCATCTGCCCTTGAGGCCTGTGGGTCTGTCAATACACAAGTGTCTCCTTCCAGGGAGACAAAAATAGCTTGATTGGCAGTTTCTGAATCTTTCCTGTTGGAATATAATTTCTCACAAGAATTATATTGGAAGCAATTTCCAATAGACTAAGTGGAAAATGGATGTATTTCCTTTTGGTAGTACCAAAGAGACTAAAGATGTATCTTTACTGCCCCAACATTAGTGCTAGAAGTAAAAGGAATCAGTCAGCAGTTCCTGGGGAGCAGGGAACCTTCCTGCTATAGCTTTTGGCTACTGCCTCCTCAGCTCCCTGCACGCCTTTACTGGATTGTGTCTCACTTGCAGGAAAAACTGAGGCCCTAGAGAGGAAGGAGCTCATGCTGTTATTAAGATCAAATGGGTCAATGCACATAAAGCTCTTAGCAAGGTGCTTGGCATGTAACACATTCTTTTTTAAAAAATATCTTTATTTTGTTTATTTTTATGTGGTGCTGAGGATGGAACCCAGTGCCTCACATGTGTGAGGCAAGCACTCCACCACTGAGCCACAATCCCAGCCCCTGTAATATATGCTTAAAGCAGAGAGTAAATCACAGCTAATGTGATTCTATTTTACTATCACTATCACCATCATTATTCTAAGAAAAGGCATATCACTTTTAGTATGTTGAAAGTTATATGAACTTCATCTATTTTTTTTGTACTGGGGATTAAACCCTGGGGCACTTAACCACTGGGCTACATCCCCAGCCATTTTTATTTTCAATTTTGAGAAAGGGTCTTGCTAAGTTATTTAGAATCTCACTAAGTTGCTGTGGCTGGCTTTGAACTTGTGATCCTTCTGCCTCAGCCTCCTAAATCACTGGGATTACAGGCATGCAGCATGGTGCCCAGCAAACTTCTTATTTTTTAAGATCCAGTTATACTTTATGTGGCTAGTATGGGATCACCAAAGAGAGCGCAGCCTGGCTAGCTAGGTGAAGTTCTTTCAGAACAGGTTGATCAACCTTAACTGAACAATAAGGCAGTTGACCAATGACCCAGAGTTCAAATAAAGAAGATGTCTCTTCTATGTATTTCATGGCTTAGAGGCCAGAAGTCAGAGGGTGCTCACCTCTGGACTCATTCATTATTTCAACAAACATTTGTTGAACACCACCGATCCTCCTCCAGCTTCACTGGTACATGCTGGGAATACAGTAGAAGCAAAAACAGACACATTTGGTCTGGGAAGTGTGCTCAGTGGTAGATTGCTTGTCTGTCATGTGTGAGGCTTGGTGTTCCATCCCCAGCACAGTCCCTGCCTTTGTATAGTTTATAGTCTGCTGCATGGGGGTAGGGGAGGAGAGGAGGGGAGGAGACATCAAACCCAACCTACTGGAAGGCTGTGTGCTTGAAACCGTGTGCATGACCCCCAGAATGATGATATCAAAGGGAAATTTCCTAGAAGCAATAAGAGGAAAAATTTCAGCCTGTTATTTCCAGAGCACTGGAGCCTGACGTCAGTTATTGGTCAACCAGACACAGAAAAAAGAAACCACAAAAACTGCTTCTGAATCTGATCCAGAGAAGGAGGCAAAAGCATGAGAAGCAACTCTATAAAACCACTCCCACCCTCACACCGCCCCATGTGACGGAGAAGTGACACACAGGCCACGCATGGTCTCCAAGACTATGGGAGTGAAAAAGAGGTACTCTGAGCCAGGCGCAGTGGCGCACAACTGTAATCCCAGCACTTTGGGAAACTGAGACAGGAGAATCGCGAGTTCAAAGCCAGCCTCAGCAATGGTGAGGCGCTAAGCAACTCAGTGAGACCCTGTCTCTACATAAAACACAAAATAGGGCTGGGGATGTGGCTCAGTGTTCGAGTACCCCTGAGTTCAATCCTCAGTGCCAAAAAAAAAAAAAAAAAAAGTGGTACTCTGCACTGCCTGCACTGGTTACTCATGTGGCCATTTATCCAGTCAGCATGTATTTATCGAACCCATACTATATTCCAAAAAATGCACAGTGGTCCCTGGTCTCTTACATTCTGGTGATTGGCCCTGCATGCCCAGCCAATGACTTTGTGGACCAGCTATGCATGGTGGCTCATCTATGTTCTTAAAGGTAGGGGACAGCTAAATAAAGATGAGGCAGACTGGAAATGTACACCAAGCAGAGAGAACAGCAAACACAAAATCCTGGAGACCAGAACAAACTTGGAGCATATATGACCCAAGAAAGGCCACTGGAGGGAGAGAACAGGAGAGATTTCTGGTTTGTGCACTGGGCTAGGGACCATGGGAGGAGGAGATCATTATAAATTGTCCCAGCTCCCTTGTTGCTGCTGCACAGTGTTGCCACGACTATCTGAGTCTTAAGATCACTAAGGTCATTCCGAACTTATTTAAAAGACAAGCTTTTGAGGTCTACTTGTGTGATGACTGTTTAAAATCAAGTTTGTAGGCCCAGAAAGTAATGTTATATGTGGCCAGCAGGTGGTCTGTTGCATTCAAAGTTTTGCTAAGAGCCAAATGTAGAGCTACAGTGAACCCCAAGTGCCTTGAATGAAGGGGCTCTGTAAATGTCAAGCCCTGGAGCAGCCATGGGCATTATCTGAATGCTGCGTTTGGCTCAATTAGTGTTTATGGTATTGATGGGTGGGATCTTATGATTAGTTCAGGCCAATGAACCATGAGCAGAAGTGATGTGAGTATTTTAAGCCAGAGCATTGAATGGCTGGTAAGCAACTTCTTTCTAGATGTAAAACCTGTGGTATGTGTAAAACAGAAATGTGTGTTGCATAAATTCACTAAAATGGTGGGTAGTTACTAGAGGGTAAGCTAGTCTACCTTGGCTGAAACAGATCCTCCCATGTGCCATGCCCTGGTTGGAGAAGGGGTCAGACTGGCCATGAATCATACACCTGTTTCAGATATCTGGCTAGGCTCGTCCTCCTACTCACTTTCTCAATATGTTCCTGTTTACTCTCATTTCTCTGTGCCTCCACTCCCTGGTGACAGAGCCTGGCTTTTGATAACTGTTTCGCACTGCCCACTCAGTTTCATGGCATATTTTCATGAATCTCTCTGGTTTATTGATCTTGAGTTCCCACTGGCTCCTTCTCTCTGCACACTGCCTCAGCTTAGGCACCCTTTGTAGCTATATCTAGGATACACTCACCAACAGCTTCATTTCCATAAGGTAAGGAAGTTTAGATAGTAGTCATGAAGAGAACCAATGGTTTTAGCTGGGGAGGTGATGTTGATCATGAGGTACGTAGGACAAAGGTGAGACTGACAATGAAAAAGGAGGCCAGCAGTCAGGAGGACTGGGGACTAGTGCAGAGTGTAACATGGCTTACAACCAAAAATCTGAATGGTGCCTGGTTGACAACTCCCCAGCTCTCATTCGGTGCTAGCTGTGCAGTGTACGGAGAGGCAGGACAACTTCAAAAAACAAAACAGGCCAGGTGCAGTGGCAAACGCTTATAATCCCAGCAACTCAGGAGGCTGAGGCAGGAGGATCGCAAGTTCAAAGCCAGCCTCAGCAACTTAGCGAGATGCTAAGCAACTCAGTGAAACCCTGTCTCAAAGTAATACAAAAAAGGGCTGGGGATGTGGCTCAGTGATTAAATTCCCTGGAGTTCAATCCCTGGTACCCCCCAAAATTTTAAAAACCAAAAAAATAAAAAGAAAAGAAAACCAACCAAACAAACAAAAACCAAAAACAACACCCCTCCCCAAACCAACAACAACAATAAAACCCAGGTAGGATGTAGCATCTATGAAACTCCAGATAAAAGGATTTCTAAGAAAAAATCCTCCAGGGGTTGTAGCTTATCCTGCCAAGAGTATAGCTCTTCCCTGCTGTCTGGAGCAGATGCAGTGGGATATTCCCACTCTAAGAAGCAGAGGAAGCAGGAACTACCGGCAGTGACATCTATGACTAAAGGTGTAGTTATAGATGAAGTCTTGGGTTGAAGACTCTTTTTCCATGACTCTTTTTCCATGAACAGATCTATTTAAGTCATACTGACGGTTGGGGTTGCTCAGAGCCTTCTGTTTGTATCTAAGCCAGTTTGGGGTCTGAACACATACCAGCGATGTGGCCCCTCTCTGATACAATGTGTTGGTGACTCTGTACAAGAACCCCCCCACCCCCCAGTAGAAGGCAGGTACTAATCAAGACGGGAAAAAAGGAAATGAATGGCCTTCAGGTCAAAAACAAAGGACACCAAGAGATGTTAGCTCCAGATAACCAACTTCCATGGCTGGTTGGAATGTTTAACGTCTCTAATTCTAAATTGTCATCTTTCTTTTCCTAACACAGCCACCTTCTCTTTCATACATACGTGACTTAAAGTTCTTGCAGGAAGAGCAAAAGCCCGCAGGCTCTTTTTTTCCTTCTATACCATCTCATCACAGCACCCTGTTCTTAGGAGCTGCTCAATAACGTTTGTTGCCCTGAGATGTTTCTGTCTGGAAAGCAACTGTGCCAGTAACTTTCTGTTCATTCTAATGAACCCCAATGCATCTCACTTTGTTTTCCTTTCCTTCCATCAACCTCAGAAATACCAGGAAACTGTCTAACAGAAATACTAAGATTTCCAAATAAATACATGCTTGCTTCTCTTCTTCCTTGGGGAATCACCAGGAGCATGGGAGAAGATTCAACCAAGGAACATCAATCAAGTGTGTACTGAACACCTACTATGTGCCAAGCAGACAACAGCTGCAGGGTAGTTATAGTTTCACAGAAAGCTCCAGATATAAGGTAATATTGTCACTAATGGTTTCCATGTCATTTGTTTCCCCACATGTTAAAGTGCTGCTGGTTCTAGTTAATTAGTATATCATCATTGTTATTGCTTTCATGTTTCTCTGTGTCTTCATAGGCAGGACAGTTCTAGATATTACAGTAGGGAACAGGCCAAAGAAACTCAATCGAACCTGATTAGCTATCATTTGTAGAGTGAGTTTTGGTTTTTATAAAGGGTGCTCACAGTACTTCCAAGTAGGGTCCTACGCCAACTATTTGAGAAAACATGATACAGTGAAATGTTTTAAGTTGAATATGATATTCCTCAAGAAATGATGTTTTAACACACAGTTTTATGGCCAATAATTCCTACCAGCTGCTTGTTTTTATAAATAAAGTTTTACTGTAGTACAGCCGTGCACACACCCCTTTTTTACATATTTTCTATGATTGCTTTCATACAGTAACAGCTGTGATTGGGTGAAAACAACTGAAACAGCTCCCACATACCAAGTGTCTCGTATTTGCCATGGCCAACACATTCATTATTCCACATAATCCATGTGACTTCTCTGATGTAATAATAATTGTTATTTAGTGTGCTATTCAGAATCTTGTTCTTAATCAGGTATCCAGAAACTTGGGTGGGAAAAATTAGCACTTAACTTCCACTAACTACTGAAAGAAAACAAGCCTTCCCTTCAATTATGAATGTAGGGGCTGGGGTATAGCTCAGTTGGTAGAGTGCTTGCCTCGCATGCACGGGGTTATGGGTTCAATCCCCAACACCACACATACACACACAAAAGTGAATGTAGATAACAAACCAAAGACATATTTGTAATATCAGTGACTTCATCAGCAATAGACATATCACAGATACTTTTAAAGTACATTACCCTTTTTGTGGGTAAGGGTTTATTTATCATTACTCTGTTCATCTTTACTTTGAAATATTGGTAGATATTACCATCATTTATGTTTATCATTACTTTGAAATATGGGTAGATATTAGACAGCCTGCTAAATTTTTTTTTTTGGTACTGAGAATTGAACCCAGGGGTGCTCAACCACTGAGCCACATCCCCAGCCCATTTTTATATTTCATTTGGAGACAGGGTTTTGCTGAGTTGCTAAGTGCCTCACTAAATTTCTGGGGCTGCCTTTGAACTCACAAACCTCCTACCTCAGCCTTCTGAGCCACTGGGATTACAGGTGGGTGCCATCATGCCCAGCTAAATCTTGTTATTTATTTAATAATGCACTACCAAGGAAGCATGTATGCCACAAATTTGTTTACAAATATATCAATAACTTAATTTCATTACTAATTTCCTTTATAACACAAAGTATTATATTTATGCACTTAAATTTCTTATTCTGAGAAGGGGTTGATGAGTTTTGACAGGCTGCAAAAGGAAGCTGTGCATAGATAAAGAAACTATGCTGAGCCCTCACAACCACCTCTGAACCCTTTCTTTGCACAGGAGGATAATGGGGAGCAAGGAAATGGATTCAACTGTCCATAGTCACACAGCTAGTAGCGGGGCTGAGAGTTGAGCCGAGGAGGTTTGAGTCCAGAGCTCATGCTCTTTGTTAATATCCTGTATTTTCTTGCTCTTATCTTAAGTGTCATTATCCCCATTTTATAGGCAAGGAAACTGATCCTCTCTATAAAGGAAGAAGTCGAAGGTTGTTGTGACTAGGAAAAAAAGAATGAACATTTTTAAGCACTTAGTGTGTCCAGCTCTTTTCAGATATATCTCATTTTATCCTCTTAAAAGCCCTCAGTGTTCACTGATGAGTATCCCGAGGACCTACAGAGGACAAGCAACTAGCTCGTGATCACACTGCTGTGAAGCCATGTTAGCGTCCAAAGCCTTTCTCTCTCTCTCTCAACTATGCTATGCCACCTAATTAGTATGTAAATTATCTCATGCAATCCTGAGGTCTTATTTCATTCATGGGTTTTCAAGTGAGGGGAAAATATTGCAAGGAAATATTCATGTCCTCTTTCTTACTGGAGCCAAGAAAATTTTCATCAAAACAGATGGGCTACATCAGTGTGATTTGCACGGTGCATTTTTAGGGAAAAAATATTTCATGTGAGGCTTAAGAATTTCACAAAACCACATGTAAGAGCCAAATTTACAAATAAAATAGGTTGATATTCATTACTATGATGAATGTTTCAATTGAAAATATAATGCTGGCAAAGAATACTTTCAAGCAAGAAAACTGACATCAATATAAGGATTTAAAAAAAAAGAGTTGCAATAAATTATGGGGCAAACCCGTTTCAAGGATTTCATATAAAACGGTTTAAACAACACTGACTTAACATCAAAAAGAACAGTCTTGGTCAATTACTTGGCCTGATTCCCTCAGTAAACTTCAAATCAAGGCAGAGTTGAAAGTATTTTGTATCAGTTACGATTTACAAGTCAAGGAAAACAGCTAGGGATGGGAAACTTTCTGGGTAAGAACCGCTCTGCTCAGATCTGAACTGCTTATACTCACAAATCACAGTGTCCTTCAGACGTGGCCTAAGCTTCCCCTTGGCAATAACGCCAGAGTGGGCCCTGAGAGAATGCAGAAACCCCGCCCCCAGAGAGCGGGTTCATTAGCAGCCTGCGTCTTCCTGCTAGGAGAGCTTCGTTTCCCAAGGCTCTCAGTGGTCACAAACCACGTTTCTAATGCATCTAAAAGATTCCTCTTCACGGACACTTAATGATGCCGAGTGTGTCATTACGGCAAAAACAAACAAAAACCTTGTCTTCAGAAAGGAAATCTGGGGCCTCATGGTCCAGAAATGAACAAGTGAAATAGCCTATATTTGAAGAAGCCCTTCAGGGTTCTCTGGGGCGTGTGGGAAGGCGCCTTGGATTTGCATTTGGCAGATTTCAGTACTGGTCACCCAACACTGAGCATCTCTCTCTGAAACTTCACTTCAGATTCTGAAACTTGGTTTGTTCCATGGGCAGTGGATTCCACCAGCCTGCCACCAGAGACGTGAAGATCCAGCCATTTATTGATTCAGTACCCTGTGCCAGGTCCTACATTAAATGTGGGATGATCGTGATAAGCAATGCACTGTGACCCATGCCCTGAGAATAGCTGGCTGCTGGTGACACGCAGGGTACCACCATGGTTAGTTATTACATGGTCATGATCTCTGACAGGGCTCCCTTCGGTCTGTTTTATTTCCATTTTGAACCATGTTTGTTGATATTTTGTCTGATTACATAAAGAATTTGTGAATGATGTGGAAAACACAAGAATGCACAAAGAGAAAAAAATAAAACACTCATAATCTTGTTCAAATGAGATGATGCCACACCGTCAAAAATAGTCTAGAATTAAGGGGACAGAAAGCCATCTGGTTGAACCACACATCTATGCATGCGTCCTCACTGCCCATCCAATTTGTCCGTCCTTCCAACCCACAGCAGCAGGCACTGTGGAGGTGCTGGGTCTGTGAGGGGGAGGCCTGGTTCAGGACCAGAGTCATCTGTGCATCCCCAGACCCACAGAATGCAGGGGGTGGGGGAGGGCCCCATAGAAGTGCAGCCGCCTCCCAGCATCTCTTCCAGAAGAGGAAGAGAGAGCACCTTTGTCGTGGCTGACCCTGCGACGTGCTAGCTCCTACAGAAACTGGGGGTGGGGGCATTCCTCCTCTGGCCCCTTGGGTTCGAGGGCACACTCCATCTGGAGCGCCCTGGCTCAGGCCGGAGATTCCTTCAATTCTAAGAAAAGCCCTAATCTGCGGCCCGCGGCCCCTGCAGACCCCCGCGTGCCCCCATCGGGTCCTGGTCCCCTCCCCTCCCGCAGCCTCTTGCTCTCTCGCTCGCTTGCGCGGATTGGATCAATGCCCTGTGATCGCCCAGCCCGGGGCTTTAGGGGCTGAGCGTATCAATTCAGGCCCACTGAACTGTATTTCCCCGGCCCGGCCCGCCCCCGGCCTTTGTGCGGCGCCCGGCCCGCCCCCTTTGCTCACTCTCCCTTCATGCTTTGTTTGGCAAACACAAAACGCCCGGCCCAGCGGCGGGCCCTTTTCAAGCTTCGCAGCCAGCACTTGAAAACGCCGCGAGGCTCGGGTACCTGGGAACACCTCCAGGGCCAGGCCGAGTGCACGCCCAGCGGCCCGTGCTCCCGCCAGGAGCGCGGGTGGGCCCCGCGGCACCCCGCAAAACGGGCCGGCCCGGGTTGGGGCCCACTGGCTCGGCCTAGACCACTGCGGCCACCCCGCATGCCCCGGCATCACAACGTCTTCCAGGCTTCGGCGTTCCCTTTGAAAATCCGGGGCACTCGGTGGTGGTGGTGGGGGTCTCGCCTCGCCTTTGTGTTTTAAATGGCCCAGAAATTCACTTGACATAGAATTTAGAAGCCTGAGAACGGTTTGGATGATGCACCCGGGGCTCTGACCCAGTGACCACCAAGGGTTGCAAAGGGTCTGGCTCAAGAATGATAATAAAAGCAGTAACAGCAGTGGCGACAGCAGCTACCCTTCATTCAGCTTGCTTACTGTGTGCCACGAGCTATGCTGAGTGCTTTACAAGCAGGGTGACATTTAAACTTAAGTCACAACCTTGTGATGTGAGGATTTTTCTTCTTCCCTTGGTATTGGGGATTGAGTTTCGGGGTGCTCCACCACTGAGCTACATCCCCAGCACTTTTTATTTCAACACAGGGTCTCCCTGAGTTGCTGGAGCTGGGTTCTTTGCCATCCTCCTACCTCAGCCTCCTGAGATGCTGGGGTTCCAGGCGTGAGCCTCTGGTCTAGGGATTAGGGCTTCTTCTATTGAAAAGGAAACTAAGGATCTGAAGGACTAAGGTGCTGCTCCTAGCCCTAGTTTAATGGGCTCTTTACTTAAATGGTGAAAGCTCTTGATGTCTTTTGTCTCTTAGAAAGAAACGACTTTTTTCTTTTTTTGGTGGTTCCTGAACAAGTTATTTTCTGTCTGCATTTGCCAGTTGTCTTCCATAGCTTAGCTGAAGAAACTTTGAGGTGTTCTCATATGAAAACTGTGTTTACTGTAGGCAACTACTTTCAACTAATTGAAATTTGACTTTTTTGAAGATCAATGGCATGCAAGGGACTTAGCTAAGTGACTAAATACAACCTTTCATTGGGTCCTCACAACCACCCCCTGGAGTGAGGTCTACTGTTGTCTCCATTTTACAGTGGAGGAAACTAAAACTGAAATAACCTCAAGGTCGTACACCAGTGAGGACCCAGCAGAGCTAAGACTTGTGTGAAGCCAGTGCCTGTTCTCAAAACCATTAAATGATATAGCCTTCTATTATTATTAATTATATCTTAATTCCTATGGTTCTTCAAAGGATGTAATTTTTTTTTTGGTCCTGGGGATTGAACTCACGGGTACTTGACCACTGAGCCACATCCCCAGCCCTATTTTGTGTGTGTTTTTTTAAATTTAGAGACAAGGTCTCACTGAGTTGCTTAGCGCCTTGCTATGGCTGAGGCTGGCTTTGAACTCACGATTCTCCTGTCTCAGCCTCCCAAAGTGCTGGGATTACAGGCGTGCACCACTGTGCCCAGCTCAAAGGATGTCATTTTGTTATCCAAAAACTGGTTTTTGATTGAACTTAATTGACAGTTACTTATTTATTATTTTAAGTCCCTTTGGGAAGTTTTTCCTTGAAAAGACCAAAATAGCTTTGAAGTGCAAAAATACTGAAGGAAAAGAGGGCTATTGGGGCTTCTTACTTGGGTAGGTCCACTCACCAACAGGAATCTGGTTTATAACCTCCATTCCATTTTTATAGCTAGAGCACATAGCTTCAGAAAATAGTGGATTCTGAGTTAAAGAACTATCTAGAGCTGGAAGGTACTTCAGACATCACCTGGTCTAATTCCTTCACTGTTTGATGGGGAAACTAAGGCTCAAAGAGGGTGGAAATTGTTGAAGCTTAAACAAATGATAGCAAGCCCCAGTGGAACTCAAGTGTGCTGACTCCATGATATAATAATTCCTGTATGGATTCACCAGAAATTAACTGAGTGCATATCATGTGCCAGGCATTGAGCTAGAGGAAAGGGTGGTCAACAGATAAGATTACTGCCGGTATGGACTTCCATTCTAGTGGAAGGGACAGACAATGGATAAATCAAATAAATTTGGTGGCAAATCACATTTGTGGTGAGGCCTATGAAGGCAAGAGACATGGATCTATAAAAGGCTATCATGGTGTCATCTCAATCATTCAGAGAGGTCAGCACAGGCTTCTCAGAGAAAGAAACTTGGGATTGGGAACTCAAGGATGCATAGGAGATGACTTGGCAAAGAGAGGAAATGGATAGCACCCCATCAAAGGGAACAGCGCATGCCAAGATCCTGTGGTGGTGGTGGAGGCTGGGGTTATAGCTCACTAGTAGAGTGCTTGCCTAGCCACGTGTGAGGCACTGGGTTTGATTCTCAACACTGCATATAAATAAATAAAATAAAGGTCTATCAACAACTAAAAAAATATTTTTTTAAATATTTATTTTTTAGTTGTAGGTGGACAGAATATCCTTATTTTATTTTTATGTGGTGCTGAGGATCGAACCCAGTGTCTCCCGCTTGCTAGGCCAGCACGCTACCACTGCGCCATAACCCCAGCCCTAAAAAAATATTTTTAACAAAGGTCCTATGTTTGGAGAGGTATGGCAAATTTGGGGGCTGAAAACAATATGGCTAGAGCATAAAGAACAGGGAGGAACATGATGTGAGATGGAGCTGGAGAGGTACATACATGTGTTGGACTGGCCATAAAGGGTCTCATAAGCCCTGCTGAAGATTTGAGTCTTTATCCTAATATCATTGGGAAACCATGGAAAGGCTTATTAAATCACAGGGCAACATGGAATTCTTTTTTTTTTTTTTTTAATATTTTTTAGTTGTCAGTGGATGTTTATTTTTTTATTTATTTATATGTGGTGCTGAGAATTGAACCCAGTGCCTCATGCATGCTAGGCAAGCGCTCTATCACTGAGCCACACCCCAGCCACATGGAATTCTTAAAAGATCACTCTAGCTGCAATGTGGAAAACGCACTAGGAAACACAGTAAGTTCAGGGAAACAATGGTAAAGATTGTATCTGTCCAAGCCACCCACAACGGCATTATCCAATGTTGACTTAGAATAGGGAGATGATGGTGGTTATCTACCAACTGGTTGTTTGACCAAAGGTTACCCATAGAAATTCTTAGACCCCCAGTTTCCTCATCCGCAAATTGTCCCCAAAACCATCAGTCTACTTTGCATGAGGGTCAATCAAGAAATTTAAAAAGCTGGGTGTGGCAGTACACGCCTCTAATCCCAGCTACTCTGGAGGCTGAGTCAGGAGGATCCCAAGTTTGAAGCCAGCCTTGGTGACTTAGCAGGACCCTGTCTCAAGATTAAAAAATAAGCTGGGCATGGTGGCGCACACCTGTAATCCCAGCACTTTGGGAGGCTGAGACAGGAGAATCGCGAGTTCAAAGCCAGCCTCAGTAACGGTGAAGCGCTAGCAACTCAGTGAGACCCTGTCTCTACATAAAACACAAAATAGGGCTGGGGATGTGGCTCAGTGGTGGAGTGCCCCTGAATTCAATCCCCGGTACCAAAAAAGAAAAGAAGGACTGGGGATATGTAGTTTAGTGGTAAAGCTCCCTCAGTATTGGGGGGAAAAAGGAAGAACTACACAAATGCAAATCATTAACAGCAATTCAGGTCCAGTGATTTTTTTTCAATCCTAATTAAATAATACCTATGCTTTCCATCATCATGTAATGACTAGGCAGAGCTGTGCCTTTTTTAAGTATTAAATACATTATAAACACTTAGATTATGTTCTCCTTGTAAAAACTTAACCATTTCAGAGAATCCTAAAATCTCCCTTGATTTCCAACTCAAATCCTGGTCCTTTTAAGGGAAATGTTTAAAGTGTTTGAATTTGGACTGAAACACAAAGTGATAATGTGGACTAGCCTTCTGTATCTGAATACCTAGAACACTTGGAATGACCTAAAAGAGGGACTGTCTCTGTTGGGGCATGTGCCTTGTAATGGACATCTGTGTTCATGGCTCCCCATAATCCTATACGGTCAAAAGTCAGTTAGATCTGTGCAGGGTCAAATGCTCCCCACTCATATCTTCTAAAAATATGTGATCCCCCCAATATGTATGTTATACAACACTACAAGGGGGTTGTTTTGGTTTAAAGTGTTCTATGCATGAGGTCCTGGGTTTGATTCCTAGCACCACACAAAATAAAAACAAAGTAGAAGTGTTGTGTGTCTTGAATTTGACCATAAAGTGCACACACCTGTGAAAGTAGCACCCAGGTCAAGTTCAAGATATAGACCATTACCAATTGCCCAGAAACCCTACTAGGATCACCTCTCTGTCCTGACTGCTAATGGCATGGATTAGTGTTGCTTGTTGTTGAACTTTATATAACTGCTGCCCATACAGGATGCACACTTCTGTGTGTGGTTCCTTTTGTTCAATATTGGGCTTGGGAAATTCACAACTCTGTCCTTTGCATGAAGCAGTCATTCATTCATGATCAGTGCTGCAACTGTGAGAATATAACAGACTGTATTTATTCTGTTGCTGGTAGACATTTAGGTTGTTTCCAATTTGGAGTTACCTGGTTCTATGACATTTTTTAGTACACCTGAGCAGGGCGTTTCAGCTTTAACCTTTCATTGATGTGAGAGTGAAACACAAAACAAAGCTGACCATTTCACTCTCTCCAAAGTCCTTCATTGGCTCTCCTTCCCCCAGAATTCAAACTGAATTCCTTAGCATGACATTTTTTAAACAATTTTTTATTAGTTGTTGATGGATCTTTATTTATTTATATGCAGTGCTGAGAATTGAACCCAGTGCCTGACATATGTCAGGCAATCGGTCTACCACTGAGCCACAACCTCAGCCCTTCTTAGCATGGCATTTAATGCCTCCCCCGACATATCCCAAATGAAATCAGCCTCCTCTCCTGCCACCAAACTACCATTGCTCACTTGTCATTACTCCACAGGTATGCCAGGACTGTTCACATCTCTGTGCCTTTGCACATGCCTGTCCTAGGATTTGGGATGCTTTCTTTCTTATGTGGAAAGTGTCTATTGGAGCTTTCACTCAATGTCACCTCTTTCGTGAAGCCTTCCCTAACACTTGTATGTAGAATCAAGTGACACCACCCTCTGGGTTCCCTTTATAGTTGGTTCAACTTATTTACTTGGTTTTGATTTGACAAACACATAGTATTTATTCCCTGCCAGCAACTATCCTAAGCACTTTAAAAATATTCACTCATTAATCCTCAAAACAACCCCTAGGCGATTGGCACCAGAGAGTCCTTTTGCCATGTGATGAAACTGAGGCACAAAGATGTTAAAGGCAACTTTCCATACTTATCTTCTATAAGTATATGTAATGTAGAAATTTGTAGATGCAGAGTCTAAATCCAAACACAAGCAGTCCTGCCCGAGAGCCCATGTCTCCTCTGCTCTGCCACACTGTTGCATTCTCTGAAGTGACACTGTCTGCTCTGTGCTGAGGACAGATTAGCCAGCTGATATGCCAGTCTCCCTCACTAGACTTTATCCTCTCTCATGTGCAGGTTACTATCTCATTCCTCTGGCATCTAAAAGCTGGAGAGAACACTCCATGAGTCCATGAATATGTTTAGGTTCACTAAGGGGAATGATTCAGAAGAATCTGGGAATTTCTAGGTGTGAAATGCAAACAGGTTTCCCAAGCAATTAGCTCAATGACACAATTCACCCAGGTAGAAGGGTAACAAAGGCTTAAATAGATCATGGGTGTGAGGTGATTAGACTGGCACATGCGACTTCACATTTCACACTACAGCAATAACAACAGCTCACATTTAACAGGCAATTACCATGTGCCAAGCGCGGCTGTGAGTGGTTTATTTAACTAATTTAATCCTCATGATAACACTATAAAGCAAGTACCATTGTCCCTACTCCATCAGTCAGGGTCGAAGTAGTAAAACAGAAACCTCTTCAAGAGTAAACAACCCTGAGAATTTACTGGAATCAGTGACACAGGTGAGGGATGAAGAGGCAGCCTGGGCATCAGTGACAGCAGGAAGCTTCAGGATCAAAGCATTGAAGATCCCAGGGGCTGGGGCCACCCAGAGCAAGTTGGAACTGTGACAGCAATCTCTGTGACAGGAAAGACAGGAGTAGGAGCCACACAAGAGATCCTGCCTGGGCCAGAGACACCTGAGGGGTTTACTGGGTCATGGGACTTTCAGTGCTGAAACCAGAAGAGTCTTGGGAAAAATGGAACACGTTGCTGTGCCTGGGACATGGAGAAGCAGAGGGAAGAAATTCCCTGACTTTTCTCTTCCTTTTCCCCTCCTATCTCTAGCACAGGTCTCCCACTAGCAGGACCCAGTGGGAAGTCAGCCAGGATGGGGAAGCAGCCTTTAGGGGTCAGACCTCTGGCCATACAGAGCAGAGCAGGCAGAAAGCTAGGAATGAACTTGAGGGTCAGCAGGCCCAAAATTAGCCCAGCCACATTTCAGGCAAAGAAACTTTGGTACACAGAAGGCAACCAGCCATTTGCAGCCTGGCTCTTTGAGTAGCCCTGATCTATGGGGTTGAGCTCAGGAACCAGTTTGGGCTGTATAGGGCCATCTTCACCCCCAAATGGCTGTGATTAATTCCATGACCATGGGACCTGGGACTCCAGCCTCTCTCCCAACCTGTTCTCCTTACATAGGAGGTGAGGCACAGTTTGGCAATAGGTCCCTGGACAGTCCATCAGAGCCATTGGGCACAGAATGGCATTTTGTTAAAGAGTTTGTGCCAAGGTAAATGATCCACATCACTGAGTTCACTGTTTAGTTCAGCTGACATTTTGTATTTGTAGCAAGGCTGGTTTGATTAAGCTAACAGTGCGCCAATTTCCACGTTGAATGGAGCTCCTTGTCTCATCATGGATCAGTAATAAGCAGTGCACAGACCAGCACCAACCTTCAGGCAACACTTTTGTTGGCTTCATCTTTGGAGAAGCAATACGATTTAAAAGTAGAGAAAAAGGACCAGATTTCCAGGTACAGTGGCACATGCCTGTAATCCCAGCTACTCAGGAGGCTGAGGGAGCAGGATGACAAGTTTGAGGCCAGCCTCTGCAACTGAGTAAGATCCTGTCTCAAAATAAAACTAAAAAAGGCTGGAGATGTAGCTTAGTGGTAGAGCATCCCTGGGTTCAACCTCCAGCACCAAAACAAGAAAAAAAGAGCTGGGCGCGGTGGCTCAAGCCTGTAATCCCAGCACTTAAGGAGGCTGAGACAGGAGAATCACAAGTTCAAAGCCAACCTCAGCAACGGCGAGGCGCTAAGCAACTCAGTGAGACCCTGTCTCTACATAAAACACAAAATAGGGCTGGGGATGTGGCTCAGTGGTCGAGTGCCCCTGAGTTCAATTCCAGTACCAAAACAAACAAACAAAAAAACCCAAACAAACAAGAAAAAAAGGAAAAAAAAACAGGATCAGATCATAGCTTGAACACTCCTTTTGTCTTTTAGTCACTAATTGTGTGAGCAAATCACTTAACCTCTCTCTTACATCAGTTCCTTTCTCTCTCAACACCAACCCAAGCTGCCCTTGTCAACCACACTGAGTCACTGTGAGGCATCCTATACCTCTGAAGGTGACTTCTCTATCAAAGAGCTGAATCCATGACTGGCTGAGGGAGGGGAATATCCTATCCTGAAAATGCCACAGAAATTGGAGTGAGGAGACAGGACTACAGGGATATAGCCACATTCAATGACACAGCATTGAGAAGCAGAAATAAGCCCAAGAATGGATGGCACAAAACCCACCTGCATTGTCTTGTAACAAAGTGTGTGTGTGTGTGTGGGTGTGTGTGTGTGTGTGCGTGTGTGTGTGTTGGGGGACAGGGTGGTAGATAGAGTTGGGTGTAGACGATGGAAAGGAAAGAGCAAAGAGACCAAGGTAGGGTGGTGTGATCAACAGAGCATCCCAAACCAGGGGTCAAGCACTGAAACAGGTATACAGGTAGGAGTCTGGAGATACTGGAGGAAAACTGCTCATGTGGGTTGTGTTGTTATATGACAATGCCAACAGGTGGCTGCGCTGTGTAGGTTGTACTGGATCATGCTAAAGTTTCAGTGGAAATGGTGGGAAGGCTGCAGCTCACATCCCAGCAGTGACACAGGCTTGGCAGCCAAATTGGCATGCTCTCCAAAAATGTGTGAAGGGCTTGTCTTGGTCCACAGCCCTCACCTCGGCCAGGGGAGCAGGGGTGTGGATGGGCATCAGTGCCACTCATGTGCACCTGTGTGCTCAGTCACAACAGCTGGGCCACCTCTTTAAGGGCAGCCTTGTATTCCTCTGGTCAGAGGCCAATCCCTGCCCCACTCCCCAGCCAAACACCCAGCTGCTGCCCTGGGAAGGGACTGGGGCCATTAGTGAGGACAGAAGGAGACAAAGGGGACCCTTTTGTGTGTCCAGATCCCGCAGCTCCCTAGCTGTTCCTATGGGCACACAGATGTCTGCATGTTCTGCGAATGTTGTCTGATAGCCAAGGAGGGCAGTGGGCCAGGTCAGGGAACTGGGACTCCAGCCAGCACTGTCTGCCCTGGACTACTGCCCAGTCTGAGTCTTTCCTGCCAGAATCCATGCCAGGGGAATGTCCAGTGGCAGATCCCAGCACCCCAAGCTCTTCAGGCCAATAATGTCTTCACAGGAAAAATTCTGTGCCTGTTGTGAAAGGGCTCTGGTATCTCGTACTAAAGCCAGATTTTAGAAGCTGCATGTGGAGGATGTGGCTAGAGAAGAGTGTGCTTGGGGAGCCCATAGCCCATCTGGGAGTAAAGAGCATACTTAGGGCTTTGGGGAGTTCTGGGGGACCCAGGTGATCCTGTTGCTCTGACAGATCAGCTCCATTTGGTGAGATCATAGACCCCATGGAGAATTCAGTTTCTGAGAGTCAGACCTCAAGCAGAACTTGCAAACCTTTCCTTCATTTCCTTTCATCACTTCTGGTTTTATGTCAAGCCCCTCATTTAATCTCTCTTCTCTTCTGTCTCCTCCTAATTGATGCCTAGTGCTTAGCAACTCTGAAGGCTCACCGCCTGCCTACATTTGTTCTCTAGACTGTCTCCTTTCTGGTGGCGCTCTGTTTCAGAATGCTGTCTCAGAAGACACCCTTGCTGGCTTGGATCTGGCACCAGGAAGTTCTGAAGCCGGAAGTGGATCTTTATGGGCAGCATGTGAGACTTACACAGCTCCAGCTTCCCATACTTCCTGCCTGGACAGAGGGGACTAGGGGTGACAGCAAGGGTAGCAGCTACAGCTCCATTCAACTGACAGGGGCATAGGCAAGGCTGTGACTTGGCTGTATCATATGCTAGGATGCGGCCAGCAGGGACCAGTTCATAGCAATGGAATGAGACTGCCTGGGAGGGGCTGGAGTATAGAACAATTCCTGTTCTCTGGGGGGAGGAAGTGCTAAGGGAACAGCTTCAACTCTAGATGAGAGTGTGGTATCAGGGTGGGCTGACAATGAGCAGCAAGGCCCCAGGCACTGGGCTGGCAACCAAGAGCAATTTCTAGGAAACATGTCTCCAGCCCCCAAATGCCAGGAGCACTAAGTCAGTTTGGAAGGAACTCCAGGGACCAGGGAAGTGTGGTGGAGGGAGCACTGGCTTTGCTTAGAGCATGACAGCTTTGAGTTCAAATCACAGTAATGCTATTTAAGACCTATATAAACCAGGGCAAGTGATTTTACTACTTTGAGTTTCGGTTTCCTCATCTGGCAAATGGAGAAGAAAATAGGTAACCCAGATCCCTTGTCTGGGGCTACTTAGAAGTCAGGGATGGCTTTGAAGTGGAAATAAAGATATAAAGTAGAGAAGCTACCTGATCACAGTTAGAGTGGTGGTGATGGGGTGGGTCGAAACTTTTGGAGGGTTGACTTAGGTTTGAATTTTTAGCTGTAGCACTTCATAGTTATATGACCTTGAACTTTTTTGGCATCTGAAAAATGCCTAATGATGCTACTGTATGGCTTTTAGTGTGTCCCCCCACAAAATTCACATGTTAAAGTGCTAACCCCTAGTACTTATGAATGAAATCTTATTTGAAAATAGGATCTTTGTAGATGATTAAGTTAAAATGAGGTCATTAGAGTGTACCCTAATCTAATGACTGATATGATTTCAGACATCAATGTGCTTACATTAAGGGATACCAAATAGCTGATAAAGCATTACTTCTACATGTGTCTGTGACAGCATTTATGGAAGGGATTGGCATTTGAATCAGTGGATTGAATAACAAAGATCCACCTTCACCCAGTGTGGGTGGGCACCATCCAATCGGCCCAAATAGAACAAAAAGGCAGAGGAAATGGGAATTCACTGTCTCTTTTGTAGCTGGTACAGCCTTCTTCTGCCTGTGGACAACAGAACTCTATGTTCTCTGGTTTTTTAACTCTGGGACTCGTATCTGCAGCCCCCAGGTTCTCATGTCTTCGGCCCCTCATTGAGACTAACACTGGAGGCTCTCCTGGTGCTCCGGCTTGGAGATGACCTATTGTGAGACTTCTCAGCCTCCATAATCATGTGAGCCAATCTCCCTACTAAATCCCCTCTCATAGATCTTTATTTATATCAATGTCTCTGGAGAACTCTGGCTACTACAATTGGTGTTGTTATAAAAAGGGGAAGCTGGGAGAATGCCATGCGAAAATGAACACAAGATTTGTGTGATGTGTCTTTAAACTAAGAAATGGCAAAGATGGCAGCAAACCATGAGAAGATGCACTTTGGGAGGCTGAGACAGGAGAATTGCGAGTTCAAAGCCAGCCTCAGCAATGGCGAGGCGCTAAGCAACTCAGTGAGACCCTGTCTCTACATAAAACACAAAATAGGCCTGGGGATGTGGCTCAGTGGTCAAGTGCCCCTGAGTTCAATCCCCAGTACCAAAAAAAAAAAAAATCACCCTGACCGAGTGCAGTGGTGCACACCTGTAATCCCAGTGGCTTGGTAGGCTGAGGCAGGAGGATTACGAGTTCAAAGCCAGGCCCAGCAACTTAATGAGGCTGTGTCTCTAAATAAAATACAAAAAAGGGCTGGGGATGTGGCTCAGTGGCTGAGTGTCCCTGAGTTCAATCCCTGGTACCAAAGAAACAAAATGAAACAAAACAAAATATCACATTGTAACTCATCAACATGTACATGTGTTAATCAAAAATTAAAATTAAATTCATAAAAAGTACTCAATAGCTTAAAACCATTTTTACCATGAACGGTGTCCAGCTGCACCATTCCTTCCTGACTCATGGAAGAAGTCTGTACTATTGCTCCTGAATGCTAAATTCTTCCTTGTACCTAGTATCCCTTCTCGGTTCCATGATAGTATTTGTTCTTTTTCTTGTATCTTCAACCTTTATTTGCATAACATCTAAATATTTTATCTTTCCTATATTAAAAATAATCTTATGGGCTTGGGTTGTGGTTCAGTGGTAGAGTGCTCGCCTAGCATGCATGAGGCACTGGGTTTGATCCTCAGCACCACAATAAAAAAATAAATAAAATAAAAGCATTGTGTCCATCTACAACTAAAAAAAAAAATATATATATATATATATATATATATATATATATATATATATATATATATATATATATTTAAAAACATAATCTTACACCAGGCACAGTGGTGCACACCTGTAATCCTAGCACTTTGGGAGGCTGAGACAGGAGAATCGCGAGTTCAAAGCCAGCCTCAGCAATGGCGAGGCACTAAGCAACTCAGTGAGACCCTGTCTGTACATAAAACACAAAATAGGGCTGAAAATTTGGCTCAGTGATTGAGTGCCCCTGAATTCAATCCCTGGTACAAAAAAAAAAACATACTCTTATATGCTTGTCTAGGAAACCAACATTTCTCTCTTTTCTTCCTTAATGGTTTTTCTTTAATTTTAGTAAATTTCATAAACCTTGGGATTTTAAAATCCCTTTATGTACCACTTACCTTGGGCAGTATGTATGTGTGTGTGTGTGTGTGTGTGTGTGTGTGTGTCTATATGTGTCTGTCTGTATGTGTGTGTATGTTTGCAAATAACAAAGACCATCCTGGGCCTGTACTGAGTTTCAGGGAAACATGATTGCGATCGTCCAAAGTTCCCTCCATATTCTCGTTGCTTGTTACTGTTTCCTTGGTTAGAATGAAGTTGTTCTCCTCAAGGAAGACTGTATTCTACTCAAGACAAAATTTTTTTTTTTTTGGTACTGGAGATTGAACTCAGAGGCACTCGACCACTGAGCCACGTCTCCAGCCCTATTTTGTGTTTTATGTAGAGACAGGGTCTCACTGAGTTGCTTAGCGCCTCACTGTTGCTGAGGCTGGCTTTGAACTTGTGATTCTCCTGTCTCAGCCTCCCAAAGTGCTGGGATTACAGGCGTGCGCCACTGCGCCCAGCTCAAGACAAAATTTTTGCAGGTGTTTTGTTGTTACCCAATAATAGTCCTGGAAGATTCCTGTCATCAATAGTTCAGTTGAACATTTCCTGAATACCAATTACATCCTAGCACTATTTATAGGTTTTCTCTCACCTCTGTGTCAGTTTTGTGATCTGTATTAGGAAAACATTTTTCATGGCATTCACCTGGCCCAGTCTGTAGTCCATACCCTTAGGGATAATAATGGCTTTAGTAGTTCCTCACAACTAACTTGGAAGTGTGGGGGACACTTCTGATATATGTTATGCTAGGCTTTTCAAAGTCGGTTCCCCAGTAGGATTGATGCCCACTTATCCACAGCAGTAGCTGCTCACTAATGCACATATTATTGGGTTTTATGCCTTTATGTCTGCCTCACTTTTCCCTTTCATACTTAGGTGACCTCCCTCTCAAAACTATCTGCAACTTAGTGGTCTTTTTAAAAAAATATTTTGTAGTTGACGATGGATCTTTATTTATTTTTATGTGGTGCTGAGAATCAAACCCAGTGCCTCACACATGCTAGGCAAGCGCTTTACCACTGAGCCCCAACTCCAGCCCAACATAGTGGTCTTTGTTTCAGGGTCTATTTTTGGAGGAGCCAAACTAAAAGAATAGCTTGCACTAGGAGAGTACTTACTACCCATGGGCCAGGCATTGTGATACTTGCTTCATTTCAGAGGCTGAAATTGAATTCAGTCAACTGAAACATGAAATACTTATAATAAGCCCTAGCACATAGTAGGTACTCAATAAATATTATCTATATATCAGAGACCAGACGGGGACACAGACTACACCAGTGTTTTGAACAGTGTTTAGTACAATGGTTTGAGTTAATTGTTAATTAGGCCTAAAGTCATGTAGATCACTGAGAAGGTAAGATGATAAGTAGAAGTAGCAACTGCAGGATGTAGAGATGTAGATGCTATCACTAAAGGAACAAAGAGAAGAGGTTGAGATATTTTTCCCCCAGTGCTAGGGGCTGAACCCAAGGATGCTCTACCACTGAGCTACATCCCCAGCCATTTTTATTATTTTATTTTCTGAGACAGTGTCTGGCTAAGTTGCCAAGGTTGGCCTTGAACTTAAGATCCTCCTGCCTCAGCCTCCTGAGTCACTGGGGTTACAAACATGCGCCACCACACCTGGCTTTGGGTTTGGAGTTGCTAAAGGCTGGAAGCTTAGAGAAGGAGCCCTACCAAGCTGAAACTGAGTTCTGAGGAGAGGGCACTGCTCAGTGGTACTGCTGATTCTGAGCTTGGAGGACTGGTCCTGCCTGGCCAGACCTCTGTGCAGGGGCCATTGCTGGTTAGCACTGTTCTCTGAGAGACAGGATAAAGCTTGTTCCACAAATTCTGGAAAAGTGAAAATCTGAATCAGCGGCTGCCTCTGGGAGAAGCAGCAATGGCTGGAGTGAAGAAGTGTTAGGGTGATATTTATAGGAACATGAAACCAACAGGAAGCACAGTAAGAGCAGGTTTCTTCTTCCTCCTCCAGCCTTGCAGTTTTCCTCAGGTATAGCCATTGGTGGAGACCAGAAAGGAGCTAGTTGGCAGAAAAGATATGTGGTTGATGGGGTCCCTGTCCCAGCATCACAAAGCAGAGTATAGGCTGGGTTTTGAGCTGAGAGACAACCTAGCAATTAGCACACACAGTTTCCACAACAATTCTTGGGAGTAGATATTATAGTTATCCCTGTTTTGTTCAATAGTCTTTATTTTTTAGAGCAGTTTTAAGTTGTGATGGTTAATTTTATGTGTTGAGTTAACTGGGTTGCTCAGTCAACATTTGGTTCAGCCAGGTGTGGTGGCACATGCCTGTAATCCCAGTGGTTCAGGAGGCTGAGGCAGGAGGATCACGAGTTCAAAGCCAGCCTCAGCAACTTAGCAAGGTGCTAAGCAACTCAGTGAGACTCTGTCTCTAAATAAAATATTTTAAAAGGGCTGGGGATGTGGCTCAGTGGTTAAATACCCCTTGGATTCAATCCCTGATAAAAAAATTTTTTTTGGTTCAAATTTCTCTGGCTGTGTGAGTTGGATTGTAGATGAGATTAACATTTGAATGAGTAGACTGGGTGAAGCAGATGGCCTCCCCAGTGTGACTGGGCCACATCCTATCTGCTAAAGGTCTGCATAGAACAAAATGGTGGAGCAAGAGAGAATCTGCTCTCTCCACCTGAAAGTCTTCAAATTGCCTTGGAGAAGACATCTGTCTTCTCCTACCTTTGGCCTTGGAGAGGAATTGATACCATACTATCTGCTTTCCTGGGTCTCAGGCCCTTGGATTGCAGGCATTGGGACTTCTCATTCTCCATAATCCTTATAATTAATTCCTTATAATTAATCTGTCTGTTTATCTAGCTAGCTATCTGGGTAGCTATCTCCTATTTGTTCTGATTTTTGGAAGAACCTCACTAATAAATAATTTCATAGCAAAACTTAGTGTCAACCAGTGTTAAATCTCTGAGTTTCAATGACTGGATTACAAAGCACTAGTCCAAGGTCACATAGCTAGTCAGTGAAACAGCTGGGATTACATCCCAGGATCTCAGGTTCCAGAGCCCATGCTGTCAGTCACCTAAGTACCTCTTTTCTCTTTCCTTTCATCCAAGTTCACATGTTCTTCAATGCCATTAAATTATTCTGCAACTCAGGCTTTTTATGTGTTTGAGTATATGACAACCCCTTTCCTCCTCCATTCTTTTTATAAAACAAATTAGCCACTATTTTCTATACTTGGGAGTCAGAGCAAATGAGGTATTTATCAGGATGGCACTGAGCACCTTAAATGTTTTTGGTGACCTTAGCACTCTATTGGTTCTATTGAGAAGCCTGACAATCTGGTGATACTATAAGAAACTTATGTGCATCCCAACTGGCATTTGTCCTAGTAGTAGGCAGAAGGTGGAGTTAGTAATTATGAGCTGATGCTCACAAAGTTGGGCAAGGAGGAGAAATCCAGGTATATCACAATTTTTACTCCTGAGAGACCAGACGATTTTCCTTCTTGGGCCAAGCTCCTTTGTGACAATCAATTTGTTCTGTTGACACTACCTTTATTGAGATCCAATTTCTCTTTCTCATCATCTCTAGTTATCACACTAGGTCAGAAGCACTGAGCTCGGGCTGGGATTGTGGCGCAGTGGTAGCGTGCTCGCCTAGCATGTGTGAGGCACTGGGTTCGATCCTCAGCACCACATAAAAATAAAAAAATAAAGATATTCTGTCCACCTACAACTAAAAAAGTAAATAAATATTTAAAAAAAAAAAGAAGCACTGAGCTCAAGTTTGAAGGGTAGGTGTGGGGTCACCAGAAGGTCACTAATACCTCTCAGCAAGTTGGGGAGTTTTGAGATGAGTGATTGTCCAATTATAAAGCCAACACCTGATAGCCTTCATGCTGGAGACCTCTACAAGGAAAACTGCAGCTGGAATCCTTCTCAGGGCCTGCCCTTCAACAGGAAGTCTGGTTTCACTCAGCACAGCAATGCTGACTCTGGGTCTGGACAACTGACATGTGACCTCATTTTAGAGACAACAGTTATCACTGTCTAAGGTTATGATATTTCATGGCGTAGAAGTTTCTTCCTTCCTCCCTAACAGGTTGGAAGCCTTCTACTTGCCAAAGTACCAAAAGACAGAAGTTCCTATGTGACAATACAGGCAGCTTTGAGCTGAGGACCTTCTTTGTGAGAAGCCAGCCTGGATGTCATAATTAAGGCTACTCAGAGAAATGCAGTGGTATATGACTGATGTTCTGAGCTTTCTAACTGGGATGAGAATTCAATGAAATCTATAATGTGTAGGACACATTTTCCCATCACAGTAATCAGCAGCCTGGACCATCCGGGCTCCCTCAAACAGTGGCCATTGGTCAACTACAGGCATTTCATGACAATGGTGCCCATGTTTACCATCCCTTTATTAGTGCCATGTCACTATGAAGGCCGATGTTTGAAGGACAGAGAAGTAAAAAATCTCAATTATCTGGCATTTGAGGAGATTATTAGGCTCCAGTGCCTCCTATCTTTTCTTAATATTCTCCCAAATTCCCTCTAATTCACTTGATCAGGACTGAATCATTGGGATCATGCCCTACAGCAGAAACCACCAGATGGAAACTTTCTTCTGGAGCATGAGCTTTTGGAAATAGTAAAAAGACCTAAATATATCACAAAACCTAAAACAGGGAGATGAGTGCTATGGTTTGGATCCCACTATTATAATTTTGAACCTCCCAAACTGAGGAAAAATCCGTATTCATGAAAGCCAGTGACAGAAAATGACTGCAGATCTCAGTCATTGGAGAGCATAAAGATTCAAAACTGGGAAAACCCAGTAAAAATATCAAGTGTGCTGCAGCCGTGAAGGAAGCTAAGTACAAGTGAATCACAAACCAGGAGCTAGGAAGAACTTGAACAGAACAGAGGGTAAGTGGGGAATAAAGTGAGAGGAATCAGATGATGGTAGAAAACAGATCTGAGGTGCTTGTGTTTATGTGCTGTTGTCCAGGCATGGCAAGGATGGGGTGGGCTGGCTTGAAGGTGCAGGGGCCACAGCAGATAGCGATGACACTGTAAGAGTGACGAGTTTCCATCAATGCAGTCAATGAGGTTCCCCTAGGTAGTTTACAGCTGCTCCTTTGTTAGTCAGGGTTTGAAAATTTGACAACCACCACCAATGTTATCAATGTTACTGATAACATTGATGTCTCCTTTGAAATAGGGACATTATTTTCATTTATTTTAGTGAACTTTTAAAGATGGCAGCACATAGGATTGGTGTTCCATAGTGGTTTCAGTTCCAACAGAATCCTCTGTGCACTGCAGAGGCCACCTGGGGAAGCTCAGGAGAACTTTTACCTACATTTCTAATCTCAACCAACTCTATCCACATCCACTTTGAAAGACTTCAGCTTCCCTCCAAACTTCTAACATGTTTGTTCTAGTTTTTTTTCATTTTAGTGTTCCTAAAAATCAATATATTACTGTTTCAATTCCCCAGTATACTCCTTCAGAAACTAACTTGTGATGGCATCCACTTTTAAGTTTAAGACTTTACAATAAAAATAGTGGAAATTCATGTTCAATTTTCGCTTAATTGCCACTAAAGGCAGTTATTGTGATGTTACTCTTGGAAAGTAAGATATTCTTACATGAAAACGATATAGCAACTGAGTGCAAATCTGAAGACTGGATATTTGATTTTAGTGAGAGTAAGAAAGAAGAGATTGATCTTCCCAATTTCATTTGTTTGACTATAATTGAATTATCATAAGATATTTGAGTTATACCATTATCTAGGAATATCAAAATCACTAGTATAGACACAATGAGTACTTTCTAATAAGAGAGTTTGGCAATTAAAGTCCCCCTCTTCATCTGTAGACATTTGATTTGATTTGCTACAGTTGTAGGTTTTTTAATATAGGCTTTTACTGTATAGTCATATAGATTATTCTAGCTATAACATATATTCCTATCCAAGTCACTTTTTAAAAATGCTGACTTCAGCAGCCATGTGATTAATAATAATATGTAACCTTGATTAAGTGTTTTGGAGCTTTACAGATGAGGAGATGTATGCATAGATACAAATAACTATCCGAAGGTCACATATCTAATAAATAGCACGGCTGAACTTTGAATCCAAGTCTTTAACCAAGCCCATTGATCTTAACCATTATATACTTCTTATACAATTACAAATTATACATTGATCTAGACTAAAGTCATCTCACACTTTGAAATTATATTTGATCTGGATATCTTTTAAATAATTTAGATGCCATCATTTTGTATAGCCAGTCAATGAAATAACAAGTAACAAGTATGTCCAATCAATTGATATTTATAGAGCACTTCCTTTAAGTCTTCTATGTTCCAGAGTTGACAGGTCACCATATAGTCAGGAATATAAGACCTAACTTGTAAAATAAGAAAGAACACTCTTAAGGGCTGTAGCTCCGTGGTAGAGCACTTGCCTAGCATGTACAAGATCCTGGGTTCAATCCTTAACACAACACACACACACACACACACACACACACACACACAAAACCTCCTAGATCATGAATCTGGCTGAAATGATAATATCTAAAACACACTTGATTGTATGCAATTCATAATTTTATTGATTGCAATTCACTAAATCTGTAACTAAATAAAACTGAATTTTATATCATTGTCAAGCATTTTACATAATCAAATCCATAAACTAAAGAGCAGTCTTTGTGAGATAAGGAATCATGCTATCTAACTTGGCTTCTATCACAGACACTAAACTGGAAGTACTGACTGTGCTAAATGTCAGAGGGGCTCAAAGAACGGAGAGATCATCTGGATGATTGAATATCTAGTTAGAGGGTGCTTCATAGAGGAAGAAAACTTTGAGATGGGTGAGTATAATTTGGAGAGAGAGAGAAAAAAATAGACAAGAAGGCTGCAAAGGAAAAGAGAAAGGGCTTAAAGAGATCTCCCAGGGGACAATAATGAATAGGAAAAGGAAGTTTATATCTATGAAAAAAACAAAGGAATGGTTAAAGAGGGAAGAGAGGTAGAAGCAGAGACAGAAGGCAGAGGAGAGAATTTCAAGGTGTGGGCAATAATCCTTTTCAAATGATACAGGGATATGGAGGGAGGTAAGACCAAGAACAGGCCACAGCCCAGCTAAGTCCTGAAGTTTCCAGATACTGTCCCATAAAGTGGATAAGGTAGTAGAAGGTTAATAGAGATGGTTAGGCAGAGGAGACAGCTGGTAAATACAGCATGTGTGGAGCTTGGCAGTGAAGGGACAAAGCAAGGTCAGGAGAGAAAAACAAGTCATACAGAAGTCCATCTACTTTTTAAAATAAGACGTTCAAGATTGTTTTTGAGGGTGAAAGGAAGAAGCCTGTGGCCCAAGAGAGAGCAAAAATGTCATGAAGTAAAAATGTAATTGGTGAGATAATGGTCCTAAGAAAGGAGAGGAAGAAGCTGGGCATGGTGGCGCACGCCTATAATCCCAGCACTTAGGGAGGCTGAGACAGGAGAATCGCGAGTTCAAAGCCAGCCTCAGCAATGGCGAGGCGCTAAGCAACTCAGTGAGACCCTGTCTCTACATAAAACACAAAATAGGGCTGGGGATGTGGCTCAGTGGTCGAGTGCCCCTGAGTTCAATCCCCAGTACCAAAAAAAAAAAAAAAAAAAGAGAGAGAGAGAGAGAGGAAGAATGTGGCTCAGAAGTCAGATGTACATTATGTTTCTTCATTCAATAGGTATCTGTGAAGTGTTAGGTTTGGGAGACACAGGAGAGAAAAATCTATCAACTAAACAACAACAAAATTCCTACCCTCATGAAGCTTTATAAATTTAGTAGGAGAGAAAGATTTTTAAACAAACACTAAAGTAAAAATAGAGTTACAAATGGTGATTAGTGTAAGATAGTGTTATGGTTTGGATATGAGGTGTCTCTCAAAAGCTGACATGTGCAACAATGCAAGAAGGTTCAGAGGAGAAATGATTGGGTTGTGAGAGTCTGAACACAATCAGTGAATTAAATCCCTGATAGGGATTAACTGTGTGGTAACTGAAGTGGTAGGGTGCTGCTGGAGGAGGTGGGCATTGGGGGCGTGGCTTTGCGGTATATATTTCTATCTGGTGAGTGGAGTCTCTCTCTCTGCTTTTTGATCACCATGTGAGCTGTTTCCCTCTAACACACTTTTCTGCCACCGGGAGCCCTGAGGAATGGAGCCTGCTGTTTATGGACTGAGACCTCTGAAACCGTGAATTCCCAAATAAACTTTTCCTCCTCTACAATTGTACTGGTTGGGGCTTTTAGCCACAGCAGAAAAATAGCTGACTAAAACAGACAGTTTTCATGAAACAGAGAATCATGGTGGAGGCTACAAAGAGAAAGCCTTACAGAAGAATTGAGTATTTCTACTAAGACCTAAAGGAGGAGAGAGAGTCAGCCACACAAAGACCTGAGGTTTGGGAGATAGAACTTTCCAGACAAGGGAGATTAACAAGTACAGGAGGGTCTAAGGTTAAAAAAAGAAAACAGTTTGGTATGTTCCAGAAACTAGGAGAAGGCCAAGCAAATGGCAATGTTAATTCAGCGAGCTTTCTGGCCCTTCTAATAAAAAAACCTCAGGCCCAGTTTCACTTGTTTCTGAGCCAAGTGAGAGAGGTACACAGCCCTGAACCACATCCTTCCCCACTGTTTTTCTGTGCAACAGGGAGCAGGGGCTGCATCTAGGAGGGGAAGCTCAGCAAAGCAAGGGAAGAAGCTTGGAGCAATGAGGGAGGGAGGCTAGGGTGGGCCTGGGCCAGCTGAGGGGCAGATGGTTGCAGGAGGAGCAGCTGGGGCTCTTCCGGAGGCATGTCTCCGGCCTGCCCCTGAGCCCTAGAGAAAACTGGTAAGGGTCACAGAACAAGAAGCTCTGTGCTGCCTGATTGATTGATTGATTTACAAATTGATTGACTGATTTTGTTTTTTGTTAGCAACCAAGTCATCTGGAATTGCATGTAGCAAAAGGTAGGTGGTCTAGTAGGCAATACTATTAAAAAACTTTAATAGAGCAATAATTTACATATTTTACACACATATATATAGTATCCAGTTTGATGAGATTTGCCACCATCACCCCAGTTAAGATACAGAATATTTTCACCACTCCTAAAAGTTCCCTCGTGCCCTTTCTAGTACATACTACCCTTCCTCAAAGGCAAACATTATTCCAGTTTCTTTTACCATAAAACAGTTTTATATTTTTGAAGGTCATATAAATGGAACTATACATTTTTGTATCTGGTTTCTTTCATTTATCATGTTTTGGAGATTTATTTTTTTAATTCCATATATCAGTAATACATTTCTTTTTATTCCTGTCTAGTGTTACATTGTACATATGTATGTATATATATATATATACCACAATTTGTCTATCCATATTCCTGTTGATGGGCATTTACGTTGTTTCCAGGTTTTGTCCATTATGTATATACCCACTATAAAAATTATATTAATCTTTCTCTCTCTCTCTCTCTCTCTTTTGGTACCAGAGATTGAACCCAGAGGTGTTTAACCACTGAGCCCCATCCCCAGCTGTTTTCATTTTTGTTTTTAATTTTGAGACAGGGTCTCACTGGCTTTGAACTTGTAATCCTCCTGCTTCTGCCTCTTAAGCCACTGGGATTGCAGGTGTGGGCCACCGCACCAGGCCATATACAAGTCTTTTTGAGGGCACATATTTTCTTTTCTCTTGGGAATATCTAGGAATATAATGTCTGAGTTGCAGGGGAGGGGTATGTTTAACGTCATAAGAAAATGCCTAACAAGGTTCCAAAATGGTTATAACATCTTACTTCCCACTTCCCCACCAGCAATGCAGGAGGGGTCCAGTTACTCCACATCCTCTTCAACATTCAGTATTTTCAATCTTTTTCATTTTAGTCATTCCAGTGGGTATGAAGTATCATCTCATTATGGCTTAATTTGCATTTCCTTAATGGTTTTATTAACCATTTTAATAAATTGGTTAATTTTAATAATTGGTTAATTTTCTGTTCAAAATTTTTGCCATTTTGAAGTGCTGTTAATCTCTTTATTAGTGATTTTAGAGAATTATTTATGGTTAGAATTATTTATATTTTGGTTAGAAGTGTTTGGTATATATATACATGTGTGCACATGCATGTGTGTGTGTGCATGCACGTGCGCGCACACACACACAATTACATATTTTGCAAATATTTCTCCTTGTCTGTACCTTTCCAATTCATTGGCTCAGCTGTGGCTTTTGATAAACAGTTGTTTTTAATTTGATATAGTCTACTTTATCAATATTGTTATGGCTAATTCTTTCTTTATGGCTAATCCTTTTTGTGTCATCTCTAAGAAATTTTGTCCGTTTTGAGGTGATGAAGAAATCACAAAGCTTCTAGAAGTTTTATGGTACTAGTTTCCAAGTTTAAGTCTTTAATCAATTTTAAATAAATGTTTGTGTAGTGTGAGTAGAGATTAAGGTGCACTTTTCCATACACATATTTAGTTTTGATTTGTTCAAATCACACAGTATGAATCTTCCAAATTTTTTCTTCTACTTCAAGTTTGTTTTAGCTGTTCTAAAACTTATACAGAAATGCAAATACCATTCTTTTTTCAAATTTATTTTGGCTATTCTAGATCCTTTGCTTTTCCATGTGTATTTTAAATCAGCTTGCCTGCAACCACAAATCTGGCTTTGATTTTAGGTGGGATAATATGGAATTGAGAGATCAATTTGAGAGAACCCAATATATTAACAGTATTAGTTTTTCCAAGTCATGAATACAAAATATATCTTTCCATTGATTTAGGTCTTCTTAAATTTCTCTTAGTAATGTTTTGTAGTTTTTACAGTAAAAGGCTTACACAATTTTTACTAATTTATTCCTAATTATTTTATATTTTGGATGCTATTTTGACTTGCATTTTTTAAAAAAATTCATTTTCCAATTGTTTATAGTTAGTGTACACAAATAAAAGTGAATCTGTTTATTGATCTTGTGTGGCTGACTGATCCTTAAGATAGCCCCCAAGGTCCTAACTTCCTAGTGTTCATGCCCTTGTATATCACCCTCCCTCCAAATATGAGTGTGACCTGTTAACTTACTTATAGTCAATAAATATGGGAAAGGTAACAGGAAGCACATGATTATGTGTCCATGGTTATATTACATAAGAATGTAGTACCCATCTTGCTGTAGTCTCTGTATCTTGCTGCTATGAGGAAGCCAGCAGCCATGCTGAGGAACCTCACATGGCAAGAAACCATATGTGGTCTAGCAAAATCAAAGATGGTCTCCTGATCAATAGGCAGCACAAAAACGGAACTCTCATTCCTTCAGCAAAAAGTAAATGAATACTGCCAATGAGCATGAGTGGACGGAAGTGGGTTTTGCCCAGCTGAAACCACTAAATGGGAATTTAGACCTGGCCAGTTCCTCAACTGCAGTCTATAAGACCCTAGGCAGAAGCCCCAGATATGTGGTATCCAGACTTGACACCAACTGTGAGAGAAAAAAGATGTGTTGCATTTTAACTGTAATTTTTTGTAGTAATATTGTTATGTGGTAATACAATACTAATACACCTTGAATGCAGGGTCATCCATAAATTCATTTATTATTTGGATTTTTTGGGTACTGGCGACTGAACTCAGGAGTGTTCTACCACTGGTCTATATCCCCAGTCCTTTATATTTTGAGACAAGTTTTTATTAAGTTGCTAAGGCTGGCCTCGAATTTACAATCCTCCTGCCTCAGTCTCCTGAGTTACTAGGATTACAGGTGTGTGCCACCACATCCAGTTCACCTATTTCTAATACTTTTCTGTTTTACACTCCTTTGGATATTCTATGTACACCATATTTTCTCATAATAAGAATGATTTCACTTCTTCCTTTCCAAATAGTTGGTTTTATTGATTTTCCATATTGTTTGCTTTCTATTTTATTTATTTACATTCTTAGCTTTATTAGTTTTCTTCTACATACTCTGAAATTACTTTTCTTTTTAGCTTTTAAAGAAAAAATTATGTAATTAATTTTAGACCTTTGCTCTTTTCTAACATAGGCATTGAAAGCTATCAATTTCCATGTTGGAAGACAGTGGAGAATAGCAGCCAGCACATACTGGCTGCTCCCTAAGTTTGAATGGGATAAACTGTTCTGCAGCTGCGCAACAAGGCAGGGGAGCAGAGTAGTGATCAACTGAGGCACAGGAATAATTTTTTTAGAATAATAAGAGAGTTAGCAAAAGAAAAAAAGGCAGAGAAATAGTTTATAGTGCTGGGTGCATGGCTGTTCAGTGGGAGAGGGGACACTCCCTTCCAGAGTGCTGGGGAGAAAAGGAATCATAAAGATTTCAAGAATTACAGACTCCACTATGGGACAGATAGGCAATTTGGGCAGGAAGATTTAAATACAGCAACAACAAACCGGCATGATCTGCACTCCCTGCTGGAGATAGTGATCATCATGTCCCATAAAAGGGATGTAAGGGATTGATCAAAGCACTGAGAATATGTTGTCTGTGTCCTTTGACATGGAGATGTACTCCTGGCTTGAGACACATAGTAAAGTGAAAGCAGCCTACTAAAGAGTCCTCCAGAGGCTGGGGATATAGCTCAGTTGGTACAGTGCTTGCCTCACATGCACAAGGTCCTGGGTTCAATCCCCTGTATCACAAAAAAAAAAGAGAGAGAGAGAGAGAGTCCTCCAGATAAGAGTGGGAGAGAGCCATTCCAGTAAATGGGCAAATCTCAACGTAGAAATTCAAGGAACATTAGAAAGTAAGGAAATAAAGTGCCTCTAAAAGTTTATAATTCCCTAACACTTGAGTCCTCAGATATCAAAAGTCATGAAATACCAATTAAAAAATTGATGATTAAAATGACCAATGAACTAAAAGATCTAAGGAATGAACTAAGAAAATACAGGAAGTGAAAGAGTATTCAATACAGAGAAAGAACCAAATAGATATCCTCAAAATGGAAGAACTAATAAATCAAGCTAAAAACTCAGTTGAAAGTATCACCAAAAGTTTAGACCATGTAGAATACAGATTTTCAAGACTCAAAGACAAGTTATATGATATTGAAAATTCAGTCAGCAATGAAGACAATAATAGACCATAATCAGAATATTCAGAAAATCTGGGACAACATTAACAGACCAAATCTTAAGATCACTAGCATTAAGGAAGGCACCAAAATACAAACTAAGGGCATGTATAACCCTTTTTGTGAAATAGTATCAAAAAATTTTCCAAATCATAGGAATGAGATAGAAAGCCAAATATAGGAGGCATTCAGAATTCAAAATAGTCCAAATCAGAAAAGATTTTCCCAAGACATAATAATTAAATTTTCCAATATATAGACAAATAATTGATATTTAAAAGCCTCCAGAGCTGGGTGTGGTGGTGCATGCCTGCAATCCCAGGAAGGCTGAGACTGGAGAATCGTGAGTTCAAAGCCAGCCTCAGCAATGGCTAGGCACTAAGCAACTCAGTGAGACTCTGTCTCTACATAAAACACAAAATAGGGCTGGGGATGTGGCTCAGTGGTCGAGTACCCCTGAGTTCAATCCTCGGTACCAAAAAAAAAAAAAAAAGAAAAGAAAAGAAAAGAAAGTAAAAAGAAAAAGAAAGAAAAGCCTCCAGAGAAAAATGGCAGGTCACATTTAAAAGTAAGCCATCAGAATTACTGCTGATTTCTCAGCACAGACTGAAATCTGGGAGGGTTTGGAGTAATATATGCCAAGCCCTAAAACAAAATAATTGCCAACCAGGATTACTATTATCCAGCAAAGTTATCCTTAAGAATTGAAGAAGAAATAAAAACCTTCCAAGATAAATATGAACTACCAAGCCAACACTACAGAACATATGTAAAATATAATATGCAGATGAAATTAAAAACAAGATATAACAATGACAAGCATTTATGACCCAAATGTTAGTGCACTTACTTATGTAAAACAAACTCTAAATTGGGAGCAGTGGTGTGTCCTTGTAATCTGAGTGACTCTGAAGGCTAAGTCCAGAGAATTGCAAGTTTGAGGCCAGCCTCAACAACTTAGTGAGATCCTGCCTCAAAATGCAAAATAAAAAGGACTGGGGATGTAGCTTAGTGTCAAGGCACCCCTGGGTTCAATCTCCAGTGCCCCCCAAATATTTGTGTGTATGTATGTATATCTATATATCTCTTTATCTATATCTATAAACTCCGGTCAACATAAAGACTCAGATGGACCTCAATACAATAATACTGGGTGATTTCTTTTTTTTTTATTTTTTTTTAAATATTTTTTTTAGTTGTCAATGGACCTTTACTTATTTTACTTATTTATATGTGGTGCTGAGAATTGAACCCAATGCCTCACGCATGCTAGGCAAGTGCTCTACCACTGAGCCACAACCCCAGCCCCATACTGGGTGATTTCAACTCACCTTTCTCACCAATGGACAGGCCATCCACATATAAATTAAATAAGGACACTTCAGATCTAAGAAAATGCTATTAATTAATGAACCTGATAGATATCTATAGAATATATCATCTAACAACAACAGAATTTACTTTTTTCTCAGCTGCTCATGGAAATTTCTCCAAAATAGACCATATTTTAGGACACAAAGCAAGTCTTAGGAAATAAAAACATACTGGGCTAATTCCTTATATCTTATCAGATTACAATGGAATGAAATTAGAAATGAATAGCAATAAAAAACACAAACCATTTTAACACATAGAGATGGAATAAAATAGTTTTTGGAGGGGTATTATGGATTGAGCCCATGGACACTTTACTATGGAGCTACACCCTCAGTCCTTTTTTATTTTTGTTTTGAGACAGGGTCTCATTCAGTTGCTGAGTGTCCTGCCAAGTTTCTGAGGCTGGCCTCGAACTTGTGATCCTCCTGCCTCAGCCTCTCAAGTACATGGGATTACAAGGCATGCACCACTGCACCCAACTGAATAATACACTTTTGAATGAGGACTAGATAGTACAAGAGATCAGGAGAGAAATTTTTAAAATTCAGAAACAAACAAGAACAGAGATACAACATATTAGAATTTCTGGGACACTCTGAAGGTAGTTATAAGAAGAAAGTTTAGAGCATTGAGTGCCTATAGGGGTGGGAAATAAAACAGAAAAATCACAGACAAACAATCTAATGTTAATCTCAAGGCCTTAGAAAAGCAAGAACAAACTAATTCCAAAACCAGTAGAAGACAGGACCTAATTAAGATCAGAGCTTAAATCAATGAAGTAAAGAACAAAAAACAATACAAAAGATCAATACAACAAAGAGTTGGAGCTTTGAAAAGATAAATGAGACTGATAAATCCTCAGCCAAAGTAACCAAAAGAAAGAGGGAGACCCAAGTCAACAAAATTAGAGATGAAGGGGCTGGGGTTGTAGCTCAGTGGTTGAATGCTTGCCTAGCACATGTAAAGCACTGAATTCAATACTCAGTACTGCATAAAAATAAGAAATAAAATAAAGGTATTGTGTCCATCTACAACCTAAAAAATTTTTTAAAGAGAGAAAGTTGGGGCATACTCCCAAATTTATTCTATGAAGCCAGTATCACCCTGATACCAAAACCAGATAAGGATACATCAAGGAAGAGAAAACTACAGATTAATATCCCTGGTGAACACAGATGCAAAAATTCTTAATAAAATATTAGCAATCCACATTCAAAAACACATTAAGGGGGGCTGAGGTTGTGGCTCAGTGGCAGAGTGCTTGCCTCACATGTGTGAGGTACAGAGTTTGATCCTCAGCACCACATAAAAATAAGCAAACAAAATAAAGACACTGTGCCCATGTATAACTAAAAAATATTTTTAAAAAATGCATTAAGGGGCTGTGGTTGTGGCTCAGTGGTAGAGCACTTGCTTGGCATGTATGGGGCACGGGGTTCAATCCTCAGCACCACATAAATAAAATAAAGGTATTGTGTCCATGTACACCTAAAATTTAAAAAAAACATTAAGAAGATCATACATAATGATCAAGTTGGTTTCATTTCAGGAATAAAAGTTTGGTTCAACATACACAAATCAATAATTTATCACATAAACAGAATTAAGGACAAAAACATATGATCACTTCAATAGATGCAAAAAAGCCTTCAACAAATTCAGCATCCATTCATATTAAAAACACTGAAGAAAATAGGGATACAAGAAACATACCTCAACATCAGAAAGGCGGTATATGACAAATCCAAAGCCAATATCATACTGAATGAGGAAAAGCCAAAAGCATTTCCTCTAAAATCAGTAACAAGACAAGGAAGTCCATTCTCACTACTCCTATTCAGTACAGCTCTTGAAACTTTAGCCAGAGCAATTAGGCAAGAGAAGGAAATAACAGGGACACAAATAGGAAAAGAAGAAGTAAAATTATCTCTTCAGGAAATCTGAGACAACATACGATAGGGTCCTATACTTACAATACCCAAGAAACTCCGCCAGAAGACTTCTAGAACTGATAAACAAATTCAGCAAAGTAGCAAGATACAAGATCAATGTACAAAGATCAATAGTTTTTCTAGACACCAATAAGAAACCCTATGAAAAAGAAATTAGGCAAACACTTTCATTCACATAGCCTCAAAAAAAAAACCCTGGAAATAAATCTAACCAAAAATGTGAAAGACCTCCTCAATGAAAATTATAGAACACTGAAGAAATTGAAGAAGACACTGTAAGATGAAAAGACCTCCATGCTCTTAGGTAGGCAGAATTAATTTTGTTAAAATGGCCATATTACCAAAAGCAACCTATAGATTCAATTCAATCCCTATCAAAATACCAATGACATTCTTTACAGAATTAGAAAAAATTATAAATTCATATGAAAGAATAAAACACTCAGCATACTACAGGTATACCTGCATTCCAGTGTTTATAGCAGTACAATTCACAATAAGCAAGTTATGGAACCAGCCTATGTGCCCATCAATAGACAGATAAAGGAAATGTGGTATATATACACAATGGAATATTACTCAGCCATAAAGAAGAATAAAATTATGTTCTTTGCTGGTAAATGGATGGAACTGGAGAGCATCATGCTAAGTGAAATAAGCTAGTCTCAGTAAGTCAAGGGTGGAATGTTTTCTCACATATGGAGAGCCTACAGAGAAATAAGGAATTAAAAAAATGGGATCTTACAAAAATAGAAGGGAAAATAATAGAGTAGAGGAAGAAAATGGAAAGGGAGGAAGAAAGGGAAGAAAAGGAGAGGAAGTGTGTAATGACCAAATTATGATAAGTGCATGTAAAAATATATCACAATGAATCCCACTTTTATGTATACATATAACGCATCAATTAAAAAATAAATAGAAGGAAGACTAATAGAGAAGAGGAAGAGGATGAGGAAAGGGAGGGAGAGAGGGAGGGAAAAAGGGAATACTGGGAAATGAAATGGAGAAAATTATATTATGTACACATATGAGTATGTCACAATGAACCCTATTATTATGTATAATTATAATGTGCTAATAAAATTTTTAAATACTATCAATTTTCCTTTAAGCCCTATCCTTAGCTGCATTCCATAAATTTTGAAAGACTCATTATCATTCAGCTTAAAATATTTTCTAATTTCCCTTATGACTTTTGTCTTCAAATTTTTATTTATTTAGAGTTGTTAATTTTCAACTATTTGTGGATTTAGGAAAATAGATAAGATAGTGACCTAAGCTGGGCACGGTGGCGCACGCCTGTAATCCCAGCACTTTGGGAGGCTGAGACAGGAGGATCACGAGTTCAAAGCCAGCCTCAGCAATGGCGAGGTGCTAAGCAACTCAGTGAGACCCTGTCTCTACATAAAACACAAAATAGGGCTGGGGATGTGGCTCAGTGGTCGAGTGCCCCTGAGTTCAATCTCCAGTACCAAAAAAATAAAACAACAACAACAACAAAAAAAAAAGCACATAGAGACTTAGATAGGACCTTCCTGTGGTCGCTTTCTAATTTAATTGTTATAGTGAGGCAACAAGCCTGGGTGGCAGGAGTGAGGAGAAATCCTGCAAGACTATTGGTTGTTATTCTCTGTTGACACAATATTGAAATCTCTACTCTCAATCTAAAATACCCTTCAGTTGATGAATCAGAACCTGTGATGGCCATAGACTGAGCAACAGAGTTGACAGTGGGGCCAAAAGCAAAAGGGGATGCTGTCACCTGTTTTGATGGGGCACTGCTTAAGTGTGTCATTAGTAAGGTTGCTGGTACCCAGCCCCAAAGCCCCTGTAATCCTGGGCTATGTAGACGCAGGATTGTTCAAGTTGAATTCTGGTGCCTAAGGCAAATCCAGTTCTTCCTGTGGCAGGGGATGGTGCATCTGGTGTTCTGCAGCTGAATCCTGCAGCTTGTGTAGCTGGAGCTCAGTTATTAAAAACAGGTCAGCAGCTGGGTGTGGTGGCACACACCTGTCATCCCAGTGGCTTGGAAGTCTAAGGCAGGAGGATTGCAAATTCAAAGCCAGCCTCAGCAACTTAGTGAGGCCCTAAGCAACTTAGCAAGATCTATTCTCTAAATAAAGTATTTAAAAAAGGAGGGACTTGGGGGCTGGAGTTGAGTAGAGTGGTAGAGCACTTGTCTTGCATATGTGAGGCACTGGGTTTGATCCTCAGCACCACATAAAATAAATGAATGAAGGTATTGTATCCGTCTACAACTAAAAAAATATTTAAAAAAAGGAAGGACTGGGGATGTGGCTCAGTGGTTAAGTGCCCCTGAGTTCCATACCTAGTAAAATGAAACAAAACAGGATAGAAGATGCACTTGCAATTGGTTGGGAGGAAGTCCCAAAATTAAGTCCTCCTGTACCACATGTGGGAAAAGTAAACCCTGTAGTTGAAGTAGTGATTGTCCCCTGCTTAGTCTCCAGGCCTCTAACTAAACTGTTAAGTCTCTGAGATTGCATCATCACCAAAGACATGGCCAGGGCCTACATAAGCTGGAAAAAAATTGACTTTGTCAGTAGCCAGATTCCAGCTTATGTGACTGTTTTTTTTAATCCATTCTGACTTTCACTTTATAGAGGAGCAACTTAAAGCTCAGAGGGAGAAGTGACTTGCCCAAGGCCATATAGCTGATAAATTGCAGAGCTGAAGCAAGGAAGAGATCTCCAAGTTTTAAACCCAGTTTCACAAATTATGATATTTTTATTTGTTGTTTTTGTGGTACTGGGGATTCCATTCAGGATCTCAAGCATGCTAGGCCAGTGATTTGCCACTGAGCTACACCTCCAGCCCTTTTTATTTATTTATTTTTAGTTTAAACATTTTTGTACTACTGGGGCTGGGACTGTAGCTCAGTGGTAGAGCACTTGCCTTGCATGCATGAGGCACTGGGTTCAATCCTCAGCACCACATAAAAATAAATAAATAAGGGTATTGTGTCCATCTACAACTAAAAAAATATATTAAAAAAATTTTTTTTGCAGTACTGGGGATTGAATCCAGAACTTCATGCATGCTAGGCAAATGCTCTACCACTGAGTTATATCCTCCACCCCATTTTTAATTTTTATTTTCAAGTAGGGTCTCTCTCAGTTGCTGAGGCTGGCTTTGAACTTGGGATTTTCTTGCCTCAGCCTCCTGAGTACCTTAGATTATATGCATGCCACCACACCCAGCAAGTGATGATAATTTTTGCACAGCTTTTATAATCTAGACCTGGAGGCAATCTCCAGAAGAGCTATCAGAATAGCTAGCCTTGGGAAAAGTATATAACCATTTAGGATGACTCTTTAGAAGAACAGCATTTATTTAGATAAGATTTAGAAAATGTTACCTTTAGTTGGACACAGTGGCACATGCCTGTAATCCAGCATTTTGGGAGGCTGAGGCAGGAGGCTTGCAAGGTCAAAGTCAGCCTCAGCAATTTAGTGAGGCCCTCAGCAACTTAGCGAGACCTTGTATCAAAATAAAGAATAAAAGAGGGCTGAGGATGTGGCTCAGTGGTTAAGCATCCCTGGGTTCAATCCCCAGTACCCAAAACATGAATAAATAAACAAATAGTAAAATTAGTTTTTCTCTTTTCTATTCATATTTTATACTCTGTAGTAGAGCTTCCTAAATTGGCCTGTGAGCTTGTATCTCTGGGTTTTCCTTCTAGAGTTGTCCCTTTCTCCGTTACCCTGGGGATCCATGAGCTACAGCAACAACAGCAGCACACATGCCATCCACTTCACGGTGGCTTTCATCACTAACATATCCAGGCTGGGATTATTATACTAATGCACTCAGTCCTCCAGATCTGCAGTTCTGAATCCATGAATTCAACCAACCACAGATTGAAAATATTCAGAAAAAAACTGCATTGGTGCTGAACATGTGCAGACTTTGTTTTCTTTCCCAATCAATGAAATACAACAACTATTACATAGCATTCACATCATATTAGGTATTATAAGTCATCTAGAGATTATTTGAAGCATACAGGAGGATGTGCATAGGTTACATGTAATCACTATACAATTTTTTTTTTGGTACTGGATATTGAACTCAGGGGCACTCGACCACTGAGCCACATCCCCAGCCCTATTTTGTGTTTTATGTAGAGACAGGGTCTCACTGAGTTGCTTAGCGCCTCGCCCTTGCTGAGGCTGGCTTTGAACTCGTGATTCTCCTGTCTCAGCCTCCCTAAGTGCTGGGATTACAGGCTTGAGCCACCGCGCCCGGCTTAACCACTACACAATTTTATATAAGGGTTTTGAGCTTCCATGTCCACAGAGGTCCTATAACCAACCCCTGTGGCTACTGATGACTACAATTGTAACCTCTTATACTTTAAAGCACTTTTCAACATATCTCTTCTCATTACACCTCAGAGTATTAGACCCCAAAGTGGTCTCAAGGCAGAGTTTGTAGATTTATCCCCAGCTAGCAGATGAAGAAAAGGAGAGGTAAGCTCATTCTCTCGAAGTTAAGCCACAGTTGTGACCCAGATCTTTCGGTTCCTGATGATGCAGTTTTCTATCACTCCTGTGAGGAGGTGGTAGAGACCCCTCATCTACTTAAACAGAGGGCTGTTTGTTGCATGGCTAACCATTTTGTCCAGACCCTGTCTGCACAGCACCACAACAGATGTTTCCCCCTTGGCCACATTATGATTTACATAAGTCCTAGGCACTTGTGTGTTTGTGGGCCCTTTCTTCCATAAAACAGTATAAAATTTATATTTTACTACTACCATGGTATAAAGATGAAGATGTTACATATTAAAATATTTGATGTAAAGGTTCAATTTTTTTTCTTCTGATTTTTGAAAAAATTAAGACATTTTCATGGGCCCCTAAAATTGCTACGGACCCTAAGCCCTGTGCCTCCTGCACCTGATACAGAAGATGGCTCTGGACATATTTTTTGAGAGTGTGAGGCGGTAGAATAAAGTGGACTGACTGACTAGATTAGTCCTTTTTTAAAAAAATATTTTTTAGTTGTAGTGGGACACAATACCTTTATTGTATTTATTTATTTTTATGTAGTGCTAAGGATCAAACCCAGTGCCTCCCACATGCTAGGCAAGTGCTCTACCACTGAGCCACAACCCCAGCCCCTAGATTAGTTCTTTTTATTGGTACTGGGGATTGAACTCAGGGGCACTTGACCACTGAGCCACATCCCCAGCCCTATTTTGTGTTTTATTTAGGTCTCACTGAGTTGCTTAGTGCCTCGCTTTTTGCTGAGGCTGGCTTTGAACTCGCAATCCTCCTGTCACAGGCTCCTGAGCTTCTGGGATTACAGGCATGTACCACTGCACCTGGCTAGATTAGTTCTTAATCTGAGGTTCATGGACTCCCTGAGTCATTGAATACAATACAGTGGTGTGGACAATTCTGGAAAATATGTAGAGATGTGCATTTTTTCTGAGGTGATGGAGCATAGTTCACATTAGATTCTCAGAGACCCAAGTTCCAAAAACAGATTAAGAAAAAGGAGACCATCCATTGTTATTACTGTGTTCAGAAGAATCCCATGGAAGGCCATCTTGAAATATGCCACCTCCTTATTTCTACAGACTACCAAGGGAGTTGACCAGGTTTAGATGCTTCTCGACTCAAACATAGGTGCTGCCTCTCATCTCTCCCTACATCCAGGCACATACACAGAAGGTCAAATTTTGAATGCCATCCTAATAGGCTTGAAGGACTGACTGGTCAGGTGAAGAGAATTCAGCATTTGGAGTTAGGCTTCAGGACCCCAGGGTTAAGCCTCAACTCTGTCCCTTTGTCTGCAAATTTCTGAGGCTAGTGCCCTGGGTAAGGAGAAAATTTACCCTGCAGCAGGAAAGATCCAAAGGCCGTGTGCTTTGGCTGCGGACAGTGGTTGATTGTTGGCAGAAGTAAGACATCGGGTGGTGTCACTTAAATGCCCTCAAGCCTCCTTGGCAACTTGTCCCAAATTCCTCAACAGAAGACTCTGTCAACTAAAGGAGCCACAACACCCTTTAAGGAAGCTAAAAAAGAGCTGCAAACATTGGCAGAGAGAGAACCCACCCACACACTGGCAAGAGCAACAGCGGGGTGAGGAGAGCCCTGCAAGGCTGAAGAACAGGGGCACAGAAGTGGCAGCTGCTAATCAAGGCTGGCAAGAAGCAGCAGAAGTGTGACTTTGGAGCTAGTTGCAGAATAATATAATAATACCCACCGTTACAAGAACAGAGTACATACTGGAGAGCCTGGGTCCCGTGACTCTACCATCAGAGCCCCACCCCACCCCAACCCAATGGAGGACCAAGTGGAGAAGGCAACAGTGGGAGCCATAGCCCTGCAGAAAGGGGCATTTTAGCACTGACATTGTTTAGAGGGGCCAGCACATGGCAAACATGAAAAGCAGCCTGACTTTTAGTCAGTTTTATTATTGTTTTTGAATTCTCCACAGGCACCGTCTCCTTTCCCTCCTTATTGCCTGCACCTGGGGTGGACCTCGCCCACCAGTCCTCCCCCACCCTCCATGGCATCCCATGGCCCCAGTCACTGTGGCCTGAGAAATAATAGGGATGAAATTAGCCTCCTACTCTTGACAAACTACAAAATAACTATGGAGAGAAAGCCCATTCATTTGTAGTTCCACCCACGTAGGTCCTAAGAGGCGAGGGGACAAAGGCAGATAGATAGTGCTAGCTCGAGTGATGGCAGCTAGCGTCCTGATTGAGTGGACTCCGTTCTCCTTTCTGCCCTAGTCTTGTAGCTTACTTCAAATGCAAAGAGCATTGATCCAGCCCGGTGTGGTGGTGCATGCCTGTAATCCCAGCAAGTTGGGAGGCTGAGGCAGGAGGATTGCAAGTTCAAAGCCAGCTTCAGCAAGTTGGCAAGGCCCTGAGCAACTCAGTGAGATCCTGTCTCAAAATAAATAAATAAAAATGGCTGGGGATGTGGCTCAGTGGTTAAGTACCCACTGGGTTCAATCCCTGGTGCCCTCCCCTGCCAAAAAAGGCATTGATTCATGTGAGCTGCAGGAAGTCCTTACATATGGGCACAATACTGGAAGCTTGGATCTTCAAGTGTTTAAAGTAAGTGGAAAAACATAGAACATGCCTTTATAAAGCACCTTTCCAGTTATCTTGCTGTATTTTTTTCTTGGTCCAAAATTGACCCTTCTTTCACCCTCATAAAGTTTCCATATAGAAGTTCCTTCTAACCTGTGGGAGAAACAACCTACCTACCACCTTGGTCTTTTTCTTCTTTTAAAGCTGTATTCCCTCCTGTTTTTAAAGTGGTCTTCTCCTGGAGCCTCAAGTTAGAAGTGCAAGTTTCCCTTGAAGAGCTGATTTAAACAGACACTGTGTGTCTTTGACCCATACACCAGAAACTTAGAAATCTGGCTTTTTTTCATTCCAGAAGGATATTTTTTTTTTGGTAGAGGGGAGAAAACCTCATTAGCTTGTCAATCAAATGTGTATTTCCAAACACTTGATTCACATCCAACAATATAGGCTTGGAGGGGAAACATGTTCTGGGCTCATTAAATAATTTTTTTAACAAAAAATATGTCAGAGGAAACAAATGCATCCATATATGTTAAACTACCTTTAGTTTTATAATATGATTTATTTTCTTTTTTAAAGTCCCCTTTCTTCAAGCTTATAAAAATCATGTTATTTCTTTCTGTGTCCAAGTTGATTCCCTAGTGTTTGATTACTGTTTCACCAAAAGGAAAATAAATACAATGTGTGCCATTAAAGTAATTCAGTGCAAATTGGGCATAACACAAAATTACATTATTAACAGCTGTTAAATGACTATAAAATGTAATTAGACACACTCAATTCACTACTCATGAACTGGATTTGATTTCTAAAATATCAATTTAGAACTTTGATTATTCATGACAAAAGGGAACATATTTAGATTCTAGGTTTAAGTTCCTGATAATGGATGTATCCCTCTGAGATCTTCACTATGATTCCGAATAGGAGGAAGAGGAGGAAGAAACAGTTGTTTATGGGCAGGAGGAGGGGACCAAGTTATCACGCGGGGCCGGCCAGCTCCCACTGAAGCTCTGCCAGTTGCAGTGAGCCGTGAGAATCCTGGTTAAATTTTAACTCTCTGCTTACAAAGAGGCAACAAAGCCTTGCACAGCTAGTTCTACTATAGAAGTTTACAACCGTTACTCCTCTTGACTATCTCACTTTCTTGGCTGCCTTTTCGACACAGCCAGTTAACACGCTTAATAAAAATAAAATAAAAAAATCAATTCAGCCCCCAAAATGAGCTGTTCCTACTCATATTTTCCTCTTGTGATGCAAAGAATGGATGTAGGATGATATAACGTTCTATTTGTGCTTTGGAATCCATGAAGGGAATGAAATAAAACTGGTTCTTGTTCCAAATTCCTTACTCTACTCATCCAGGTCCTTCGGATTCTGTCCCCCATCTAGCTTCTCAATCTTGCTTTCTAACTTTGCCCCTCCCTGGCCAAGTCCTGCTGCTATTTACCCAAATGGGCCTTGACTAGCTTACTTTGCCCTTTTTGCAGTCCACTCTTTCCTTTGAAATCCAGTTCCACACATTCCTTCCCTTCCTGGAGCATTGACTAAATCCCCAAGGAGAGGCCCTTTCCTTCCTCAGGTCATTTGATGGAGCCCTCAGTTTATGCCTCTCTGATGATCACTGTACTCTGCTTCTCAGTGAAAGTCTGGTACAGTGCAGTGGGTACGAGTGTGGACTCTGGTGCCAGACAAAACTGGCTTTTAATCCTGGGGCTTCAAGGTCCTGGTAGTGTGATTATAGGAAACTTGGATCACTTCTCAGATGATCTCTCTCATCACTTATAAAACAGATGCAGTAACAGTAGGCTTCCTCATCCCCAAATCCTGAAGCCATGAGTTTTTGAATTTGGAAAATTTTGGATTTTAAAAGGCAGGGTGCACATTTTGTGTGCTACAAAACATCCCTCAGAGGGTGTGGGGTACCACCTTGAAAGGAAAGGCATAATATGTTCTCAGAAAAACAAAGGAATAATTAATCGTACAGAGTAGAATAAGATGATAAATAGTCTCATGTCAGTTCAGGTCAGTTTTGCTGCTAAGCTAGTTCAGAAAAAACCGTCTGGATCAACTTTGGGGTTTTAAAGCTTTATATTTTAGAATAGTGGATAAAGGATTGTGGACCTGAAGGTTAAAAGACAGATACAATACAGCATAGTCCTAGCATGTAATAAATGCTGAATGAAAGTTAAGGCATTGTTATCATGATCATTTGTGTCCTTGGCTTTGACCCCAGTGAGCTCTGGGAGAGGCAGAGATTGTACTTTAAATAGCCAACCCCTTGCTGTGCATTGTACTTACAGGTGCTCAAGTAAGGTCTTGGAATGAATGAAAGATATCACAATGCTTAAATGCATTTCCAGTCTCAGAAATGTAGAGCCTTATAAATGGTTGTGATCTAAAGACTAGACTTGGATTCCTCCAAATAAAGTACCAAGAAGCAAAATGCACCAGAATGAAGTCACATGGATTTTTTTTAAAGGGAAGATCAGACTGTTTCATCTCAGGACAGTCATACAAACATGAGTGGCTTTCAGAGAGGGTGGGAAAAGCATGCAGATGAAACACTCTCTCCACAACCTGGCAGGAGCAAAAGTGAGGGAGAGGGAGGGAGAGAAGAAGAGAGATCTGACCCAGAGGTCATGTGAAGCCAGACTGAGAACTGAGGGAGAGGAGCTGACTCCTGGGTGGGATAAGCACTTTGGTGGCACGAGTTGGTGGTCTGAGGACAGTCACCTTCCAAAGGCAGCCGGCACAATCAAGACTAATTGGTCTTTGTTGGTAGCCTCAATGCAGGCCCCAATCTGAATAGGTCTCCTTCTCTCCGCTGACACCCTCAGGAAGATTCAGCATTTGTGAGTAATTTGGCCAAGACTGATGCAAAGCAATAAAACCTTAGAGCCCTTCCAAGATCTTCTTTCTACAGGGAAGAAAGATCTACTAGGAAGGGTGGAAGAGTTTTTCTCCCTTCAGCAGGGTAAGGGCCTCAATGAACCCATTTGGGATATTCATACAGATGAAGGGAGAATAGACCTCTGAGGAGAAAAATGAGCTGCCTTCTACGCTGGCTGAGATATGGTTTATTGAATGGCAGGTCACTTCGCTTGGATGATCAGCCATTTGTCATATGTGACTGCAGGCCTCTGGGAATCAGGGACTGGGAATGTGAAAGGAATCAATGGAAGTTCTGGCTCCAGGGAAACATGTTCCAGTATGAATTCATTCATTAACTCCTTTCAAGTCTGCTTTTGGCTTTTAACCTCAAGGCCGCTCCTGAGTTCAAGATGGTCCCAATGTGGGAACTACTCCTTAGAAACAGGCCAGAGGGCCTACCAAGAGCTAGCCAGGTTAGGGTCTTTGCTCTTCCAATGCTCCCTACAAATTAGTCATCATCAAAAAGGTACTTTAAGTGCATGATTGTGTGGGATTCATTCTGCAGTGATGGTCTTATAAGATATGTCTGGATGCTGCTGTTATAGTATGTGAACCTAGACAGCTCATGGGGGGCTGGCCACTTAACTCAGTGATGCTGTCCCTGTTGAAAACAATTTTCAAACTCCTTTTAGGACTGCCTTCAAAGTTTACACTTTATTTTCAAGCCTAGTTTCACTGGTGTATGTTTGGAGGGTAAATCTGATTATTGGAAAGAAGTCATCAATTACCTGAAGACAAACATAAAGTAGGTAGCCTAGGAATACCATTTACAAATAGTCATGAAGAAGTAATGCTTTTCTTTTTTTGTTAATTTTGTAAGTTGTAGATGGACACAATACCTTTATTTAATTTATTTATTGTTATGTGGTGTGGAGGATCAAACTGAGTGTCTCATGCATGCAAGGCAAGCGCTCTACCTCTAAGCTATAGCCCCAGCCCAAGAAGTAATGCTTTTCTTAGTGGTTAACAACCAAGGGAAAAGAATGAACTTTTATGGCAGCCCACCATATGCTAGGTACCTTCCTATGACCCTGCTCTCATTTTGCCTTTAAAAATAAATACCTTAAGGTAGGTATTATTCCTCTTGTGTAGAAAATTGGGCTCAGAGAAGTCAAGTAACTTTTTAAAAAAAATTTTTTACTTGCAAATGGACACAATATCTTTATTTATTTATTTTTATATGGTGCTGAGGATCAAATCCAATGTCTCATGCATGCAAGGCAAGCGCTCTACCACTGAGCTACAATCCCAGCCTGTCAAGTAACTTTTTTAAAATATTTTTTTAGTGTAGATGAACACAATATTTTTATTTTATTTATTTATTTTTATGTGGTGCTGAGGATTGAACCCAGTGCCTCATGCATGTGAGGCAAGTGCTCTACCACTGAGCTATAGTTCCAGCCGAAGTCAAATAACTTTTGCAAGGTCATACAGAACATCAGTGGAAGAGCTGAGATCGACAGTCATTTCTTCTATTTGTCCACAAAGCCAACGAGTGAGTACTTTTCTGTTTTACTACACTGCTTTCTTTCAAATCAATTTCTTCCTCCCTCTTTTCCTTCCATACTGAGGACTGAACCCAGGGGCACTTTACCATTGAGCCCTTTTTATTTTTTATTTTGAGATAGAGTATTGCTAAGTTGCTGAGGCTGGCCTTGAACTTGCAATCCTCCTTCCTTGGCCTCCTGGACTGCTCGAATTATAGATGTACACCACCACAGCCAGCTCAGAAACATTCCTTTAAACATTTCCACATTGAAAAAATTTCTTTCTCATCTTCATACCAAAAAAAATAAGGTGGAAATGCCCATAAGTTAGTTCTTTTGAGATAGGTCTATTCCAGGAAAGTTAGGAGTGAGTTAGGCATTTATAAATCAAATAATTTTACATGCTGAAGAAGAAATTGTTATTTAAAGAGAATTGTAGCTAAATGTGATCATTCTAATGGAAATAATATACTTTTCCTAATTAATTTGTATTTTAACTTCCAAGTACGACTGGCAGTGGTGGTGGCCCCCAGGAAGCTTGCATTCTACTTGGGAGGAGAGACCCCCAAAAGCAAATAAACAGACAATATAGCAAATAAACAAATAATTGCAAGTTGAGATGAGGTCTACAAAGAAAATGGGGAAGAGGCTGAAGCAGACAATAATGGGGTACCTACATTAGGCCTCTGTAAGTGACAAGTTGGCAGAACAGCCATAGGGACTGTGGGGCCAGGAGCATTCCAGACAGAGGAAATAGTGTGTGCAAGTGCCCTGAGGCTTAAAAGAGCTTGGTGTGTTCAAGGAACAGAAAAAGACCAAGGCTGTGGGAATGTGATAAATGAGGGGAAGCAGCGACACAAGATGAGGTGAAAGACAACATCAGAAGATTATGCAGAGAATTCTACACTATTGCAAAGGCTTTGATTCCCACTACAGATAGACTAGGGAAAACAAGCATACCTCGTTGTTCTTGTGCTTCATTACATTGTCCCTTGCAACTGTGACATTTCCTAGAAGGGCAACCCTCAAGCAACTCCTTCCAACAGCATTTGCTCACTTTGTGTCTGTGTGTCACGTTTTAGTGACTCTTGGAATCATCGGTAAATGTGTGTGTTCTGACTGGTCCATCAGAGATCTTCCCTTTCTTTCTCCCTCTCCTTTCCCCCCCATTTCCTGAGACAAAACAATATTTAAGTTAGTCCAATTAATAACCCCACAATGACCTTGAAGGTTCAAGTGAAGGGAAGATTCACACATCTCTCCTTTTAAATCAAAAGCTAGAAGTAATTGCACCGAGAGAGGCAAGTATGTCAAAAGCTGAGACAGGCACAAAGCTTGGCCTCTTGTGCCAGTTAGCCAAGTTGTGAATACAAAGAAAAAGTTCTTGGAGGAAATCAATAGTGCACTGGAGTACAGTGAACACATGAAAGGTAAGCAAGTACAACAGCTGAATTGCTGACCTGGAGGAAGTTTCAGCCACGACATCTTCTTAATCTAAATCCTGATCCAGAGCAAGTCCTAACTCTCTTCAATTCTCTGAAGGCCAAGAGAGGTGAGGAAGCTGCTGAACCAAAGTTGGAAGCTAGCGGAGGTTGGTTTGTGAGGTTTAAGGAAAGAGGCCATCTCGGGAAAGTCAGAGTGGCAGGTGAAGCAGCAAATGCTGATGGGACGCGGCGGCAAGTTCTCCAGAAGACCCAGCTGGGATCAGGGACGAAGGTGGGGAAATGAGAATGCACGTCCTCAATAGAGGTGACTCGGCTTCTGTTGCAAGAAGATGGCATCTAGGACTTCATAGCTGGAGAGAAGAAGTCAATGCCTGACTTCAAAGCTTCAAAGGACAGGCTGACTCTCCTGCCTGCAGCGGGCCGATGCAGCTGGTGACTGAGTTGAAGCCAATGTTCTTTTACCATTCTAAAAATCCTAGGGCCCTTCAGAATCATACTACATCTGCTCTGCCTGTGTTTAAATAGAACAAAGCCTGGGTGACAGCCCCTCTGTTGACAACACGTTTACTGAATATTTCAAGCCTACTCTTGAGACTTTCCACTCAGAAAAAAAAGAATCCTTTCAAAATATTACTGCTCAATGTTCCTGGTCACCCAAGAGTTCTGATAAAGATGTACAATGAGATTAATGTTCCTTTCATGTCTGTTAACACAACATCCATTCTGCAGCCCAGGGATTAAGGAGTTAAATTTGACTTTCAGGTCTTATTATTTAGGAAATGCATTCCATAAAACTATAGCCTTAGAAATGTATTTTGTAAAGTCTAAGATAGTGATTTGCTTTCTTTCCCTCTTTTTTTTTTTTTTTTTTTTTTTGGTATTGAGGATTTAACTCAGGGACACTTAGCCACTGAGACACATCCTCAGCCCTATTTTGTATTTTATTTAGAGACAAGGTCTCACTGAGTTGCTTAGCACCTTGCTAAGATGCTGATGCTGTTTTTTAAAAAATATTTCTAGATGTTAATGAACCTTTATTTTATTCATGTATTTATATGCAGTGCTGATAACTAAACCCAGTGCCTCACACATGCTAGGCAAATGCTCTGCTACTGAGCCAGAACCCCAGCCCCTGAGGCTGTTTTTTTTGGGGGGGGAGTACTAGGGATTGAACTCAGGGGCACTCGACCACTGAGCCACATCCCCAGTCCTATTTTGTGCTTTATGTAGAGACAGGGTCTCACTGAGTTGCTTAGTGCCTCGCCATTGCCGAGGCTGGCTATGAACTTGCGATTCTCCTGTCTCAGCCTCCCTAAGTGCTGGGATTACAGGCTTGCGCCACCGCGCCCTGCAGCCCCTGAGGCTGGTTTTGAACTCATGATCCTCCTGCCTCAGTCTCCTGAGCCACTGGGATTACAGGCATGTGCCACCATGTCCGGCCTAAGATAGTGATTTTCTGACGGATCTGGGCAAAGTCAATTGAAAACCTTTTGAAAAAGTTTCACCATTCTAGATGGCATTAAGAATATTCATGACTCCTGAGAGGAGGTGAAACTATCACCATTAACTAGAGTTTTAAAAAGTTGATTCCAACCTTCATGGGTAACTTTGAAGGGTTCAAAGATTTTCGTGAAGAAATAGCTAAACTATGGAACCAACCTAGATGCCCTTCAACAGATGAATGGATAAAGAAAATGTAGTACATAAACACAATGGAATATTACTCAGCCTTAAAGAAGAATGAAATTATGGCATTTGCAGGTAAATAGATGGAACTAGAGAATGTCATGCTAAGTGAAATAAGCCAATCTCAAAAAACCAAAGACCAAATGTTTTCTTTGATAAGCACATGCTGATCCATAGTGGGGGTGGGTAGGGAAGGAGGAAGGAACTTTGGATTGTGCAGAGGGGAGTGAGGAGAAGGGTGGGGCTGTGGGAATGGGAAGCTTAGTAGAACGAGATGGACATTTTTATCCTATATGCATGTATGATTACACTACTGGTGTGACTCTGTATCACATACAGCCAGAGGAATAAGAAATTGGGTTCCATTTGTGTACAATGTGTCAAAATGCATTCTACTGTCATATATAACTAATTAGAACAAATTTAAAAATTTTAAAAATAAACTAATTTAAAAAAAAGATTTCGGTGAAGGAAGTAATTGCAAAAGTAGTAGAAAGAGCAAGAGAACTAGAATTCAAAGTGGTGTCTGAAGGTGTGACTGAACTGTTGCATTCTCATGATAACCCTTTAATGGATGAGGAGTTGCTTTTATTGGATGAGCAAAGAAAAGTGGTTTCTTGAGAAGGAATCTACTCCTGGTGAACATGCTGTAAGCATCATTAAAAGGACAACAAAAGACATAGGATGCTACATAAACTTTGTTGATGAAGCAGCAAGGTTTCAGAGGATTGACTCCTAATTTCTATGTGGGTAAAATGCTGTCACACAGTATTGTAGCATGCTACGGAGAAATATGTGAAATGGAGTCAATTGATATGGCAAACTTCACTGTTGTCTTACTTTAGGAAATTGCCACAACTACCCCAGCCTTCAGCAGCCACCACCCCATTGCTCAGCAGGCAACAACATGGAGACAAGACTCTCCACCAGCAAAAAGATTATGACTTGGGGCTGGGATTGTGGCTCAGCGGTAGAGTGCTTGCCTTGTATGTGTGAGGCACTGGGTTTGATCCTCAGCACCACATAAAAATAAATAAAATAAAATAAATATATTATTTTTAAAAAAAGATTATGACTTGCTGAAGGTTCAAATAATCGTTAGCATTTTTTAGCAATGAAGTATTTTAAAACTCACATGTGTATATTGTTTTTTGATATGTTATTACAGACTTTTAAATTAGTTGTTGTAAACATAAATTTTGCATGCCTGGGAAACTAAAAAATTTGCTAGCTTCCTTTCATGTGATATTCACTCAATTGCAGTGGTTTAGAACATGCAATATCTCCAAAGTATGCCTGTAGATAAAATTGGAGAAAAAAGGCTGGATGCAGTGGTGTACATCTGAAATCCCAACAATCTAGGGGGCTGAGGCAGGAAGACTGCAAATTCCAAGCAAGTGTCAGTAACCTAGCAAGGCCCTAAGCAACTCAGTGAGACCTTGTCTCTAAATAAAATATAAAAAGGACTAAGGATGTGGCTCAGTAGTTAAGCACCCCCTGGGTTGAAACCCCAGTAGCCCCTCTCAAAAAATGGAGGCAGAGGGATTGGTCAGTCGACGAGTTGAGGTCCCGTGGGACGAGGGGTACCGAGCACAAAATGGGGTCCTGCGAGACAAGGGTCTGGGTCCGGGGGAAGAAGGTTATGGGGTCCCTGGGGACGAGGTATGGGGTGGACGGTGGCAGAATCTCTCACCCAGACATCAGGGGTAGGTAAAACTGCTCTGCCAGAGGGAGAAGCAGACCTGTTTATTTCAGTTAGTGCAACAGTTTAAACTGGGTCCTCGGACCAATCATGGCCCTGAGACTAGGTTACAGCCAATAGGGTATTGATCCATGTCAGGCGTGCAGCCAATCAGCATGGGATGAGAAAAGGAGAGGCCCTGAAGGCAGCCAATCAGCATGGGGTAAAGGGGAGGGGAAGCATTCAAAGTAGCCAATCAGCATAGGAGGCACTGAAGGCATGGAGAGAGCTCCTATAGGGGATGACATGATCTGATAGTCATTGAAGGTAGATCATTAGTTGCAGATATTCAGACTGGACTGAAAGGAAGCAAGAGCAGAAGGGGAAGACCTGAAGCAAAGGAAGGTGATGGTGGCAACTTGAACTAGGGTAGTGATAGTACAGATGGAGAAAGGAAGAAGGGTCTGGGAGATGTACACACGTGCACACACACACACACAAGGGATTGAACTCAGGGGCACTTGACCACTGAGCCACATCCCCAGCCCTATTTTGTGTTTTATGTAGAGACAGGATCTCACTGAGTTGCTTAGTGCCTCGCCATTGCTGAGGTGGCTTTGAACTTGTGATTCTCCTGTCTCAGCCTCCCAAAGTGCTGGGATTACAAGCATGTGCCACCTTGCCTGGCTTGGGATATATTTAGAGACAGACAAAATGGATTTCCTATAAAAATGGATGTGGGGACTGAGGGAAGACAGGAGCCTAGGATGAATCATACATTTCAGGCTCAAATGGCTTGGTGAATAGTCGTGCCATTCAGTGAGCCAAAGAAGATTGGAAAAGGAACCGCATTTTGGGAAGAATGCATAGTTCAGTCTTGAACTTGCTAGGTTTGAAAAGCCTTTTAAATATCTGCATAGAGATGAAGAGAGGTTGGAGATTTGAATCTGGGCTAAAAATGCAAATTTGGAAGTCATCGGCATAAGTTTTTGTCTATTTTCATGGACTTGATGAAATCATCCTGAGAAAGTGTATGTAGTAAAAAGACTGAACCCCAAGGCTCTCCAACATTAAGAGGTAAGGCAGAGTAAAAATCAGCAAGAGACACTAGAAGGTGTGGCTAATTGTGTAGAAGGAAAAAGAGAGTATGATTGTTGACCTTCTAAATTTCATGAATTCTAGGGTTCCAGATAAGAACTTGCTACTATCATCCACCATTACTGCAATAGGACTTGGATGGCTCTTGTAAAGTAAGTGTCTGGGTTTTATACTTGAGAATCAGTATTGGTCCTTGGCTTCCTATTACTTGTCCTCAGGATTAGATCCTCTGCCAAACAACCTGAGAAGTTCTTGGGACTGGTAGTACACTGTCATGGTACCCTGGACATTGGTTAGCCATGCCTAGTGGCTACCTTGCCTACCCACATGGAACCTGGCTGCCCAATGACTAGTACTAATGGGGTCTCTGGGTCAGCACCAGCCTCAGCAGCTCTGCAGGCAACAGAATACGTTTGTCCACAATGTTTAGCAAAACAGAGTAAAAGATAATAGAGCTGATTTGGGGGGCTGTCCTGTTATGATCAAGCCTGAGTGTTTTCCAGTGGGTCTTAGCTTGTAACCTGCATGGCATGCAGCTGGTATTGCCAGTGTAAGAACAGGGTCTACCATATATGTTCAAACTTTGTTGTAGATAACAGGATGGGCTTCTCTTAGTGCCTGTAATGCTTCCCTGCTTCAAAATTAGCCTAGCCAGGATGGGGCAGGACCTGCCAGTCACCAGACATACCAAGGGGTCAGGTACCTTTGGATGTGTACATGGCAGGCCACACGTTGGGCTGGGTTGCCCTTTCCATAATGAGAACAGCTCCTCAAAGCAAAGGGACTGTGTGGGGGCCCATCTCAAATCTGGGAGCTCCAACAAAGAGTGCCTACAAACCATCCTCATTCCAGGGCAAGGCCTCTGCTTTGCAGCTGAGACTCTGTGGTTGAAATGGGGAAGTAAGTCCCCATTGTAGGGTCTTTAAGGATCATTTCAACACAGAACATTCACTTGGAGAGGCATGTGAGTAAGAGACTTACTAGGTTCATAGGTGTTAGAGAAAGAAGGCACAGAACACAAAACAACGGGCTCCACAGGAGGAGCTCCTAGGGAGCTATCTGCACCAAGCAGGTTGGGAGCCATCATAGAAAGTGCAGACCTGTGGCCAAGGACCTTTATTGAGGATCAGGGAAAAGGACACAGCATAAGGCATGAGGGATACTATTAGTATATTTGATATAGTATATTTAATATTAGTATATTAGTATATGCTACCAGGTCCCAGTTGGAAGAGGGAAAGGAGGGGGATTTGTGGCAAGGAAGAGCCTTCTCATACTAGTGCATCTGGTTGCATTCATGGGGTATTTGTAGCCTATTTTGGGGGATGTTGAGGAATCAGGAAAATATGAATTTTATAAATTTTAGCCAGGCACAGCAGTGCACGCCTGTAATCCCAGCACTTAGGTAGGCTGAGACAGGAGAATTGCGAGTTCAAAGCCAGCCTCAGCAGCAGTGAGGCGCTAAGCAACTCAGTGAGACCCTGTCTCTACATAAAACACAAAATAGGGCTGGGGATGTGGCTCAGTGGTCAAGTGCCTCTGAGCTCAATCCCTGGTACTCTCCTCAACATTTATAATTTACAGATTGAATATTTGAGTACCCCCAAAACTTCTGTGTTGAAGTTCTAACACCCATTGTGATGGTATTAAGAGATAAGGCCTTTGGGAAATTATTATGTCACAAGGGTAGGGCTCTTATGAATGATGCTAGTGCCCTTAGAATGGAGGCTGCAGAAAGCTTGGTTGCCCCTTTCCCCACCATGTAAGGACATAGCAGGAAGTCAGTAGTCTGCAACCAGGAAGAGGGCCTTCACCAGCACCTGACTATACTGGCACTCTGACCTTGGGCACCCAATTAAGCTAGCACCCTGGTCTTTGTCTTCTAGCCTCAAGAACTGTGAGAAATTTCTGTTGCTTATCAGCTACCCGGTCTATGGTACTTCATTATAGCTGCATGAGCTGACTAAGACATGTCTAGCTAACCTGTCCATGGCAAATGTGATAAGTCCCACAGAGGGCACTCACACAGCATGACAGATGTCAAGGAGAATCCTTTTGGGGTTTTTCATGGGTACTTCCTAGCTGCCTATGTGGAATCAACTATCTCTTCTGCCTGAGCCACTTAGAAAACCTAAAGTACCATTTGAAACACCTAACACAAGAAATACTAGTTGCTGGGGATCATGAAAGTATCTAATTATATGAAGAATTTAGATAGCAGCAGATGGTAGTTAAGAGCATGGGCTTTGGAGCCAGACAGAACTGGATTTCAATTCATATTTGATTTGATAGTAGTACTTCAGGCTGCTTGCTTAATCCATAACAGTGCTGGCCCAGGAACTACTGCTCCAATGAAAGAGTTCAAAACTGCCACCTTCATGTCCCACCATCACTACCCAGTCCAATGGAAAGTCAAACAAATATCCCTATTTCATACTCATGCATTGCTGGTGGGACTGCAAATTGGTGCAACCACTCTGGAAAGCAGTATCGAGATGCCTCAGAAAATGTGGAATGGAACCACCGTTTGATCCAGTTATCCCACTCCTTGGTTTATACCCAAAGGACTTAAAAACAGCATAGTATAGTGACACAGCCACATCAATGTTTATAGCAGCTCAATTCACAATAGCTAAACTATGGAACCAACCTAGATGCTCTCCAACAGATGAATGGATAAAGAAACTGTGGTATATATACACAATGGAATATTACTCAGCCATAAAAAAGAATGAAATTATGGCATTTGCTGGTAAATGGATGGAACTGGAGATTGTCATGCTAAGTGAAATAAACTAATCCCAAAAAACCAAAGGCTGAATATTCTCTCTGATATGTGGAAGCTAACTCACAATAAGCATGGGGAGGGAAGAATAGATTTGTCTAATTCATTGGATTAGACAAAGGGGAATGAAGGGAAGGGAAGGGGGATAGGAATAGGAAAGACAGTGGAATGAATTGGACATAACTTTTCTATGTTCATATATGAATACACGACCAGTGAAACTCCACATCATGTACAACCACAAGAATGGGATCCTAATTAGGATAAGTTATACTCCATGTGTGCATAATGTCAAAATACACCTTACTTTCATGTATATCTAAAAAGAACTTTAAAAAATATCCCTACCTCTAAAGAAACCTTTTGACTTGAATCAAAAATTAAAAATTCGGGGGGCTGGGATTGTGGCTCAGTGGTAGAGCGCTTGCCTTGCATGCGTGAAGTGCTGGGTTCGATCCTTAGCACCACATAAAAATAAATAAATAAAGATATTGTGTCCATCTACAACTAAAAAAATATTTTAAAAAATTAAAAATTTGGGACTGAAGTCATGGCTCAGTGGAAGAGCACTTGCCTAGCATGTGTAAGGCACTGGGTTAGATTTTCAGCACCACATAAAAATGAATAAATAAAATAAAGCTATTGTGTCCATCAACAACTAAAAAAATTTTTAAAAATTAAAAATTCCCATTTATTTGGAGAAAATATTATCCAAATGTGATTTGCTTTGATTGTGTTGATGGACAAGCATGGTGTTCATGACACATTACTAATTCCAAAGCTAATAAGTATAGTGGAGTTTCAATAATGAGCCAGCAATAGTGTGAATAACCACAGCCTTGTTTATGAATGATGACATCTTGGAAAGTTTCCTGTGACATTTTTCTACTCTCTTATCAAGAATACTCCCTGTTGTTTAATTGGTTTGCATTCAGATCACTTTAGAATTAAGCGAGGTGAGAGGGAGTCCTCATAGTATATGTAGACAAGTATCAGTTCAAGAATCAGGAAGATCAAGTTTTAGTTCAGGCTCTGTCATTGACCACTGACCAGCTGAATGGCTTTGGCCAGTTCCTTGCCTTTTCTGGGGCCTACACTTACAGTTTTAAAATGAACTTACTGGCTAGGCCCAGGGGCAGGAGAATTACAAGTTCGAGGCCAGCCTTGGCAACTCAGCAAGACCTTGTCTCAAAATAAAAATATTTATAAAGGACTGGGGGCATAACTCAGGGATAAAGTGCCCCTGGGTTCAATCTCCAATATTACAAGTAAATAAATAATTTTAAAAGAACTGGGGATGTAGTCCAATGGTAGTGCACCCTTGGGTTCAATCCCCAGTACTGCGATAAAAAAAAGAGTAGAAGTATTATATTCCATGCAGATTTTAAGTGATGCAACCAAATTAGGAGCAAAAAAAAACTCAACAAAATAGTTTAATGGCAAAATAAATATGTTTGGAAATAACTCCATTCTATATGCTCTTCTTAGACTGTCACAAAATACCTTGACATAGATCTTGATTTTTGGCTGCTGTAACAGAATACTACAAATTGAGTATTTTACAATGAACAGAAATGTATTCATTCTTGGTTCTGGTGCCTGGGAAGTCCCATGACAGGCCATTTGCAAGCCGGAGACCCAGGGATGCTGGCAGCCTGGCTTAGTTCAAGTTCAAAAGTGTTGCAACCAAGGAAGTTAATGGTATAACTCTCAGGCTGAAGCCAAAGGCCCAAGACCTGGGAGACCAGAATCCGGCAAGTCTTCTTGATATGTCACCCCATGGCAGAAGGCAGAAGGGAAAGAAAATGTAAGAGCATGGCACGTGTGTGCATGTGTGCACAAACAAGTGAGACAGAGAGAGAAGCCATACTCACTTGTTTTATAAGGAACCCAATCCCATAACAACATTAATCCATTCAAGAGGACGGTGTCCTTATGATCCACACTTCTCCCATTAGGGCCCACCTTCTGATACCATCACATTGAGGATCAAGTTTCCAAGACATGAACGTTGGAAGAAACATTCAAACCACAGCAGCACATTATAAAGGCTCTGAGAAGTCCTGCAGTAGCCCAGCCCTTCAATGTTAGCATTCCCCCAAATATATGACCATGACATACATTTTCATGCTCTTAACACCTGGTAGATCCGTACTCCAAAGGCACCAATCATCCCTGGCTGATCTTCCAACTTGAAAATGCACTGGGTCTACGATCTGGCTCTCAAGACTTGCAGCTGACATCACAAAGATTGGGGCATACATACCTGTGACATGGGGAAAGCAGAGAACCATACTGCTAATCCAGGGTTCTTTAAGTGTCTTGAAGTTAGGCCAGGCCTACTAGAGACACGAGCATTTCCCCATAGTGAGGACTATGTCTGCATTGAGCTGCTTTCCACATGTCAGATGTAGAAATCTAGAATCACAATAATTTGTTATGTGTTTATATTTGCCAGGTACCAAGTGAGGATTTCCCCATACATGATCTCATTGAATCCATACAACCACTCTGAAAGGTACTGTAATTTTCATCATTTTGGAGAAGAAAATTGAGACCCTAAGTCACCTAGCCAAGTCCATACATCTAGCAAAGTCCAAGAGTAAGCCTTCCAATCCAGCTCTGAATCTAAAGCTTCCACCCTTAATCACCATGCTCAATTGCCTCTCTCTGAGTGTGGCTTTTTTCTCTCCTCAAGCTTAAGTTCATGAAACACTACCTCCTCCTTCCATTCTCCTTGTGGCTCTGCTCTCCCTAAGGCCTGATTGCTACTCTGTACTTTGCTCTTATGTTATATCAACACTGAGTCAAACACCGAGAGTGACTTTATATACAACAATAGCTCATATAATTATTCTACTACCCTCATTTGACAGGCATTATTACTTTCTACATTTTAGAGATGAGGAAACTAAAATTCAAAGAAGCTGTATACCATTTTTATGATTGCACAATTATTCAAAGGCAGAGCTGAGATTGAAACTCAGGTCTGACTACAAACTCCATGGTTATCATTATTTCCTATATTCCCTTGCAATGTGCCCTTGTGGGAATATATAAAATTTTTCTTTACTTTTCAAACTCCTCATTTGAAAAATAAGGAAAACTGGCTTCAAAGAAGTTTAGTAACTTGTCTAAGGAATGAGCTTCTTGTGTTCCTAGTCTGTTAGTTGGCTTTCCACCGCTGTCACAAAATGCCTGAGAAAAAGTTGTTTATCAACAACTTAAAAGGAGGAAATGAGCTGGGCACTATGGTACATGCCTATAATTCCAGAGACTTGGGAGCATGAGGCAGGAAGATTGCCAGTTTGAGGCCAGGTTAACAAACTTAGCAAAACCATGTCTCAAAATAAAAATTAGAAAGGGTTGGGGATGTTGCTTAGAGCTGCTTTGACTACCTCCATCTCTCCAGCCACTTAGCACAGGATGGGAAACATTCTCCCCCTGCACTGTCAACTGGAATCCATCTTTGAAGTTTTATGGACACTGAACAAATGAATTCATGAGTGATTACTGAACAAATTAATTCATGAATGAATGAAAAATGAATGCTTCCTTTTCTGATTTCTCTCATCTGGAAGAGGTATTTTGTCAGAGAACTTGCAAGCACTAAGTACATCACACAGCATGTTCTAATATGTATTGTATTCATGAGTGAACCTTGTTTTTCTTTGTAGCTTGTAGTTTTAAGGCAGGGAAACTTCTTCTTCTTGGCCTCCCCTACCACTACTAGCAGAGGACCTTAAAGCAGCAAGAAGGAATGGCAGCTTGAAAGGATGGAAAGAAGGTCGACTGGTTGGATAAGACTGCCAATGACTACTTCCCAACTTAGGGTTACCAACAGGTTAGGTCTTGGCCAGAAGGTGTGTGGGCAACCTGAGGTGGAGAACCAAGTCATATTAGAGGAAATACTAGAGCATACAAGACAGCCAAGCAGGTCCAACCAAACATGTGTCAAGATCAGACAGTCCTGAATATTAGAGCTGAAGAACCACACCACAGGGCTGGCAGGATCAAGGATCAGTAAGAGGAGATGAAGGACTGAGAAAACACTAGATAAACATTGGCAATTCATCCCTGGCCTTTGACAAGGCTCCCTCCCCTAGAAATCTGTGAGCATGGACTGGGTCTGTCCAAAATGAACAGGCCATATGGAATGGACAGCCAATGAGATACCAGGCTTTGAATGAAAGTGATTTTCCCTCTACAATCTGGTCCAAACTGAGCATCTAGCTTTGCTTTTCAAGACTGAATCAATAAGCCATTGCTTACTTCCCACATCTATTCTTTTATGCAACCTAATTTTGGCCAGGGTCCTCTTCTTGCTGGCCCTTGAAGATATGGTTCAAACTCCAAACTCCAACCCTTGTTTTTACTTTTCTCTCTGCCCAAAGTCTTCCCCATCCTCCAATCTTCCTACTTATTTTTTCTCTTTAAAAACATTCTATTGCTTATAAGACACAATAGAGGGAATGGTGATATATGAGTTACTGCATAATCTTATAAAATATGAAGAAAAATATTTTGGTGTCATAATTTCATAAATAGAGTAAATAACAAAACTTTATAAATGTATTGAACACAAGGTTCAGAATTCTAGCTTACTTTTCTGCAACAATCACTCCTATTTAAATCCTAACCTTCTCCCTGTTTCACTCAAGCCTGAGTGCCTCTCACAAGCCATTCTTACTTCTGTCACCCTAGTACTCTGTAGTCACCGTGAGTGGTCAGTAGATTCACCGTAACAAAGGCACTAAGAGGCCTGGGGCACTAAATAAAGGAGAGTGGAATAACCTAACTTGTACTTCTGAATCCTGAAGACAGTTGACAGGTGATTGCTATAGTCTCATAACCAAATGGCTCAATATAACTGAGGTTTTGCCTTTGACAGCTTATCATAATTTGATTTATTTCAGTTTCAGGACAGTTTAAAGAACACAATTTGTCAATTGTGCACTTGAACTTAGATTAGAGGTTAGAATGTATGGCTCTGAAGACCTCTACTTTGACATTCTTTAGATACCAATAGGGAGTGTTATCAGGCAATAGAGGAACTGATTTAGGGTCCCAGACCCTGGATAGCCTGCTCAATGGAAAATCAGAGATGGCCTATTTGTTCTATGAATGCTTAATAAAGATAGTAATCAAATTTCTCCTTAAAATGATGGAAAAGTGGGCTCTGTGTGTATGAGGGGAGCAGCACTCATAAATTGTGCTATTACTCTAGAAAATATGTAAATTAATTATTCCCAGGGTCCAGTGGGCCCTCCCAGGAGCTGTGTGTACTGGGCAGATGAAGAGGGATTCCAGAGAGCAGTCCCAGCTCCAACAGATGAACACAGCTTCTAAAAAGGAGCTCATCACAGACAAAGCAGACAGCTGTGGGCCCCTTCCAGGCTGGCTTAGGGCATTTGAAAGGGCAATTATGCCAACAGGGGATGTCTGGACTAAACTGAACCCAAAAGGCAAAGGCCCAATTTGACCACTCCCCCTCCACAGCATCAGAAGGAAGTTAGCTTTTTTTTTTTTTACCACGAACAAGCCCTATCTCAACTACCACATTTTGGCAGTTTACAGATCTTGGAAAAAAGCATATGAAATTTCCTTGGTGACTTTTTTTAAAATATTTTTTTAATTGTAGGCAGACACAATACCTTTATTTTTATTTTTATGTGGTGCTGAGGAACGAACCAAGTGCCTCACCTGTGCTAAGTGAGTGCTCTACCACTGAGCCACAACCCTAGCCCCACTTGGTGACTTTTTTGAGAGCAAATGATATCTTAAGCATTTTGATCATCAAAAATCTACCTCTTAGGGGGCTGGGATTGTGGCTCAGTGGTAGAGCGCTTGCCTCGCATGCGTGAGGTACTGGGTTCGATCCTCAGCACCACATACAAATAATAAATGAATAAAAAATAAATATCCATCAACAACTAAAAAAAATATTTAAAAAAAATCTACCTCTTAGGACTAAATAATAAAAACGAATGTGCAAAGACTTTACACATTACAATAAACAGTTTTACATCCCTTATGATAAAGCTGGTTTCTTCCCTTAATGTTTTCTAGGAATCAAATTCCCAGCATTTGCTTTCCAGAAAGTTCCTAATCATCCCTAGTAGATCTGCCAGAGCCTTTAGGACTGACGAGCTTTCCTTAAATTCAGTGGCACTTTTCAAAGAGGGGGATGCTTCTGCTTTAGCCAAAAAGTGCTCTCTGAAGACAATCCTATACTAAGTCATTCTAGTTTCAGAACAAAAATAAAAACCTTCCTGTTACCTTTTTTATGGGATGGGAAAAAGAAAAAAAATGAACACAAACATTAACAGTTATCCCCCAATTCTTATATATATATGTACTTTTTGTTTTTGTGGTGCTGGGGATGGAACCCAGGGCTTTGCAAACTCTAGACAAGCATTCTATCACTGAGCTACATCTCCAGGCTCTGTTAAAAAATTTTTTAATGAATTACCAAAACTATTTCAGGATTGGTATGTCAGGATAGGCACTGTCTTAGTCTGTTTGGCTTCTATTAAAAAATACCATGGCTGGGCACAATGGCACATGCCTATAAGCCCAGTGACCCTGAGGGGCCTGAGGCAGGAGGATCTCAAGTTCAAGGCCAGCCTCAGCAACTTAGCAAGATTCTTAGCAACTTAGTGAGACCCTGATTGAAAATAAAACATGAAAAGGCTGGAAATACAGCTCAGTCATAAAGAGTCCCTGGGTTCAATCCCCAATACCACAAAAAAAATTTTTTTAAAAATTCAACAGGGGTCTTAACCACTGAACCACATGCCCAGCCCCTTTAACTTTTTATTTAGAGACAAGGTTTCTGTAAGTTGTTTAGGGCCTTGCTAAGTTGCTGAGGCTGGCTTTGAACTCATAATCCTACTGCTTTAGCCTCTCAAGTTGCTGAGTTTAATGGCGTGTGCCGCTGAGCATAGCAACATAAATAAAACTTTAAAAAACCAAATATATTAAAAATGCCATAGACTAGGTGGCTTATAAACAACACACATTTATTTCTCATAGTTCTGGAGGCTGGGAAGTTCAAGATCAAGGCTCTGGTAGATCCAGTATCATGTAAGGGCTGCTTTTCTAATTCATAGAAGAGTGCCATTTTTTCTTTTATTTTTGTAGATAAGCATTTTTAATTTTCTAAATATAATTTTTTAAAATTTACTTATTCTAATTAGGTATACATGACAGCAGAATGCATTTTGATTCATTGTATACAAATGGAGCACAACTTTTCATTTCTCTGGTTGTATGTGTTGTAGAGCCACACCATATATGCAGCCATACATGTACCTAGGGCAATGATGTCCATCTCATTCCACCATCTTTCCTGCCTCCATACCCTTCCTCTCCCTCCCCTTTGAGCAAAGTTCCTCCATTCTTCCCATGCCCCCTCTCCCATTATGGATCAGCAGCCACTTATCAGAGAGAACATTTGGCCTTTGGTTTTTTGGGATTGGCTTGCTTCACTTAGCATGATGTTCTCCACTTCCATCCATTTACCTGCAAATGCCATAATTTTATTCCCTTTTATTGCTGAATAATATTCCATTGTGTATATATACCACAGTTTCTTTATCCATTCATCTGTTGAAGGGCATCTAGGTTGGTTCCACAGTTTAGCTATTGTGAATTGAGCTGCTATAAACATTGAAGTGGCTGCAGCACTGTAGTATGCTGTTTTTAAGTCCTTTGGGTATAGACCAAGGAATGGGATGGCTGGGTCAAATGGTGTTTCCATTCCAAGTTTTCTAAGGAATC
>CM053417.1:12004438-12024094 GCA_028644305.1 Xerus rutilus
ATCCTCACCAACACCTATTGTTTGTATTCTTGATAACTGCCATTCTGACTGACCTGAGATGAAATCTTAGAGTAGTTTTGATTTGCATTTCTCTAATGGCTGGAGATGTTGAACATTTTTTCATGTATTTTTTAATCAATTGTATATCTTCTTCTGAGAAGTGTCTGTTTAGCTCCTTAGCCCATTTATTGATTGGGTGGTTTGATTTTTGGGTGTTAAGTTTTTTGAGTTCTTTATGTATCCTGGAGATTAGCGCTCTGTCTGATGTGTGTGTGGCAAACATTTGCTCCCAAAATATAGTCTCTCTCTTCACCTCATTGATTGTTTCTTTTGCTGAGAAGAAGCTTTTTAGTTTGAATCCATTCCATTTATTGATTCTTGACTTTATTTCTTGCACTTTAGGAGTCTTGTTAAGGAAGTTGGGGCCAAATCCAACGTGATGAAGGTTTGGGCCTACTTTTTCCTCTATTAGGCACAGAGTCTCTGGTTTAATTCCTAGGTCCTTGATCCACTTTGAGTTGAGTTTTGTGCAGGGTGAAAGATAGGAGTTTAGTTTCGTTTTGCTGCATATGGATTTCCAGTTTTCCCAGCACCATTTGTTGAAGAGGCTATCTTTTCAGCAATGTATGTTTTTGGCTCCTTTGTCTAGTATGAGATAGCTGTATTTATGTGGGTTTGTCTCTGTGTCTTCTATTCTGTACCTTTGGTCTACATGTCCATTTTGGCGCCACACCATGCTGTTTTTGTTACTATAGCTTGTAGTATAGTTTAAGTTCTAGTATTGTGATGCCTCCTGCTTCACTCTTCTTGTTAAGGATTGCTTTGGCTATTCTGAGTCTTTTATTTTTCCAGATAAACTTCATGTTTGCTTTTTCCATTTTTATAAAGAATGATGTAGGGATTTTAATTGGAATAGCACTGACTCTGCAGAGCACTTTGGGTAGTATGGCCATTTTGACAATATTGATTCTGCCTATCCAAGAGCATGAGAGATCTTTCCATTTTCTAAGATCTTCAATTTCTCTCTTTAGTGTCCTGTAGTTTTCATTGTAGAGGTCTTTCACCTGTATATATCAGTGATGAATCCTCTGAAAGAGAAATTTGGAAAACTACCCCATTCGTGATAGCGTCAAAAAAATAAAATACTTGAGAAGAATGCCTTTTCATTGTGTCCTCACATGGTGGTAGGAACAACTAAGCTCCTTTGGTCTCTTTTATAAGGGTACTAATCTTTTATGAGGCTTCCACTCTCATGACCTGATTACCTCTCAACATCCCACCTCTTCAAACCATCGTGTTGGGATTAGGATTTCAACATATGATTCTGTGCTCCTTTTAGTAAGTTTATCAAACCCCATCTTCAGGCACTCTTCAATTCATTTAACATATGAATGCCCCAGAGAGCTTCGCCTTTGCTTCACTTCTCCATTTCCACTTACTCCTCAAGTAACTCCTCCAGTACTGCTATGTATTCCAAATCAAAGCAGATGGCTCCCACCTCTGTGGTTTAGGCTTTCAACCTCTCCCCTGACCTTCAGGCTCTCATATCCAACCTGATTAACTTAATTGGTCCCAAGCTATACCTCCGATTACCACCACCCCAGCAAATTTTGTACTGGTTTCTCCATTTCCAGCAATGACAACTCCATCCTCCCAGTTGCTTAGCCCAACAAATCCTTGGTGTCTCCTTTGACCTCTTTCTTTCTAACACATTCCATGTTCATTGGATCCTCTTAGTTCTGAGTTCAAAGGATATCTAGAATTATGGCTACTTTCTACCACCTCCAATGCTACCAATCTATTCAAGCTCTGCTGCCACCATATTTTTGATGAATGATGTCCATTACCTGTTATCTGGATTGTGGTGATAGTTTTGCAACTGGTCTCCCAACTTGTAATGTTGCTACCACCCCAATATATTCTCTATCCAGCAGCTATAGTGATCCTATGAAAATATAAACCAGATCGTTAACTATACCACTCAAACCCTGCAGTGACTTCTCCTTTCAGGCACAGTAAAAGCTCAAGACCTACAGGGCCCTGCTGGGTCGTTGTCTTCTTATGGCCTGTTTGACCTCTCATATCATTCTTTACTGAATCCCTCTGCTCTAGCCATATTCACCTGCTTGCAGTTTTTCAAAACACCAGACATACTCCTGCCTCAGGACCTTGGCACTTGTTTCTCTTACCTGGAATACTTTTCTCTTGAATATAATGTGTCTTGTTTCATGACCTCTTTACAGGTCTCTGTGTTCAAATGCCTCTTGCTTGGTGAGGCTTCACTTTATCATCCCACATGTCTTCTTTCCCTGTTTGATCTTTCTCCAAAGCATGCATCACCATCTAATATGCAGATGTTGCTTGACTTAAGATGGATGATGGAGCCGGGCACAGTGGCGCAAGCCTGTAATCCCAGCACTTTGGGAGGCTGAGACAGGAGAATCACAGGTTCAAAGCCAGCCTCAGCAAAGGCAAGGTGCTAGGCAACTCAGTGAGACCCTGTCTCTACATAAAACCCAAAATAGGGCTGGGGATGTGGCTCAGTGGTTGAGTGTCCCTGAGTTCAATCCCCAGTAAAAAAAAAAAAAAAAAGATGGATGATGGCCCTCTAAACCCATCATAAATTGAAAATATTGTAAGTTGAAAATGCTTTTAGTACATCTAACCTAGTCCACCTTAAATATGTTCAGAACACTTCCATTCATCTACAGTTGTGCAGAATCATCTAACACAAAGCCTATTTCATACTAAAGTGTTGAGTATTGCAGGTACATATATAGATGGACATTTTGTATACATGATGGGATATGAAAACACAAAATACAAGACACCAAAGTTTCTAGCAACACAATACACATAGAGTGTGGGTGGCTTTACCCTCATGACATTGTGGCTGACCAGGAGCTGCAACCTGCCTTGCTGCTGCCCACCATAACAAGAGAGTATGGTTCTGTGTATCAGCAGCCAGGGAAAATCTTCATCTTTAAAAGAATCAATCACTCACTGGCCTGATAACTTTACCTTTCTAGTATGTCTTAAAATCAGGCAGTGTGATTTTATCCAATCATCTGTCAATAGACACTTAGGTAGTTTCTATATCTTGACTACTGTGAATAATACTAAAATGTCTCTTTGATATATTGATTTCATTTCCTTTGGGTATATTCATAAAAGTGGGGTTGTTGTATTATATGGTAACTCTATTTTAAATTTTTGAAGAATCTCCATACTATTTCCATATTGGCTAAACTAATTTACATTCCCACTAACAGTGTGTAAGTGTTCTCTTTCCTTTATATCCTCATCAATACTTGCTATCTTTTGACCTTTTGATGACAGCCATCCTAAGAGGTGTAGAGGTGGTGTCTCATTGCGGTTTTGATTTGCTTCCTCTAATGATTAGTGATGTTGAACATCTTTTTCACATACTGTTGGCCAGTTGTATGTCTTCTTTGGAAAAATGTCATTCAGGTCCTTTGTCCATTTTGATTTTTTATTTTTTGGTACTGGAGATTGAATCCAGGAACACTTTACCACCAAGCTACATCCTCAGTCCTTTTAATTTTGAGACAGGATCTCACTGAGTAGCTGAGGCTGGCTTTAAATTTGTGATCCTCCTGGCTCAGCCTCCTGAGTTGTGCCACTGTGCCCAGCTTTTTTGCTCATTTTAAAATCAGGTATTTTTTGTTTTACTACTGAGTTCAATTGGTTCTTTATTTATTTTGCATATTAAGTCCTTATCAGATGTACAGGTTGGAAATACTTTCTCTCATTCCATAGGCCTTTTTATTTTGTTGATTTTTTTCCTTTGCTGTCCAGACGATTTTTAGTTTGATATACTCCACTTATTTGCTTTTGCTTTTGCTATCTGTCAAATCCAAAAGACTGTTGCTGAGACCAATGTTAAGGATCTCTCCCCACAAATGTTTCCTTTTAGGAGTTTTATGATTTTAGGTCTTAAGTTTACATCTTTAATCCATTTGGAGTTGATTTTGGGGTATGGTATAAAAATAAGGATCCAATTCTATTATTTTACATATGGATATCTGGTTTTCCCAACACCACTTATTGAAGAGACTATCCTTTCTCTATTGTGCATTATTGGTGGCTTTGTCAAAAATTCATTGAATGTACACATGTGGGTTTACTTTGGGGCGTTCTACTGTGTTCCACTGGCTTATATATATATATATATTTTATATCAGCGTCATGCCATTTTGATTATGATAATTTTGTAATGTAGTGTGAAATCAGTATGTGGGACAAAGCCTCTAGCTTCGTCATTCTGTCTCAAGATTGCTTTGGCTATAAAACGTCTTTTGTGGCTCTATATAAATTTTTCAATTTTTCAATATTCTATGAAAAGTACCATTCGACTTGTAATCCCAGCACTTAGGGAGGCTGAGACAGGAGAATTACAAGTTCAAAGCCAGCCTCAGCAACAGCGAGGCACTAAGCAACTCAGTGAGACCCTGTCTCTACATAAAACACAAAATAGGGCTGGGGATGTGGCTCAGTGGTCCAGTACCCCTGAGTTCGATCCCTGGTACCAAAAAAAAGAAAAGTACCATTGGAATTTTGATAGAGATAGTGCTGAACATGTAGATCACATTGGGTAGTATGGACATTTTAACAATTTCAATTCTTCTAATCCATAAACAGAGGATATCTTTCCATTTATTTGTGTCTTTTCCAATTCTTCATCAATGTCTTATATTTTTAGTATACAGATATTTCCATCTCCTTAACTAAATTGATTTCTATGTATGTTCTTTTTATGCTATTGTCCAAGGGAATTCTTTCTTAATTCCTGTTTGGATAGTTTATTGTTAGTGTATAGAAATACAACTGATTTTTATAAGTTGATTTTTGTATCCTATAACTTTACTGATTTTTCTTAGTTTTAATAGTTTCTTTAGGGTTTTCTATACATACATAAGATCACGTCTAATTCAATGCATTTCTATTCCTCCCCTCCCCACCCTCAACTACAAGAATAGGCTCCTAATTAGAATAAGTTATACTTCACGTATATATAATGTGCCAAAAGACACTCTACTGTCATGCATATCTAAAAAGAAAAAGCAATAAAACATATATAGATAAACAAAAAATCATGTCATCTGCAACCGAGATAATTTTACTTCACCCTTTCAGATTTGAATATCTTTCATTTCTTTTTCTTGCCTAGTTGCTCTGGCTAAGACTTCCAGTACAATAAAGAGAAATGGTGAAAGTGGACATCCTTGTCTTGATCCCGATATTAGAGGGGAAGCTTTCCGCATTTCACTATTGACTATGATGTTGGCTGTGGGCTTGTCATGTGTAGTTTTTATTATAATGAGGAATATTCCTTCAAGAGCCAATTTGTGGGTGGGTCCATACATCCTGTAGGATTTCTTCACCCTTTGCCATTCATTTTTTTCTTTTTATTCCTCTAACATATAATTTTTGACTTTGACTTCACAGATTCTTTCTTCTGCTTGATCAAAGCAGACATTCTCTGGTTCATTTTCCATTTCATTGATTATATCCTGCAGCTCCAGAATTTGGTTCTTTTTTTAAAAAACAATTTTATCTCTTTAACTCATTTTGTTCATGTATTATTTCCCTGATTTCATTAGGTAGTCTCTCTGTGTTTTCTTGTAAGCTCACCAAGCTTCCTTAAAACAATGCTTTCAATTCTTTTTCATAGATCACCATTTTTTTTGGTACTGGGGATTAAACTCAGGGGCACTCGACCCCTGAGCCACATCCCCAGCCCTATTTTGTGTTTTATGTACAGACAGGGTCTCACTGAGTTGCTTAGCACCTCGCCGTTGCTGAGGCTGGCTTTGAACTCGCCATCCTCCTGTCTCAGAACACCATATTTTTTGCTCTGTCACTGAAAAGTTACTGTATTCCTTTTGTGGTGTTCTCTTTCCTTGATTTCTGGTTGCATTGCATTGGTGTTTGTGCATTTGATGGAATAGTCACCTCTAGACTTTATGAACTGCTTTGTTGGGGGAACATCTTCACCTATGGGAGAGTGTGATGATTGGGGAGCAACAGTTCTGGCTCCAGTGAGTCCCCAGCAGCACCAGTCTCTGTTCAGCTCTGTTAGCTGAGATCAGCAACAGTGAAGGCTACAAGAGTGCTCAGGGGTCAAAGCTGTGGCTATTTGCAGAAGCAGCTACGACTGTTGGGGTCTTCAACAGTGAAGGCTGCTGGGGACTCAGGGGAAGTCTTGTCTGAGAAGATCCCTCTTGGTACCAGTTCTGACTCTCAGGCATGCTTGTGGAGGTGATGGAGCTGGTGTTTAATGTGCAGGTCCTGTGCAGCAGCCACACAGCCAGTTTGGAGCATGGGCATATGCGAAGGAGCTGTGGCTCTGGATCTGGGGTGGCTGTGACAGTGGTGCCTGGACACAGGTGCTTCCTCTGTAGCACTGCTATTAGTGTGTGAAGTGAGGATGCCTGTTAAACTACAGGTGAAGCAAACTCCAGAATGTGAGTATACGCAGAGCTCTAGTGGCTCAGGGGTGTGGGGTGTGGGGTGTGAGCTGTGGGCAACCATGCGGCAGTCTTGGTGCTCCTGGAGCAGCCATGGGGTTGGGGCTGGAGTGCACGTATGGGCAGAATGACCACTGCTCTAGGTCCCAGGACACATATGCCTGCTGCACTGGTGGCTCTCTTGTGTGCAGTGTGGGTGTTCATGGAGCAACAGTGGCTCTGGGCTCCTGGTTGTAGGCTAGCCTGCAGTGGCAGTGGCTCCAATATCTGATGTGGGGGCACAGGACACCTGTGATTGCCATACACAGGGGCATGTGTGGAGTGGGGAGGTAGCAGTTTGGGTTCCAAATAGTGTGACAGTGGTCTTTCCTGGGACAGGGCACAATAGTATCTCCGTGTCTGGGGGATCTATGGTGGCTATGGTTGATAGTTACCTCTGTAGCAAAAGCTACCAATATCCTCTGCAGAGCACACAACTGGGGTCTGCCCTGATGCATACTAAGAACACCTCCACTGTGCAAGCTGATGTGTCCATGACTACTAACAGGGCTGTTAAGTTCCTCGACAGCAAGGGCTACTGGGATTCTCTGCCAGGATGGCCACTAGGGATCATGTTGGCATGTGCCATATGGCTGATATCGACAGCCTCACCCTTCTTTGTCTCCAGATGTCTTGGGTATGCTGATCCAGTGATCCTTTTTTGTGTGGTTGTTCTCCATATTTGATTCTATTATGTTCCTGAAGACATTGAACTTTTCCAGGGTTATTTATGTTCATGCATAACTGTCTAATTATTGTGTTTTGTGAGAGGACAAAGTCTACTGTCTCCTGCTCTGCCATCTTTCTGATGTCATTCTCTCACAAACAGACTTCTGATGAGAGAGCAGTAAGGTTAGCTCTGGAGACTGAGAAGTCCAAGATCAACACACTAGAAGATTCGGTACCTGTTAAGGACATACTTCCTGGTTCACAGATGTACCTTTTTACTGTGTCCTCATGTGGTGGAAGTGGACAGGGTCTTCTTTTATAAAGGCTTCCATTTATTTAAACATTTTTCTCCCCACAATATTAATTAGTTTGCTTTTGAACATTTGGTCATTCTTTGGTAACTTTATTCTTTGGACTAGTTTGTTTTGGGTGCTATGGTGAATGGTGTCTCTTTTAAAAAGTAATTTTCAAAATTATTTGTTGCTAATATATGGAAAAGCAATTGATTTTTGCATATATACCTTATATTCTACAACCTTATTGACTTTATTTATTTGTTCCTATCACTATTTTGGAAACTCTTTAAGATTTTTGACACAACTATGTCATCTGAAAATAGTCTTATTTATTTTCTTAATTTTTATTAGTTATAGATGGACATAATATCTTTATTTATTTTTTATGTGGTGCTGAGAATTGAACCCAGTGCCTCACACATGCTAGGCAAGTACTCTACCACTGAGCCACAATTCCAGCCCAAGAGTTTTATTTCTTCATGTCCAATTTGTATATCTTTTATATACTTGTCTTGCCTTATTGCACTTGTTAGAACTTCAGGTACAGTGTCTGCTGGAAGTGATAACATACATCCTTGACATTTTCCTACTCTTAGGAAGTAACTCAATATTTTACCAGTTAAAAAAAATTTACTGTACGGGGGCTGGGATTGTAGCTCAGTGGTACAGTGCTTGCCTCGCATGCATGAGGCCCTGGGTTCGATCCTCGGCACCACATACAAAGTAATAAAATAAAGACATTGTGTCCATCTATAACTAAAAAAGTATTTAAAAAAATTTACTGTACGCTTTTGTGTGGAAGCTTTTTATCAAATTTAGGAAGTTTCCTTCTACTCCTAATTTGCTGAAATACATTACCAGGAATGGTAAACAGTAGATTTAATCATGAATGATGAATATTTCTATTTTAGTTTTCTATTATTTTACAATAAATTACCATAACTGAATGGCTTAAAACAACATACATTTAGCTCACTATAGGTTAGAAGTGTGGCATGGGAAGCCAGGCATGGTGGCACATGCCTGTGATCCCAGCAGCTCAGGAGGCTGAGGCAGGAAGATCATGAGTTCAAAGCTAGTCTCAGTAAGTTAGCAAGGCCCTAAGCAACTCAGTGAGACCCTGTCTCTAAGTAAAATATAAAAAGTGGCTAGGGATGTGGCTTAGTGGTTAAGCATCCCTGAGTTCAATCCCTGGTACCAAAAAAAAGGAAAAGAATAGAAAAGAATAAAAGAAAAGAAAAGAAATGTGGCATGGAATAGCTGGTTCTCTTCTCAGGACCTCATTAAGGATGTATCTGAGTGGTAGTACCTGTATTGTCACCTGGAGCTTGGGGTCTTCAAAGTTTTGTGATGCTGGCAGAATTCAGTTCCTTATGGGGCTGAGGCCCTCATCACCTAAAGGCCATGCACAGTAGTCAGCCCGTACTTTTAAAATTTTTGATCATTTCCTCCTTTCATGTTTGAAATTGTGATCTATATGATCTCCCCTTAATTCTCTTAGTTTCCTTTATTCAAGCAAAAATTGGCACCTGATTATGCCACTTCTTTTTTTAAAAAAATTCCCATCACTTCTGACTGCCCCTAGAAAGCCATCTAAACTTTTTCACATGGTCACAAAACGTTGTCATGTTCTGGCCCTGACCTCTCCAGCTGCCAGTCATAACCAGGCTACTTGTTGGAGTCCTAGGATATGCCATGCACTCTGACAGGCTTGTGCCAGTGCCAGCTATATCCTCCACCTGAGACATCAGAAGTCACCTCCTAACTCACCAGCAGCACACATGGCTTTTCCATCTGGAGAAATCTTATTCAAATATTCAAGCACAGCTCAGATGTCACCTCTTCTGTGAGGTTTCTTCAATTATTTTCTTCTCCAGGACCCAACTATCTATATCTAATTTGGGGCATATGCTTTAGTGCATTGGGTGTCTGTCTCCCCCTAATAATCTGTAGTAATCCTCAGGGCTGGGACTGTATTTCAAAAGAATATTGTAGACTGCGCTCTGTGGAGGGGCTGCAGGTACAGAGGCGATGAAGTAGTTGAGAGAGAGACTGTGAACAATAAGTAGACCATAAGGTACAGTGTGATCTGGCCTGGGCTGGAGGGATGTGCAGAGTGCAGCTGAATGATAGTGAAGGGACAATTTAGTTGCTTCTGGGGTGAAGACTGAGGTGGAAGGAATAAGAAAAGGCTTCCGAGAGGATATTCAATTTGTTCTGGGAGCACAGGACTTCAATCAGTACATGGAGAGATGGTGATGTGTTCTAGAAGAAGCATAGCTAGAAGGAGGGTCTCAGCTCACTCACAGGTGGACTTCAAAAGCTAAGTAGCCAACCTTCAGATTTATGACACGTGCTGATTTCAGTGTGGTAATCTCCTGGAGTGCTGTGCATAGGAGGATTCTTTTTTCCCTCTACTTTTATTGAGATATATTTCACATACCATAAAATTCACCCTTCTGAAGTACACAAGAATAGTTTTAGTATATTCACAGTTATTCATGTGTTACCACAATCTAATTCCAGTACATTTTCATACTCCACAAAATAAATCCCTGATCCATCAAGAAGGACTTCCCATTCTCCCCTCTCCCTAGTCACTGGTGACCACCAGGACCCTTTGTCTCTCTGCAGATTTACCTATTCTTGGGGCTGCGGTGTAACTTGGCAGTAGAACTTGGCTTAATAGGTACATGGCCCTGGGGTTTCATCCCTAGCACTATAAAACGAACAAACAGATTGACCTATTTGAACATTTCACATAGATGGAATTATACAATATCCAATGTCTTATGACTATCTTCTTTCCCTTATCATGATATTTTAAAGGTTCACCCACATTGTAGCATATATTAGTTCTTCATTTCTTTCTTGTTTATCTAGCCATTAGTTCTGTGATCTTTTGTGTGTGTGTGTGTGTGTGTGTGTGTGTGTGTGTGTGTATGTGTGTGGTGCTAGGAAATGAACCCATAACCCTGTGCATGCGAGGCAAGCACTCTACCCACTGAGCTATATCCCCAGCCCTACTCATCAGTTCTGTGAAGGGCTTTAAGGCCAACTCTGAGAGCTTCAGCAGAGAATTGTGGCCATGGGTATCTGGCAGGGTGCTGGAGGACACAGAACTGTGTGCTTCCTATGATCCACAAACTTTCTATTCAGCTAACAGAGGAGAGATTTATTCACAATTGCTGTCCAGTATGATTCCAGATGTCAAATTGATAAAATTGTACACTTGAGGAAAAATGGTACTTAACAGCTAGAATCTTTTCTAACAGTAGTTCAGACCTGTGCAGGAACCTAAGAAGTCAGAGTTGGAAGGTTAGGAAGGGATCAGCTGATCCCCACTCTTTGTTTTCTTGCTGAAAAGGCAATTTAGCCAGATGCACACCTATAATCCCATAATTCCAGCTACTCGGGAGGCTGAGACAGGAGGATTGCAGGGTCAAAGGCAGTCTGGGCAACTTGATGAGACCCTATCTCAAAATAAAAAACATAATAAAAGAGCTAGAGATATAACTCAGTGGGAGAGCACCCTGAGTTCAATCTCCAGTAACAATTAAAAATAAAGGCAATCTATGGCACCCATAGCGTTTCTAAAATTACATCATTGCTTTTCACAAAATAGCCCAGGGACCTCCAAACACCAGGAGATATTTTCAGTAGACCAAGGGAGAATGCTGAAAAAGTCTTGTTCCAAGTAGAGATGGAAGGAGATGTGCTGGGAGATGCAGAGATGAGATCAGAGAGAAATAGACCAAGAATGCTGATCTTGCTTCCTGGTGGCTTTCTACTTGCTACAAGACTCCTAGAATCCTTTTAATGCTCACTCATGTGGGATTCTATTATTTGCAGCAACATTCTGGAAACTGAAGAAAGTTTCTCCAGCCCAGTTTGCTCAGGCCCAGGGAAACCCTCCCTCCTGAGACTCAGGGATTCAGATGCATATTCAGAGATGTTTGTTTATCAGTGGTATGTAGGGAATGCTGTTCCCCACTCACTCCCGATCCAGAAATCCTACCCATGTGTCCATCACTGACCATCCTTATCCTTCCCTTGGGGGGCTTCTGGTGAATAGAGAATTTATCCTTGGATGGAGGAAAGTAATAGAGTTTGAAGAGCTAGGCTGCAAGTTAATCCGAAGATAAAAATGACACTCTGGTTTGGAAATGCAAAACATTAAACAATTGGGAATATATTAAGAAATGGGGTCTCCTGGCAAAAAGCCCCAGTCCAACTAACCTCAAAGCAAAACATAAAACAATACTGGTTGTATGCCTCTGATCAAAACAAAAGGCAAAGAGGATGGAAAACAAGCAATGATCTCCTCAAACTCACACTGAAAATGATGAAAAGAAACGAAATCATGGGAAAAAGTAATCATTTTTATTTTATAAACTGACTGACTGATTGATTGATTGATTTTGAGCCCTCAGCATTTTCAAATAAGGATGGGAGGGGAAGAAAACACAGGCAAACTTTCTCAAAAAGAAAACTCACAGACCTTTCTCCCTTTGGGGGGAAAAAAGGAATCTAGGCTGACTCTATGCAGACACCTGCTACCTGGCACTCAGCCAACTTGCTAACCAACCCTGTGTTTCAGCCCAATTAGCTGAGCATGCGTCATACAGAATGCTTTAATTATGCCTACTGATTTGCCCAAGTATCTGATGTGTTTATGCAAAGTAAAGGTGGACACAACCTTTTTTTTTACAAGAACCTTTCCTACGGAAACGCCATTGCATGCATTCTTGAGAACCCCTGAGCTCTCTCTATAAATGCATAATGTCAGAGCTGGCGGGCCCCTTCCAAAGCCTCATTATCCAAGCCCCTCACCAAATGGAGAAACTGGGGTGCTCCCTAGAGCTTCTGATAAACTAAGCACAGAGAAGAGAAATATAAAAATGAAAACAAATAAATGAAAAAGTTCCCTACTTCAAATACACTGCAGGGACAGAAAAAATACTTGTCATGAAGTTCTGGTGAATTCAGTGGTAAGAATTCAGTTTTTATCCCAGTTCACTGGGAGCAAAAAGGTAGGATTAGAAGGGACAAGTGTTGATAGTCTCAAATCCTCGACTATCATTTCTTTTCAGTTGCATTCCTCTGTCTCAGTGTCTCCATCCATAAATTGGGGAGCAAGGAGAAAAAAATTTTTAAGTCGGCTAGAGGGACTTCATAATTGTAAGCATAAGTGGCTTTCAGTTTGTCTTTTTCCTGGCTGTGACATACATCTGGCTGTTCTCCACATGTCAAGTCCCAAAGATTAGTAATATGCTTTAAAATAGTCTAGTTTTCCTTCCTAACACAAAAGGGGTCTAATATTGAATCCAAAATGTTAAATGTTAAAAAGAACACTTAACATTTTATTCTGACGGTTTTCTTTCAAAACCTGCTGTCATTTATTGAGCACTTACTAAGAGGAAGACATTGGGTGAAGCACAGTCTCTATTTTCTCAAGCACTCCATAAGGTAAATTCTAGAATTATTCCCATCTTACAGTTGAGAAAAGTGAGGCAGAGAGAGGTGAAGTGACTTGTCCAAGGCAACAGAGATTCCATGTGGCAGAATTAGTTGAACTTTTTCAAAATTTAAAATCTATTACTTGGAATTCAATGTAAGACTTTTTGAGATCTCTAAAATATATGCAGGTGGGTTGGTGGCATATGCCAGTAATCCCAGTAGTTTGGGAGGCTGAGGCAGGAGGATCGCGCGTTCAAAGCCAGCCTCAGCAACTCAACAAGCCCCTAAGCAACTTAGAGAGACCCTATCACAAAATACAAAGGGCTGGGAATGTGGCTTAGTGGTTAAATGCCCCTGGGTTCAATCTCCAGTACTGTAAATAAAATATATTTCAATAATGCATTTTAAAAAGTATATTGGTTCAGGCAATCTTCCAAATATCTAGAGTACTAGGGTTACTTCACAAATTAGACTGAAACCTGATCGAGGTTCAGTGCTTATGCCTAATGAGGAAGAAAAAATGGGTCTTACATTTATTCATCTTTTACATATTAGGCTATAGGGGTTCCCCAGTAGATATGGACATCTCATGTGCATTATCTCATTTAAATACCAGCAGAAATTGAGAGAAGTAATAGGTTGACAACTTACATTATAGAATGCAAATGAGAAAACAGGACCAGAGTGTTGAAGTAACCTGCCTGAGGTCACACAGCAGATAAGAGGCAGGGTGGAGATCTGAATCTATATTCTTTCCACTGTACCATGTTGCCTTTCATACACTCATATAAACTTCATGTCACATACCATATGCCCCACAGCACTGCCTACATATAGTAGGTATTCAACCTAGTGACTGTCTGAATGGAGAATGAAGAATTACTGTGATATAGGCACTGTGTTAAAAGTCCTTTACAAGTTTCAGGTTTCCTTTAGACTTACAACAATCTTAGGAGGCTGGTTCTATTATCCACATTTTACAAGTGAAGAAATGAAGTATACTGAGGTTCAGTAACTTGCCCAAGTTCCGTCCAACTGGAAATAGAAATGGTTTCTCTTGGGCCAAGCTCTGACTCTCAACTTTTTGGTATGCTATGCAGGTGACAATGAGGGCTCTCATCCTTTAGCATCCTCCTGATGGTCAGAAGGAAGACAAAGAGGACTAGGGACTGGTAGATATAAAAGGTGCCAGTTCTGTTCTTAACAGAATGTGGGAGGGGGGAGGAGGGGCAGACCGAAGACGCGCAGCATCTAGAATGAGTCAAGCCCAACTTTCCCAGAGAGCCCCTCTGGGGCAGAACAGAGACTGTGCAGCCTTCTCTCAGCAACACAGGATGGTCTCGTCCAATTGTACCCTTTTTGTGGCCTTCATTGCTAACTTACAGCAAAGAGAACTTAGAGGAGCACAGGATCTATTTCTTCAAGTCAACATGGATTTCATCAAAAAGCATGTGGGAAGTCCTTCCCCAAGAAGCAGATTGCTTACGGAGAGTATTGGCGATCCACAAACTGGCTTGAGGTTATTCCCTTCCACTCTGCATTCCTATCCCTTCTCTCAGTTCCATTCTGCCCTCCCTCCCTCCCTCTCTCTCTTTGGTACCAGGGATTGAACTCAGGGGCACTCGACCACTGAGCCACACTCCCAGCCCTATTTTGTGTTTTATGTAGAGACAGGGTCTCACTGAGTTGCTTGGGGCCTTGCTAAGTAGCTGAGGCTGGCTTTGAACTCACAATCCTCCTGTTTCAGCCTCCCAAGCTACTGGGATTATAGGCATGCGCCACCGTACCCAGCCATTCTGTTAATTTCTGGTTTCCAGGGACAATTCTGTTGGTATGAAAGCAAGCTCTGGGCAAGTCTCTGGTCTTATGAGCATCAACTAGATGCAGCACAGCCAGAGAAGAGGTGGTTGGTTGACAGATCTCAAAGGCAACAGAGAACACAGTCCTTATCAAATTGATCAAAGTGTTAGATTTAATTATACAGATATAACAATTTGGTGGTTTTTCATAGTACTTTCCCCATGGACCAGCGGATGGGAAAGCCAATTCATTTTGCTGCTTGATTGCTTGAGAATATTACAAACTGTTCCCCTGAGAAGAACAGGAAATCAGTTATGATCTTTTGTCTCTCATTCGAAGTACAGAAAAGTCACAGTTTCTAGTGAAAGAGTCACAGATTTCCCCCTGATTTCACTCTCAATTCTCCAATTAGGTGACTATTACCACGAAAGCCATTGAGACTTAACAGATGGAGGCTGCCCTTAAAAAAGGCCAGGGGACCATGGAGGTTCATAAATGATGGCACTGCCCTCCTAACATCTGGATGGGTAGTTAGTTCCTAATTCTTATCATGGCCCTGCTTCCTTTGGCTCTCTGGCCAAGAACTAACGTGAGAGTGTACCTTCTGGAAACCAGAGGTGTTCATTGGGCCCTAATAACTCTCTTCCAATGGCTGGTCATGGACACTTCTGTTCTCTCATCTACAGAGATGACAGTTCTCCTTGGGGTAATAAACCACTCATATAGTGTGCTCAATTCCTAGGTCTGCAGGCTCTCCATGTGGAGCAAAATATACCAAGGGAATCAATAGATTTCCTCCCAGCTTTCTTTGCCCACAGAGACTTTGAGTGGTGTCTGAGAAGCACACAGCCCTTGGGGTGGCCTGGGCTGCTCTGTGAGAAGGGTTCTTCTCCCCACTTGACATGTGTCATGTTACTTCCATGGGACAGAAGATAGCTCATTGCTTTTTCCATTTTTTAACTTTCAATTAATTTGTTTTTAAGCATACGAGTCAATGATTTTAACTAAATTTATGGAGTTGTACAGTTATCATCATACCTCAATCTTAGAATTGAATTCATCAGCCTCAAAGTATTTCTTACGTCCATTTTCCCATTTCCTGTCATTCTCCATTCCCACTCTGTTATGAGGTGTCCCACGAAAAGTTCATGTGAGATAATGCAATAATGTTCAGAGATGAAATGATTACATTATGAGAGCTATAACCTCATCAGTGGATTAATCCACTTGATGCATTAATTATTTGAATAGACTACTGGGTCATACCTGTAGGCAGGTAGGGTCTGGCTGGGGGAAGTTGCTCACTGAAGATGGGACATGCACTTGGGGATTACATTTTGTCTCTGGCCTCTCACACTCTCTTTCTCTGCTTCTCAGCTGCTATGAGCCAACCAGCTTTCATCCACCTTGCCATTCCCCCATGATGTTCAGCTTCATCTGAGACCCAGAGCAATGACATCAGCTAGCCATGGACTGAACCTTTGAAACCATGAGCCTTAAATCAACTTTTCCTCCTCCAAGTTGTTCTTGTCAGGTATTTTGTCATGGTAAAAAAAAAAAGCTGAATAATACACACTTGCAGGTAAGCACTTATCTGCTTTGCCACATCTGGACATATCATCTTAATGGAATCAGATAATGTGGTGTTTTCTGACTGGTTTCCTTCACTTACTGGAATTTTTTTTTCAGATTCATCCTTGTTGGAGCATGTATCAGTATTCCATTCCTTTCCTTTCCCTTTTCTATTCTTGTTGAATAGCATTTGAAAGTGATTCCTTAGTTTCTCCTCCCTCAATTGCTCAAATAAAAAAATCCTTTTTTAGGAGGCTTTATACAACCTAGCTACTGCTCAATTCTCCATAGTCAGCTCTCACAACTCCAAGCCCCCCGGACCCCGTGCTGCAAGTACATTGGCCTTCTTTCAAAGCCTCTTATGAGTTACCATCTCATCTATCACACCGCTGTGGCAAATCTGTCCCCTCTTCCTGAACACTGCTCCCTCCAGTATGCACACAGACATTGCACCTAGATCATTCCTACTCAGACTTAGGATCTCATTTAAAAGGTACTGGGGGAGGGGTGTGGTTCAGTGATTGACAGAGCCCTTGAGCCTCATATTCTCCAGGCCCTAGGTTTCATCCCCAGCACCAAAAACCAATACCAAAAAAACCCCAAAAGCATTCCCTCAGAAAAGTCTTTCTTGAACCTTGGGATTGGGCCTGACTTTCCTATTACATGCTCTCTTAGCATCTTTCAGAGGTCTTGTTATATGCAGCAGCAGTTCATGGTTTTTTTTTTTTTTAGTACCTGGGATTGAACCCAGGGGCACTTAACCACTGAGCCACATCCCCAGCTCTTTTTGTATTGAACCCAGGGGCACTTAACAACTGAGCCACGTCCCCAGCCCTTTTTGTATTTTATTTAGAGATAGGGTTTCACTAAGTTGCTGAGTGATCCTGCTGAGTGATTCAAACTTGCGATCCTCCTGCCTCAGCCTTCTGATTCCCTGGGATTACAGGTGTGAGCCACTGTTCCTGGCATTTATGCAAGTACCTTTCAAATGTGGGTCTCTGCTCTGCCCTTCTCCACCTCCATCTTAACACCTTAGAGCTCTAAGTTCCAGAAGGGTTGGTATTTCGCCTGCTTTGGTCATCGCTAGCCCAGCACTAGGCACATTTACCATAGGCGCACAGTAAATCTATGCATGTTGCCAGCCAGCTTGATTCCCTGTGTTCAGCACTGCAGATCCCAGGTCTTCCCTTTCTATGTTCAATTCTCTCAGTGGAGCAGAGGAATCTGTATATTATATGCCACAGAGTTTCCTAAATGTGTCAGTCCATAAAGATGTGCTGTTTTGGGGCTGGGATTATGGTGCAGTGGTAGCGTGCTCGCCTAGCACGCATAAGGCACTGGGTTCGATCCTCAGCACCACATAAAAATAAAATAAAGATATTCTGTCACCTACAACTAAAAAATAAAAACATTAAAAAAAAAAAGATGTGCTGTTTTCAACTGATAGCATCAGCAGGTTAAACATAACACTGCCTGACAGCCAGAATGTAGTCACTACAAAGTGTCCGTGAGGCCAGCTACTCGGCTGGAATGGAGGGAATGTGGCTATGTGATGAGAACCCCCATACACTTCTCAACTTTTCAAGTAGCTCCCGGGGAAGACCTGGGGACAACCTTGGTCCCTGAGGTACACACTAACGCTTTCATGTAATGCCAATTCCAGTGCACTGAGTGGCACTTTGGCCATTTGTTTGACTCTGCTTTCAACACCTCTCTTGAAAATATGACATATGTCAGAATGAACCCAAGTAGCCTTTGAGCCAGCTTTCACAGTCACACAAAGCTCTCCACCCATTGGGCACGTTGAGACACTTGACGCCGTTCGAGAACACTGCTCTTAGTCTGCTGATAACCTTTTGTGTCTGGCTGGCAAGACCTAAGAAAACATTTCTTTTCATCAGGCTTGTTTTCAATAAAACAACCCAAACCCATCAACTGTTAAAAACCTATCTTTTTGTACTTGTGCATCTTTACTTTTGAGTCTTGGCAGGAGGTTCTTAAGGCTCAAATGGACTAAATGAACGAATGCCAATCACAAGAGAGGCAGCAAGTAATAATTCAATTCTACAAGCGGTTATTGAGTGCTTACGATGTGCAGGGCCCTGCGCGCAGTCCATAGGGGATAGAGATGAATAAACCGCAGTTTCAGCCCTCCAGGAGCTCATGATCTGGAAGAAGAGACAGACGTGCACATAAATAACACTAATAACGATGACACTGGGAAACACAGCAATAGAATTGCAAGCAAAGGGCCAGGGGAGTGGGGGAGGGGCAAATTAATTTCAACGGAGAACATCCGAAGGAGGGGTAAACGTGATGCACTGTTTCATTCTGACAACTTGCAAAGAAAAGAGAGCCAACAAGACTTGTGACTAGCCTGGGTAGATCTAGATGGGGCTACTGGTTTGTCTCGGAGGCCCAAGTTCCACTTTGATGCAATTAACTGGTCCTATTCAAAGAATGTAGAAGGAAACTCCTTGGGAGCCCAGCAAAGCCCAGAGGGAACAGTTCTGCTTCACCCATCAGTACGCAGATCCTGCTCCAACTTCCTGATGCCTGACCACCAGCCAAATAGTCACAGGATGTGGAAAATGTGGCACTGTGCCCCGGTTGCTAAATTGAAGTCACCTCTTCCTTTTAAATGGCCTTAGACCCATCTGGTGGGGAGATTTGCACAAGTGAAGGAGCCACACCATTTCTAGAGGTCCTTTCAGTCCCAGGTACAAATACAACTCCAAGCCCACCCTCACCTGCCCATGGAAGGCTGTTACTCACCCCAGGACTGTTGAGATCCGACAAAGTCAGTGTTAACTCCTTCCAACACCATATGCCTTTTAACAGAAATTTAAACCCTTTCTTTGAGGAGAGTAGCAGGCCACACGAGATCCTGTCAGGGCCCCGCCTAAACCTGAGATGACTCTGCTTGTTTGACCTGAGGGTAGAAAATAGTTTGCAGTTTGTAACTTGGTGGGAATGTTGGTTGCCCCATTTAGTAAAAAAAACTTTAAAAGATGGAAGGATTAAAGTGCATGGCAGAGGCTGGGACAGGAGAATCATGAGTTCAAAGCCAGCTTCAGCAACGGGAGGCACTAAGCAACTCAGTGAGACCCTGTCTCTAAATAAAACACAAAATAGGGCTGCGGATGTGGCTCAGTGGTCGAGTACCCCTGAGTTCAATCCCTGGTCCAAAAAAAAAAAAAAAAAAAAGTGCATGGCAAGCTGGGAACAATGGCTAATTAGCATTTCAAAGAAGGGAGCAATAGGTAGTAAAGGCCATGACTCCAGAGCCCCAGGTCATGGCCTCTGGTTAAGGTTCTTACCTCCTGCAC